>CAUYUJ010010324.1:291914-371180 GCA_963575745.1 Prorocentrum cordatum | reverse complement strand
AGCACACACACGCGCGCACGCACGCACGCATGCACACACACGCACGCACCACACACACGCGCGCACGCACGCACGCATGCACACACACGCACGCACCAACGTACAAACACACAGACACACACACACACGCACGCACGCACGCACGCACGCACGCACGCACGCACGCATACGCACGCATACGCACGCACGCACGCACGCATACGCATACGCACCAACACACAAACACACAGACACACACGCACACACACGCACAAACACACGCACACACACAGACAAATACACACACACGCGCACACACACATACATTCACACACACACACACACGCGCACGCCCACACACACAAACACACACAGACACACACACACACACATTCACACACACACACAAACACACACACGCACACACACACACACACACACGAACACACACACACACACAAAAACAAACAAACAAACAAAGAAACAAACAAACAAACACACGCACGCACTCACGCACACGCGCACACAAACACGCACGCTATTCGATCGTTGCGGCTTGGCGACTCGCCCGGGGCCAGGGCGTCGGACGCCCGCGCGGCCAGGGCCGCGCGCGCGCAGCGTCGGCGGGAAGACAGGGCGGGAGCGAAAGGACAGCGTCCGGCTTCACGGCGAACAGCAGAGCGCAGGACGCTTCGCGCACTGTCGGGCGAGGGGGCGGGCGCGATCAGAAACTCCGGCCAACAACTCCAGCCGCCCAGAATTCGGATGACAGGTGGCAAAGACAGGGGAATGACGGCCAAGCGAAGCGAGGGAGAATCGAGGAGCGGGGTGCGAAATCGGACAGCCGACAGGGGGGGGGGCGGACAGACGCAACCGACGGGGAAAAGCCGACCGACGGGAGAGGGGAACCGAAGGAATGGAAAAACACAGCGCGCCCGCGCTCACGCGCGCACGCGCGCGGGCACGCGCGCGCACGCACAAGGGAAAGGACAAGGCACGGAGCGGGGGAGGAGACAGCCAAGGAGGGAGGCGACGAGGGGCGAAGAGGCACAACGCGAGGCAAGAGGGAGCAGGAGGGGCCACGGGGCGGCCGAGCGAGGCCGACCCCCGCGGGAAGCCCTCGCCGGCGCGCTCGCAGGATCGGGCATCCCCGGGAGGCCGCGCCCTGGGGTTGTCCTCGGGGGGGGGGGGCGGGGCGGCGCGGCGGCGGCGACGACGGGGCAGAAGAGGGGCGAGGAGGACGGGGGCGAAGCCCCCCCCAGAAGGGGGCGGCAAAGAAGAACGGTCGCGGCGTCTGACAGGCAACTGGAGGCCGAGCCTCCAACAAGAGGGGGGCGGCAAGGAGAAGTTGCGCGGGCGCGGGCACGGTGGAACTCTCGGGGATAGGTAGGGCGCGGCGCCGGGTGCGCGGAGGGGCGAGCACGCGGGCGCTCGAACGAAGCGCGCAACGATCGCCGAAAACTGCGCCGCTGCAGTTTCTATCAGGTTTTCGCCCGCACGCGCTCGACCTCCATAGCTCCCGTTCCCTACGTTGGTTCCGCAGTTCCCCCGCGCGTTTCCCGCCCGCCCTCGCCACCCCGGATAGGGCTTGGTCGGCGGGGGCGCGGGGCGGCGGAAGCGCCCGCCGCGATCGACGCGGGGCGGCGGGGACGGGGGGAAGGGGCAAATTGGGCAAGGGGCGGCGGCGGCGGCAGCGGCGGCAGCGCGGCCGCTCGCCGCGAAGCGGGTAAGAACGCGTCTGCGACGCCCCGCGCGGGCCAGCGGGCCAGAGCGAAACGATGCGCAACAGGGGCAAGAAGACAAGAAGGAAGAGGAAGTCAAGAAGGAGCGGGTTCCGCGAGGGGGCGGGAGAGGAGGGGGAACACAAGGAGGACGAGGAGAAGGAGGAGGAGGACGACGACGAAAAGGAGGAGGACAAGAGGCATATAGGGGAGGGGGGAGGGAAGGATGAACACGAGGAGGAAGACGGGGAGGGAGAGGAGGAAAACGATGAGGAGAGGAGCGAGGGAAAACAGCACGAGGGAGGCGTAGCGCACGCTGGAGAACTGGACCAGCAGCACTTAGTGATGTTGCGTCTGGTGCCCCCTCTCTGTTAAGGTGCGCGCTAATGTACTTCCCTCACCAGACCAAGGCAACTCGGTTGAGCATCGCATCTGCAACTGCAACGCCGCATCGGCGCGGCATAACAGCACGCCGAATGCGGGCGCATATGTGGCAGGTCGCACGAGCGAACACTGCAGACAGACACCTAAAGGCAGAGCGTCCGAGCGAGCAATGGGGACACATAGGTGGCAGAGCGGAACGTCTGATATTACCGACAATGGTCTACCACGTCCTGACTCCCAAAAACGCCCCCAGGAGGACGCGACGATGGCCCCGAGACGCATTCAAGACGCCCCCGGAACGACAGATCGCAGGGGTATTGATTTTGACTCCTGTCGTCGTCGTCGTCGTCGATCCTCCCGCCCCCCCTCCGCTTCCGCCGTTTCTTCCTCCTCCTGCTCCACCTGCTCCTTGTCCCTCTCCTCCTCCTCCCCGTTATATTTGTCTCGTCCTCCACCTCCTCTTCGTTCGACAAAGTAAAATCTACGAGGACGGATGCGCTCAACTGCTGCGCTGCAAGCGGCAACGCATCCCAGATCAGGGCAACTCTCCACTTGGCTATTTTGGAGATGGGTTGGCGGGGACGCACGAAGCGTGAAAAATCACGCCAGCCATGCAGGGCGTGAGTGGTTTGGGGGGCCGTTCTTTCCCTTCGGAGACGGCCCCCCCTTCCCCCTGCCCCTCCCCCATGGGTCTGGACGGGGCGTTTCGCGAGAAATTAGAGCGCCCGCGATGGCCCAAGTTGACTCCAAGAGGGCTTCAGAGAGCTCCACATAGCCTCCAAGATCGATCAAGACACCCCCAAGATCGTACAACGCAGCTGCCAAGATGTTTGCAAGCGCCCTCAAACCGCCCCTGAACGGCCCCAGTTGCCCCCCAGGCCCCCCAATGAGGCCCCCAAGGGGCCCGACCCATTCAAAACCACTTTGTGCTTTCAATGTTAGCCTTCTCGCCTTTTCACGTCCGACGGGCTCTCGAAGCCTCGAGATGGCTCACACGCGGCCCAAAAGAGCCCAAGAAGGGCCCGGGAAGGCTCCGAGACCGCCCCGGAAGGGGCCCAAGAGTCCCCGGGGGGTTCACGTTCGGTCCCCGACGGGGGGGCGCTTTCTGAGTGCCCCCCTTCGTTGACATCGGCGGTTGAAACGCCCTCCCTCAAGGCCGCCAAGAGGGCCCCAACAGACCGGTAAGAGCGCCCCTAGACGGCCCGCGAAGATCCCCAGGAGGGCCCAGGAAGCTCCCAAGAGGGCCCCGAGAGGACCCATCAGGCCCCGAGAGCCCAGGAGGGCTTCGAGAGGGCACCAAGAGGGGCCCAAAAGCCTCCAACTTGGCCCCAAAAAAGCACCGCGATGGCCCAAGGAGGCCGCGCCCACGACCACCTGACCACGAGCGCGGCCGCGCCCGCAGCAACCCGGCCGCGAATGCGGCCACGTTCACGCTTGCGCGCGGAGCCCAGAGAGCACTGGCGTTTCATTACTTCTTCAAAGAATCGCCGTTGGCGCGGCCGTGTCAACGGCCGCTTGACCGTCAACGCGGCCTCGTTAGCGGTCGGGCGACCGCTGGCGCGGCCGCGTTAGCAGCGACGCGCGGGACTAACAACTACATTGATGTTGTTTCGTGTGTGTGTGTCGTACATATACATGTGTGTATACATATATATATACACATGATTTCGACATTCAAAAAGACTCGCCGTCAACGCGGCAGCGCGAAAAGCCAGGCGACCGTCGGCGCGGCCCCGTTAACGGCGACCCCTTGAAAAGCTCATGTAAATAGATGTTGTCGAGCCCCGCGCATCGCCGTTAACGCGGCCGTCTTATCGGCGATTAAACAAAACGATTTTTATATATAGAAATGTTGCTCTGGACCCTGCACGTCGCCGTTGACGCGGCCGCGTTAACAGCGATCCCTTGCAAAACCAATGGAAGAATCCGCGTTTTCGAAACCCGCGCATCGCCGCGAACGCGGCCGCGTTAACGGCCAATCGGCCGCGAACACAGCCGCGTTCGCGGCCTTCCCCGGCCAGCGGGGGGGCCAGAGCGGAAGGGTCGCATTCTTCCCGCCGCAAAGGCCCCCCCGACCTGGCGAACACATGGGCGCGCGGAAAGGCGCGCGCCGCGATTGCATTGTTTCCCGTGCCCCCAAGCAACGCTTGCGCTGAAGGGGCCCTGGCGGATGCCGAAAAATTTGGCGAACGAGCCGCGCCGATTGCGGCGGGCGCCCGGGCCCCCCGCTTCCCAGCTCGGGGCGCCGAGCCGGCTTCGGCGCGCAGCCGTCGTGGATCTTCTGACCCGGGCCAATCCAGACCCGTCGGTCAGGCCACGCAGAACCCTGCAGACCCCTGCGCCCAGACCCTGGTCCATGCGAAGGATCCCGCAAGATCCTGCAGGATCCTACACCCAAGCCTGGGTCAATGCGACCCTGTCACTGCGGGATCCCGCAGGATCCGGCGCTGTGGCTGACCCCCGTTCGCACTGACCCCCGTCTCAAGGCCCCCGAGGCCAAGTTCCCAGCCCTCCAGCGCAGGACCCCGGGCTCCTGATATATTGTGCCATTCCCGGGCCTCGCGGCCTCGAGTCCTTGACCGCGGCCTGCCCGCGGCCTGCCCGCTCCCGCGCGAGCCCACCCCGCGCGGCCCGAGTCGTCGGGGCTGCCTGCCGCTGCGCCTTGCTGCCCAATCTTCGACGCGAGCGCCTCCAGCTCCGCGACGCAGGCCGCGGGCCGCCGCCGCCTCCGTCTCGAACTCGCCCCCGGCGAAGCCGCGGGGGTCGACTGGGCCCGAGAGGGGCCAAGCCGCCTTCCACGAGCCCTACGTTGATGGCCACCTGATCCAGCGCCTTCATGATCTGGACCAGCTGCCCGCGCGCCTGGTCAAGCATCTCGTTGCCCATGTATTCCTGCATGGCCGCGAGCATCGCGCGCGTCTTCTTCAGGACGTAGAGCTTACGTGCTGCTTCGCGTAGCCCAGGTGGGCCCGCGCCACGCCGCGCTGCGCTCCGAGGGCCCGCTCGACCTCGCCTCTGATGGCCCTCGCCACCCGCGAGAGGTGATGCTTGACCCTCCTCAGACGTCGCATGCCCCGCGCGGCCTTGCCGGCCTTGCAGACGCTGCCCGAGCCGCCCGTTCGTCTCGCCCACGTCGGCCAACGACCTGGCCTTGCCCCTGCCCGTCTCGGACCGCTCGATCACCTCCAGCATCTTCAGCTGCAATTTCAGGTCGAGGCCGGCCACCGCCGCTGCGGCCTCCGCCGCCCTGGGTCCGCGCGCCCGCTGCCGCTGGCCCCCCGAGGGGCGGCCGGGCGCGGCGGCGCCTCCTCGTCGCAAGACGAGAACTGCCGGCGCCGCTCGCTCCTGCCGTCGGCGGCTCGGCCCGATCACATCGCCTCTGCAACGACCCGACCTGGCCGACAGCCCACTTCGGACTCGGAACCAGACGAGCTGTGGTCCTCGGCGGCGGGTTCGGTCTGGCGCAAACGTCTCGCAGCCCTCGCTATGAGCTGGTCGAATCCTGGCAGACCCAAGCCGGCCGACCTAGCCCCCACGCCTGCCCGCAGGCCAGCAGCGGCCGCCACTAGCCCAACGCTCGACGCTCCCTGTGGCTGCGCAAGGGCTGGGCCCGCCTCGGCGTCCTTGGTCGAAGTGAACAGGACGCCGCCCGCCGTCGCCAAACCTGACTCAAGCCTTTCCAGCTCGACCTCGTTTTCTCCGAAGTGCATGCAGTCGTCCAACCATGACTCGGGCGGTTCCTCCTTGAGCCTTTTCTTCGGCACCACTACGTAGCCGACGTGCACATCGGTTCCACTGCGGTCGGTCACGACCGCCTCGTACGAAACTCCACCCATGACTCTGGCAGCGAACGCTGGGACAGCCAATGAGACGTGGTTTTCGTGGCACTCGATCACTCGGCCTCCCACGTTGACGGCTTGCCTCCTGCCGCATTCGCCTCCCACGATGCGAGCGAAGACCAAGCCGCCTGGGGTCCAGGCCATGGCATCGGCACCCACGCAAGTGCCTGAGCCAACAGCTGCACCTGAGGCCCCCCCTTTCCCCAACCTGTCTTTGCCGCCCCCCACGAACGAGTGCATGCCCCGAAGGAAAAAAGGTCCTGGGGCGCCAACAAAACGAATTCGCCAGCCCGAATCCTTTTCAACGTCCCCAAGACCCGCCAAGAGGGGGGGGAACTAAAAAT
Organism: Prorocentrum cordatum; assembly: GCA_963575745.1. Taxonomy (NCBI): domain Eukaryota; class Dinophyceae; order Prorocentrales; family Prorocentraceae; genus Prorocentrum; species Prorocentrum cordatum. The sequence goes on along the minus strand of CAUYUJ010010324.1, from coordinate 364,913 downwards.
AGGCAAACGTAGGAAAACGTGGGGCGTCGGCTCTACGGCAGGTCCGCGTCATGACGCATTAGAGATTGGCTTTTAACACAGAATGGATCGTCAATCTTGAACGACCTGCACAAACGGAAACTTTCGGTCCAATTTCGGACCATGATTTCTCACCGCGGGCTCGTTTCTGAAATCCTCAAGCCCGAAAGGCCCCCCCCGTGCGCGTCGCAACCTTGAATGACCGCGCTGGGGCCGCCGTCGCGCCTACTCTGCGCTAGCGAACTGCCAGCGGCCAGAGGCAACGACGAACGACAACGAGAGCCGGCACCCGCCCCCCCTCACATTCAGGCCCCCAAACTGTGAATATGCTGTTATCTGAATATGGCCCCCTCCCCCGCCCCACCTCCTACCCCCCTTCCGCCTTCTCGTCGTCCTGCCCCTCCTTCTCTGATATCGTTGGGCTACACCGCAGCGCTTGCGCACACCACAACGCTTGTGTCCACCACATCAACCGCGTGCACCACAATGCTTGTGCACATGACACCGCTTCCGCGCATCACAACGCCTGTGGACACCGCGGCGCCTCTGCACACCACCAGTAGCCATGTGCGGAACATACGCGTACGCCACAATGCCGTCGTGCACCGCAGCGCCCATGTATACCGCAATGCACAGGCCGCGCGTGCGCGCCGATGCGCGGGTGCGCCGGAACGCCAGCGTACTCCTTACATTGTCCGTTGGGAAGTGCACGGATTCACGCTTGTGCCCGGCTTGCAAGCGGTACCATTGCTGATGGGGGGTCAGAGGGGGTAACACGCGTTACCTCCCAGGAAGACGAACGGCACAGCGGTGTTGATGCCCACGCAGGCATTGGCTGGGGCAGCTAGAGACATAGACGAAAGGCACGGCTGTACTGATGTCCACAAAACGGCGCAGGCTTGGCAGCATGAGAAGTAGACGATCGGCGTGCCAGTGTGGACGCCATCGGCACTGCTTGCCAGCGCACGCGGCAGCATACTGCGCAGCACATCCCACGACAGGCTCCAAGCATTCTCGCACACATTGGGACAATGAGGGTCGAATGACAAGGACAGTAGCAGGTACAGTGTGAGAGAAAGTGTGCCGAAGTGCCTGAAGCGCAGACCCCGCGCCGGGGCCGAGGCCTTGGTGCGGGCGGCCTCGACGAGGGGCCTTGGGCCGAGGGTGGGGAGATCCCGATATGGCTACGGGCCAAAGCTACGGACACACACACACACACACACACGCACACACACACACGCACACACGAACTCACACGCACACGCACACGCACACGCACACGCACACGCACACGCACACGCACACGCACACGCACACGCACACACAGAAACACACACAGAAACACACACACACACATTCACTCACTCACTCACTCACACACACACACACACGCACTCACGCGCGCACACACACACACACACGCACACACACACACACACTCATACTTCGCAACTGGTCGGTCCAACTAAACAAGGGGGGGCTGCACCGAGCTGATTACCACCGGGCGTGTGTCGATGGGGGGGCACACACTAACACAACCATGCATGCCATTGGGGTGAACACACCCCCGTGGTCCCGACCCCGCAATAAAAAACCCTTGAACGCCGTGCTCTCACCACACCTTGCCCCCGACGCTCATCCGGTCGAGCCTCCTTCTCCTTCGTCTGCTCGGCCTGGAACTCGGCGATCTCCTGACACTCCCGTGATTGACCAATCCCCGTTCCCCCACCTTCCTCCTCCTGAACTGCATCATTGCCAAGTGAATCATCACCCTCTCTATCTCATCCTCTACATATCCTCCTAATGCTTTTCTGTCCTCTTGATTGTCCTCTGCACCAATCTGCTGCTGACGGGTTCACGCACTCGCCCGCAGAAACCTCCCACAGGCGAAGCAACCACCTGCAAAACAACCAGGCATTCTTCTGCCGCCACCACCACCCCGCAGGAGAGAAGAGGAACACAACAACCTCCCCCGCATCCCTCCGTTCCCGCCTCCTCCTCCTCCTCCTCCTGCTCCTCCTCCTCCTCCTCCTCCAGGTCATCATCATGATCATCATAAGCAGCATCACCATCACTACCGCCACCATCATCATCATCGTCATCACCGTCCTCATTTTCATCATCACCACCACAAGCATCATCATCACCAATCATCAACCATGTACCACAAATACAAATCATCAATCAATAAATCAATCATGATCCTCCTCGTCCTCATCCCCATCCTCATCATCGCCATCACCATTACCATCAACATCGCCATCATCGGCAGCATCCCCATCATCACAATCGGCACCATCAGGAGAACAATCATCAACATCACCATCAACATCAACATAACCATCACCATCATGATCATCATCATCATCATCATCATCAGCATAAGCATCATAATCATCATCAACACAACCATCAGCAGAAACATCATCATCAGCATCAGCATCATCATCATCAAAAATACAATCACCTTCGCCATCACTATCAGCATCATTACAACCATCACCATCACCACCACTGTCACCATCAGCATCCCCAGCTTCATCATCAGCAGCATCACCATTATCATCACCGCCACCACCATCATCACACTCATCATCGGGATCGTCACCATCACCGTCACCATCATTACAACCATCACCATCATCATCACCATCACACACCACCACCACCGCCACCATCACCACCATGACCACCATCATCGCCGAACGGAATCATCAATGGACGAATCAATCAATCAATGAAACATCATGCATCATCATCCGGGTCCTCAGATTCATTTTTTTTCCTCCCCATCACCATCCGCATCATCCCCCTCATCCCCACCATCAGCATCAGCAGCACCAACACCACCAGCCTCATCACCACCACCAGAATCACCATTGTCACCACCACCACCACCACCACCATCAGCACAATCACCAACATCATTACCATCGTCAACGCCATCACTATCACCATCACAATCTCCACCGCCGGGGTCATCATCAGCATCGCCATCATTATCAAAACCGTCATAGAAACCATCATCATCTTCACCTCCACCATCACCACCACCATTACCAGCAACAATCCATCATCATCATCATGCGCAGCATCACCATCATCGTCAACCCCACCGCCTTCATCATCAGCAGAAGCATCGGCATGATCATCGTCAGCATCAGTATCAGCAGCACCCTCATCATTATCACCATCACCAACAAGCATCACCAAGCACCAATCGATTCGTCAATAAAACCATCAATCAGCCAATCATACCAATCATCCTCCCTACCCTACTCAGCATCATTACCGTCACCGGCAGCATCCCCACCATCACCCTCATCACCATCACCGTCACAATCACCATCAACATCATCACCACCCTCATCAGGATCATCACCACCGCCATCATCACCTCCATCACCACCACCAGAACTGCGGAGTGCACAGGAGCAACTGCGTAGAATAGAGAGAGAGAGATACGAAGTACAATTAACGGGGCCCGAGCTAAGAGAGAACACGTTATTCCTTGTCACGGAGGCTCGCGCGCGCCCGCGGCCAGCGCACCAAGTAACTCAAAGGCCCTGCGAGCCAACGCAGCCGCAGGGCAAGGGAGGTGAGAGCGAGGCACAGCAGGAGGTTAGGCTGAAATATAAATAACAAACAGAGCTCCCACCTTTTTTTTTCCCCCGCCTGAAACCGTTGCCGACGCCTCAGAGCTTCACCTGCTTCTTACGCAGTGCATCCCTCCAGTGACCCATGACGCGTTCCCGATCCAGCCACATGAACACGGACATCTGGAGAAGTGCTACTAGGAGAGCCCCCCCGCCCGCGCCCCCCCCCGCCCCCCCCCCCCCCCCATCTCGATCGCGAAGCTCTTCGGCGCGCAACTGGTCGGCCAGTAGGGAGCCCCAGTCCGCTCGAAGAGACGGGCTGATGCGTTGAGCTCGATGGGCCACCGCGGAATCCATCGCTTCTTCTTTCGAACGAATGCTGGACGGAGAGATCCAAGACCTGCCATCTTCAGGTCGGCGTCCTCGATCGAGCCATCCGAGTATGCGCGCGCACTCGGACATGCAGTTGGGGTCGCCTTCGCCGTGAGAGGCGCCACGACAGTGCGTTTGCAGTGCTTGCGACATCCAAAGACAGACTCCTTCTCCTGGACCTTGTCATAAATCTCTCTCATCGCGGCAATGTGAGCCCAAAGCTTGGTAGCGTAGGAGCTGCCTTCATCCTGGCGCCACTGTCAATGGGCACGCACCTCGGGATAGTTCACGCGTCGCTCACGATCGACCTCCATCCCGAAGATGCACGAATCCAAATCAATCTCGGGGCCGACATCTGACGACATGTGAACCACATGGTGAGCGCAGCTGCAACGGCGGCGCTCTCCCTCGTAGTAAACTCCAGAAGCGCCGTCGGCGCTGGAGAGTGTGAGCTACAGCAATTACACGCCACGCTCAGTCCAGATAGAAGCGAGGGCTGCCAGGTCGGCACCATGGCACGCTCTCTGAAGGTCTGGTATCTTGCTGCCGGCGAGGGCGATGTCCCGCCTCATGCCCCTGACACTCGTTACCGACGCATCAATAGACCACCGCTGTCCTGTCGGGCATGCGATCGGACCGCGTTCGCAGGATCCGTCAACCTTGGTAGTGATATGCTCCCGAGCAAACTGGTACCATCTCCAAGTCGAGCGTCCCAGAATGAACTGCCAGAACCGCAACGTTCAAAACAATCGCAATGACGAAAGGCATCAACCAATTTGTCTCTCGCCACGTCGATCTTGGCACCGGTCTGCAAGCAAGACTCACCATCTTCTCGAAGGCGGCTCGGTGTTGCTTGGCAAGCTTGCAACTCTTCACCCAGTGCGTGCTGATGTGCTGTTCGGCGGGCCCGAGAGCTATCTGGCCCTCCTCGACTGGCGATTCCTCCAAGAGCGGCTAGGAGAGGTATTGCTCGAGGTCCACGATGGACGGCATGGCCTCCTTGATCGCTTCGCCAGCTGGTGGAGGAGTGTCCACGTATCCTCAGCGTCTCCACTGCCTTTGATATCTCCTGGAAACTGGCAAAGAGGCGGCGCGCCTCCTCTCGCCGTCCCTGGAGGAGCGCTTCATCGTAGCGCCCCACGGGGCCCTCAACGACCCGGTCGACGCGATTCACCAGCCCCCCCCCAGCCGGCGCTGATTAGCCTCGTCTCGTCGTGGTGCTTACGCCAAAGATTCTCGCCAATCTTCGGAAGGTCGTCGTCAATCATGATGCTGGCGACCTCCAGCACGTCGTGGATCCAGACTGGTGGGCCCTGGAGGTCCCGCAGAGCGAACTAATCCGCTGGGCGAGACCCGAAGGAGCCATGGACGTGGAACGGTGGGCCTTCGCGGATTTTGCTTCTTCCTCTTCCGCGCATGCCGCATAGTGGGCCATCGGCGCTGAGTAGTCGTTGTTGCCCTCGCGCTGCTTCAGGATGTCGCTCACAATGCGGCCATCGAAGATGTCGCACGAGTAAGCGATATGCGCGGCCTCGGCGGCAGGCTTCGCCATTGACAGGTTCGCCCGCAAGTGGAACGCGCTGCTTCTCGCATATTCATGACGGACCGCCAACATCTCGGCCAAGTGCTTCTCAACGGCAACAATAGTAACAGGCACCACTGAAGAAAACCCCCCAGCTGGATGAGGTCATCGAATCGATGCCGACCCAGACGTGGCAGGCCTCCCCCGCTGCAACTCCTCGGATGCCAGCAGCCGCGGTACACCACTTCATTGTAAAACCGCCCTTGTGGTCCAGGGACCTGAGGATACTCGGTGAAGGAAATCCCGTCGTTCATGCGTCTCCGCTCGGTCGTCTTCTCAATTAAAGTAGTATCCACACCAGGGCGCCCGGGTGAACCTCCAATCCAGACCCCTCCTTGAGCTCACTGCAGGCTGCGAATCTAGCGGTGCAATGCAAGCCCCTGTCGCGCTCCTCGGCAACGCCCATGTCCCTCTGATCGGCAATTACGCCTGGCGCGGCGATGTGAACGGCGAACCCACCTTCTCGCTCCGACGGGGGACCAAGACGGACATGCTGTCCTTGGCGTTAACAGCCAGAACGTAGATGCCGACAGATCCGACGCACCTCGGCCTGGGGAGTGCTGGCCTGGAGCCAGGCAGCTGGGTCGGCACGACAGGGTCGGCGCTCGCTTCTGGAGCGGCAAACTCCTGAGCTGGTGGCGGAGCGGGCGAGGGCGCGGCAGCCGGCGCCTTACTTGGCCTGCGCTTCGGCCGTGAGCCTCGCCTCAAGACAGACTTCGCACGGCGCCCCAAACTGCTGCAAGAAATCGCAAGCTGGGTCGTGACCGACCGCTCCGCCCGGCGATCCACGGCTGGGATCTTCCTCGCGCGCATCATCGCCACCGCTGGAAAAAAAACTCGATGACTTCCTCCCCCTGTTTAGTCTGGCCCGCGCTCTCCTTCCGCAAGCGGCGTCTCTGGTTCTTGGCACTCTTCGCTTCGACTGCTTCTGTGGTCAGAGGTCGAGGACGTTTGCCGAGAGCAGTCCGACCCAAGTCAGCCTAGTCGGCTCTCGGAGGCGCTTTGGCCCCGCGGCGACTTCATCCAGATCGGCCAGCACGCAGAAGTTGGAGATCGCCCTTGCGGGCACAGTTGGCCCGATGGACCCACGCCCGCAGCATCTTCTTGAAGTATTCGTTCCAAACATTCCAGGCGTGAAAGTTGCATCATGACTGCGAGAGCTGTTTCATTCTAGCCAGTTAAACGCGCCGCATCTCTGATCTCACAGCAAAGCGAGAATCCAAGTTCGGAAGACCCTGCGCGTAGCCAGCTTCGTCACCTCCAACCGCGTCTGGAGCCGCGATCTCCGTGACGTTGGTCTCGAGCATTTCGAGCTGCTTTCTCGCTTGAGCGAGGCCTGTCGCTGCTTCGCATCGCCGCTGAACCAATGCATTCGTGGCCTGAACAAATCCCAGGTAGCGGTCGAGCTTGAGCTGCTGAGCATCAGCACGGGTATGATTTCCAACTGCACGTAGAGCAGCAAGCACCAGCCTCCGAGACAGCGGTCCTCCTTCATGCGCTTCCACGCTGTCCGTGATGTCTTCAGTCGACGAAGCTCCGCCTCGAGATTCTGACTGGTGGCCATCAGAAACGCAACGCAGCCTCGACGATGGCGAATGTTCGGGAGAGACTCCGAAGACATCCATTCGGTAGGAACGGAATGAAGAAGGGCGAGGCTCTCCACGTGCTTGTCGAGTGTTTGGTAATACCAAATTCAACCCTCCAGGCCTGGTTCTCGTTCTCGGCCTGGCGCGCGAAGGCCCCTGCGCCCAGAAGCTCCAGCATGCGCTGTTCCTGGCGCGGGGTGACCATCGCCAGCGTCCTGCATCGACTCGCAGTTCACCCCGTCGCTCCAGAAATTCGCTAGCGGCGACACCACGGCCCGTCGACCTCCACAGCGACGCCGAGCGCAAGGATGACGCGCGGCGGTGGATTCACGCCGTTGACTGCGCAGCGCCTCGTCGACATCAGGTTCCTGGAGCGCCCATTCCCACGGGGCCCCTGTGACTCGCGTCTGGTCGTGTCTCTTCCAGAGCTCTCTGAAGGTAGTCCCGATGCCCCTCGTGCACTGCGGTCGCCTTCTTTCTTCTCGGAGCTGCTGGAGGAGAGCCATGATGGGGCGACCAGAGCCAGGCGCAGCTAGCGCTGGGCCCTCGGCCTATCGTAGAGGACTTTGAGAACCAGCTCGGGGGTCATCGGCCGCTCCAGCCGAAAGTCCGCCCGAGCTGGCCTCCTCTTCGTCCGCCGTGTCGCAGGTCTCCTCGCGATCGTAGAACTCCTCGTCGCCGTCGAAGTCCACCTGTTCGCCCCCCGAGGTGGGGGGCCCGAGCAGACTGATCCACGATCCTGGTTCTGACTCCTTGGACGGAATGGCCCCGCGGGCTAGGGGAATCTCGGCCAGGGAACCGACGTCGCCGGCAGTGAGCAGCGGCGCATGACAACATGAGGGCGCGAATCCAACAAGTGCTTCACGGGGAAGATAATGGACGGAATCGCAAGTCGAAAGAGCAGATCGGTCGCGGGCTGAGTCGCGGAAGCGGAACGTCTCGGAGGCGCAGGAGGAGAGGCGCGAGACGACGAGGTGCTGGTCAGAGGAGTCATCCTCGACATGTTCGGTCTCGAATTGCGTTTCCCAAAAGCCAATCGATAACCTTTCCACCGCTCCATGTTTCTGTTCCCCTCGCGTTATTTAGCCGTCTGCATAAATTGCAACAGCGGCTGGCACGTTGCCCTTCAGCATAGTCAAACCGCCCGCGGGGTCAAGTTCATGTGGGAACCAGCGTCACTTACCGCCGAGATCTCCCGAGCAATCCCGAACAACCGCAATCTCCAAAGCTGCTCTTGGAGGGTGAAAGAAGGGGTCTGCAACAGGGTGTCTTGAATGGGGGCTGAATGGCCCATGTATGCTCAACGTATCGCTCACGTATGTGATCGGGTACAATTTTCATCCAACGTTGGTGTTCATGGAGGGCCAGTCGCCCGCGCCCTCGCGTTGCCCGCGCGGGCAAACGCGCCGTCGATCCACTATCGTTCATGCGTTCGGGCATTATTGCACATTGCGCGTGGGGCGGCGAAGTGGAGTGCAAGTGTGTCTTGATTGCGCGATGAAAGGTCGCGTATGTTCCCAAACGATGACTTGTCGACCCCTAAGACATATTCGGAATGGGTCCCGCGATTCTCCAAAAATGTGGATTCACACTTTTCGAATTTTTTCAAGATGTGTATTCACATTTCCCTACTTTCCAAAATGTGAATTCACATTCTGGCCCCTTCATAACGATTCCTACACAAGATTCCAAAGTGAGAATTCACATGTTCCTGTTTTCCTACATGTGAGTTCACACTTCCACTTTTCCCCGAGTGTGGACTCACATTTTGCTTTTCCCCACCATGTGAATTCACATTTTGCCCTGGCCTTCAAGATCCCCAAAACTGAGGCGAAGTGTTCCGCATGTCAGATTGGCGGTGCAGATTTTGACATTCACTTCACCGCTTTCGTTTATTCCACTCTTTTTCAAACGCCCTCAGCGCACGTTGCCTTCGTCGCCTTTCCCGAGCCCCCCGCCCCCTTGCTTCGTTCACCCTCCAATCTCGCGCATGGGCGCCGGCGGGAAGCTTCAACTGGTTCCCCCGTCGAACACAGCAAGCGAGGATGCATCGCCCATGCATGGCACATAAAGACACCATTGCCCGGACCCTGCGCCCGACCCTGGTGGATGCAAGCTGCTCCTGGTCGGTACAGTCGTCTAGTGACTTGGCGTCGGTCATGGTGATCCTATCCCGGTCGGGATTCAGCTCCATGATGGTCGCCACTCGGAGTTCTCGGTTCGCGGCGCGTCGGCCCCGGAGCTCACGCTGGAAATCCCCAGCAACATAAATCCGAAAAGTAACCCGTTGGGCCTCGGCCCGTCCTCTGGACGCGGCGTCGGCCCCCACCGCGACAGGCGAACTTCCAGCGCGCTCAGTCTTGCGGGGGCGCCACGCGAAAATGCTAACGCCTGTCTCTTCGCCAACAAGCAGGTCCTGATCTGCGGCGCAGATCGCGCTGCCTGTCTGACAACGCCCCTGCCCCGCACCCTTGGGGTCCAGTTCAGAGTCGCACAGAGCGACCAGACGGAGTCGAGAGGAGGGCGCGGACTTAATGGCGACCGTCGCACGCGCGTCCTTGAGGCGCCGCAGGGCGGCACTGGCCCCGATGGGATCTTTGACCTGGGAGTTGGGCAAAGTTCTGCGCAGGAGAGACGCGTCTCCAAAGACGCTGGGCACGCCCTCTCGGGGCGCCCAGTCGAGTTTCCCACGGCCCACGCATGGCAGTTACTTCCTCCAGCGTTGCCTGGGATTCAGGGTTCTTGTGGCGTCCGCATGGCACGTTACTTGGTCGTGCCCGTTCTGCAAGGCACCGCGCCTTGAAGATCGCGGTGTCGAACTTCTTGCGGCGGCGTAAAATGCGCCCGCCGCACTCAGAAACGTCACCCGGAAATGCTGCCCAGTTCCCGAATTTGAAGCGCTTGCGAGGGCGCGAAATGGCATCGAACATATTGTCTACAATGCCGCCTCCCAACGCATCATCTGTTCCGATGACAACGAGCCCGGAGAATTGCCTCTGGCGCCCATCGAGCGCCTCGTGCATCATCGTGACGCACGGCGCGAGAGAGTGACGAGTAAAAAAGCATTCCTTGAAAGCTGTCAGAAAGCACCTCCGCCAGTCCGGAGGGCCGGCGACAAATCCGTAAACTTGCGTCAGCAACTCAAAAACGATCCAATCGTTCGGGTTCCCTCCAGGAATGCCACCCCGGCCCGCGGGGGGGGGAAAGAAGAGCCCCCCCCCCCCGCTGATCCCAGAGGCCCGCGCAAATGCGGACTTGACATCGCCGACCCAGGTCTTCACCTCGACGGGGGACAAACATTGCAGAGCAAGAGCGACGCCCGACGTCGAAGGCGCGGGCGCGGCACGGCCGAGCACAGCGACGTCGGGGTCGCGAAGACCTTGGGCGATGCATCGGGATTTCGCATCGTAATTTCTGGGCGCAGATTGACCGTTCAGCCAGTTGCCGTAGTCAGCCCCTTTGTCGTTCCACTCATCGTGCCAGCAAGAGGGCATGACACGTTCTGGAGACTTGCGATAAATTACTGCTGCAGCAGCCCCTCGGTGGACGCGCGCGGCCTCGACGCCATCTGGTCCTGCAGCGCGAATATGAGACCGCCCCGCCCTTTGTAGCGGCCGCCGTTGGAACCTGTGAGCCGGCTTCTTTCAGATAATCAGGTAATGGCCTGATGCTGATATAATGTTCAGCTCGTTTCTTTTGATGGCGAGTGATCGAGTGTCCATGGAGGCCGCCTCAGACTGGCGGGCCGTCTAAATATCGTCGAAGTTAGGAGTCTCGGGCGCCCCCGACAAATCATGCGCCACCTAAACATCACGGCTCCTGTCCACGCAGTAGGTAGCCAGCTCGTCAGCGGAGGGGAACTCGGCAGGCGAAGCAATTGTCGGCGCTGGCGGTGGCAAATGCGATGCCGAGTTAGCGGGACAGGACACACCCGGGCCTCGCGCCGTCGCGCGGGAAGCTCCCTCCGGCGCAGCCAGCGAAAAAGTTTGACGAGACCCTGTCTCACTCTGCGGCGCATGCTGTATCAAGCCCGGTCGCCAAGTGCTCTGAAGTGCTGTGCGCGCCAGTCCAGGTTCGTCGCAATTCTCAGCCATTGGCGGTATCTCAGATTCGTCTGGAGGTGGCGGCCGTGGCTCCTGATCGGCGTCTGCGTCCGAGTCGCCCAGGACCCCGTCAGCGTCTGCTACTACAGAGTCGCCCAGGGGCTCATCCCCAGGGAACCTGGGGCTGCCTTCTCTGGTGACGTCGGCCTAGCGACGAGCGCCACGGGCGCGCTCAAGGTCAGTCTTGAGGTCGTGGAGGTAGCGGTTGACCATCTCGGCGCCTCGGCTCTCGCCCTGAGTGGCGCCGCGTATCTGCTCATTTGATGCACGCCACAGCGCCCCGCGCATATTGATCCAAGCCCCTGATCAAAAGTAAGTGGGGTAATCACACCAGGCCCAGACCATCTGCCAAAGCCCAATCGTCCCTGTCTCCATACAAACACGAGTCGGCCCACGGTAAAGGCTATCGACGGCAGCCCATGCTCTCGTGGCTGGCCGTCGCAGGTCTTCAGCACGACGAAAACCTTGTGCCAAATCAATAGATAGGCCCTCGGGGTCTATAGGGCCATCGGAGACCAAAGTCGCTGGTATACGTTGTGTAAAACCGAAAACCCGTTGCGAAATGACAAACCACTCTGATCCTGGCGATGGCTCCGCACCAAACAACAACTCTCCCACGGCGTGCCATTCGGCTAAGTTGTCCAGGGCTACTTCATGAACGACTAAACGAAACTGTCGTTTCCATGCTTTTCCCCGCATGTTCCGCACGACCGCTTTGCCACGGGGCGCGGGCATCTGTCGGGAACGAGCACGCCCCGTTGTTCTGCATGTCGTTGGCAAACGCTCCATGGAGCTGCGCTCCGGGATCAACGACAACAACCTCTGGCATGCCAGAGACACGTGCCCATGTGCGTACACATGCTTGTCACAATACATATGCTGATTTCCCTGTCCACATATGTCCAGACAACTCAAACCACGTGCCCCAACATATAAGGTGGGTCCAAAAAGGCTATGCGCCATCAAAGGGACATTTGAGCTTAATCAAATTAATGCCAGAAACATGATTGAACCGATGGGACTTAGGAACAGCAGCGGGGCGGCGAGCGCGGGGTCGCTCGCGCGCCTCGCACCCATCGCCCTCGATGTTTTCCAATGCCCAGCGTGCTACTTCAGACCTGGCGTTGCCGCGCCTCAGGAGTCGAGCAAAATCTCGACCGCTGAGACGGCGAGCATTGTCGCGAGCAGGCTTGAGATTAGTCAACAGGTCCGCCGTAGGGGGCCAATCAGGCTGCGCAAGTACGTCGTCGTCGCTACCAGGCTCGGCGCATCCTCGACGGGGATTCCCCCGGGCCCATCCTCTTCGAGAGCTGCCTCCACAGGAAGACTGAGACTGATATTATTCACGGCGCGTGCCTGCTCGATGCGCTTCACCTGCCGACAAGGCGCCGTGCCGATGCAGTCCCCGTTATGCTTCGACGACGACGCACGCGCTCCGCTGGGTGCCCACCACAAAATCCGTCGCCACTGTCTCTCGCGAGACTCGGCTGCTCCAACCGAGCCCGGCAAGGCGGCGGGCTGCCAAAATCCAACCGCGCGCTTGCCGCGCGCGGGGCCAGCCAGACACGCATTAGTATCATCTGGAGGAAAAGCTGCCCAACCCGACTGAGACAGGTGCTCCGAGGACAGATGCTCGCCAGCTGAGCGCCAGCGAACATCATGTTAGTAGCAGCCTTGCGGCAGAAGACGGTTCGGCCAGTCCGCTTTTTGCCTTGCGAGCGGCGGCAGGAAGAATCGGCCCAGGCATCGCGGGTGAATTCGGCAGCCCCGTCAGAGTGGACAACCTCTGTCGCCCTCTCATCGGTAAATTCATCTGCAGAAGGAGGGCCGACATCGGCGTCCGGGGCAAAGAGTCTCGCGGGGCTCGCGGCGAATTCGCAGACGCGCGCCCTGCGACCATCCAAAATATCTTCACGCCGCAAGTCCTTCACAAGTCGGTTTCCTCGTCGATCGCCTCGAAACCGCCTCCGCCCACCATGCTCTCGTGCATCTCGCGGGTCGCTGTGCACCTCGCCAGGCGCTGGACTCCTTCCTGGGTCGCCAGCTCGCCTGGCTCGTGGGTCCGCATACACCACTCGCAGCGCTGGAAATCCGTCGTAGGTCTCCACGAAAGTCTGCCCCGCGCACATCCCGAAGCACGCCAGCTCGTCGGCCGTTGACTCGCCAGTCCGAACAAAGTCTGAGACAGGACACCTCGTCCAACCCATCTGGCACTCGTCCCGCGACCACCAGAGGACCTCGGTGTTGCCCCGATGGCGCAATTCTCCCGGCGATTGCAGATGCTCTGACCGGCCTTCTTGAAGCCTGCCACGCCTGGGAGCAACCCTCTGCCGACCGCGAACCACTCCCCGGCGCGAATCTTCACGACTCGAGCGAAAGGTCTCGGGCCTCAGCAGCGAGGCACAGGCTGGGCAGCGTCGTCGCCCAGACCCTTGGCGCCCCCGAGCAGGCTCCGGCAGGTGATCGCGCCGACGCGCGCCCCCGCGCGGCGCTTCATCATGGCGCGGCCCGGGATGGTCAGAAAATCGAAGCAGAGATGGCACCCTGACTCTGGCGCCTGCTCTGCGAGGACGCGCCCCGCGCAGCCCAGCGCCGCGATCGGGGTGAAGAGAGGCGGTAGCTGGCTGAAAAAAGCTGCTTTGAACCGAGGGCGCCAGCGGGTTCACGTAGGAGACGGCATCCTCGGGCCCCAAGACTTGGCATCGCACTGAGTCTTCGAACAGACAACTTGGATGTTCTTCTTGCTCTGCCAACCATCGTCGGGAAACTCAATCTCAAAGGGGTCGTAAACTATGCGCCTGCCAGAGACTGACTGCCGTCGAGCGCCCCCAATGCGATGGCGACGCCTGGCAAGTCAAGAAAAACGCCTAACTGCCCGAGCATCTCGACAGGAAGCAAAAGTAACGCATCCATTGCAATCGAGCGCACTGCGAGGGCACCGCGCGTCTTCGCCGCGCCGCCAGGCGAAGTCCAACTGGAGAGAAATTTCGCGGATCCGCCGACGCCCGCGGCCCCCGCCCCAAGAGTCGGCATCTGAACAGGAGGTATCTCCAAATATAGCACCATTTTCTCAAACTGATATTTCCCGCAAGCTCCGCGCAGCATCCACGTAACCAGAACGCATCTGAACCCGGGGTCGGACGACGGCCCCCCCGACGTTGTCTGCGGCGGCGATGACTGCGAAAGGCAAAAGAACCCACTCCTGGCTGAGTCGCGCGCCCCCGTCGACAGGCGCCCTGCGGGGCAGCGTCTGTTCCCAAATGAATTGGCTTGAAAACGGACGAAGCCTGCTTGGCGCCTCCGCCCTCGCCAGTCTGGCTCGCCCGCGCAGTCGCGGGCCCAATGCCCCATCTTCCCACGCCCGGCGCACTTCGAGCGACTCATCAACTTGCCATTTGTCCGGCGCGTCGGTCGGGCGCGCCCGCCCCGCCCCGCCCCCCCCGGCGCTTTCTCTCGCGGGGCCCTTTGGCCCTGCCCTCCGGCGGGCGCTGCCCGTGGCAGCCTCGCCTGAACTTTCGCTCGTGAAAATATGTTCGGACTTGGCCGTCATTGGCGGAGATTGCATCAGCCCCGTCTTCTTCAAAGATCACATCCTCTGACAAGTCTGAGGCCGCGAAGAGCACCTCTTCGTCACCCACGAACCTGATAGCCTCGTTCAAGATATCGTCGTCTTCGTGCACTTCTAGTAGAATAAGCAAAGACTGATGCATAAAGGTCCAATGAACACCCTCGTGATCAGATTTCCGTTCATCATGCCGCCCTTCGTCTCCGTGGTAGCCGGTAAAGTGAGAGGAAGAGCCCGTTCCACTAATGCGATGGCCACCTTTTCCTGAGGGTGATGGACGCTCCAATGTACGGAGCTTGTCACTGACCACATCGAAATCATAGGCGCTATGTAGCTTGGACCCTCTGAGAAGCATCTACCCCTTCAACTTGGAGCGACATCTGAAGAGAACGCGCTTGCGAGCGATGTCGGCGACGATAGATCCATCTCGCTTGCGCTTCGCATCATCCGATTCGAACAGCTTCTCCACTGCCTACAGCATCCTGCGGTCCTGGTGTTCGTGTTTTACCACTACCTGCCCGCTGTCCTCGGCGGACAACTGTTCCTCCGTGAGCTCGTTGATCGTAAGTTTGAGGCCGTCCACGGCGTAGCGCTAGATGGGGTATCCGCATTGCTTGTTCAGAGTCCTGGCAGTCGTGAGCCGCACCTGCACTTCCTTCATATATGGGTCTAGACGAATGTCAGGGTCTTTCCTATCCCAGGTGGGAGGTAAATCATTTGTATCTTTGGAGCCTCCGATTGTTCAAGAAATTGCCCCCGGTCGATCGGAAGATCTACCAATGGCGTCGCCCCAGTAAGTCGGAGTGAACGGTGCTGCCGCACCCCCACGGAGGTGCGATCAGCCGAGCTGGTCCAGCCGGCGAACCGCAACCTTGCGAGCTCCAACCTGATGAGGCGGATTGCGCGTTGGGCTGCTCATGCGCCCCCCTGCCAATCACGCCAGCGGGCCCAGTCATCATCTGACAAGCCCACTTCGGCATCGCCATCCCAGGGAACGTCTCCTCGTCCTCCGCCCCTTGCCCACGGATTTCGGCCTGCTCGAAGCTAAGGATCCCCCGGAAGTGCGTCCTGCGGTTGCTGATCGCCGGCTTGACAGTCCACGGCGGCGCTCGGCAAGAGAGGGTGGGAAGCGGGAAGAACGAGAGATGCAGAGATGAGTCGCTCGAAATTCGGGTGACGAGGAGAGTCTGGCTGACTCTCCTTGTGGATCGAAACCACCTGCCCCGCTGCCACTGTGGAATGTACGGAAGTAACTGTATGGAAGACAGTGATAGAGAGAGAGAGAGACATGAAATACAAGTAGGGGGGCCGTGCTAAGGGAGAGCACGTTGTCTTTCTTTATGGAGCTCGCGCGCGCCCGCGGCCAGCGCGCCGAGTAACTCAAGGGCCCTGCGAGCCAGAGCAGTCGCAGGGCAAGGGAGGCGAGAGAGAAGCGCAGGAAGAGGTGAGGCTGAAACGGGAAAGACAACCACAAGAACCATCAGCAACACCACCACCATCACTTCACCATCACCATCATCATAACCATCATCATCATCATCATCATCATCATCATCATCATCATCATCATCATCATCATCATCATCATCAGCATCATCATCATCATCATCATCATCATCCTCATCCTCATCCTCATCCTCATCCTCATCCTCATCGTCATCGTCATCGTCATCAGCATCAGCATCATCATCATCATCATCATCATCATCATCATCATCATCATCATCATCATCATCACCATCATCCACATCAGCAGCTTCGTCATCCCCATCAGCATCATCATCATCATCATCATCATCATCAGCAGCATCATCAGCATCATCAGCATCAGCATCAACGTCCTCCTGCTCCTCCTCCACCTCCTCCTTATCTTCCTCCTCCCCCCCCCTCCTCCCTCTTCCTCCTCCTCCTCCTCCTCCTCCTCCTCCTCCTCCTCCTCCTCCTCCTCCTCTTCCTCCTCCTCCCCCCCCCCCTCCTCCCTCCTCCTCCTCCTAGCCCCTTCTGGCCCTAGGGGGCCATCCTCACGCGCACGTGGAGGGGGCGCAGCGCGAGGGAGCCATGTGTGGGTGATGCTGGAGGCCAAGACCCTTCAGATCTTCGTGGGCCACGGGCTCGCCGAGCGAGGCGACGTGGGCCGCGCAATTGGCAAGCTGTTCAGGGACATCGAGCACGGCGCCGAGCGGTCGCTGGACTGGCAAGTGGTGCTGTGTCAGGATGTCCATGTCCAAGGCTGCGAGTGTCCGCCCGCACTCCACGGACTCGAGGGCGTGGGCGGCGAAGGACAGGGAGGGGAAGCATCGTGGGCAGAGCCTGAGGGACCTCGGCCTGGGCTATGGGCCGGCGCCAAGGCCTACGGTTTCGAGGGAGTCCGCGGTGGTGCCTCCCCAGTGGACCTCAGCTACGGGCTGCCCATTCGCATCAAGGTCACGGAGGTCAAGATGGCGGACCTGAGCTACGGGCCGCTCAAGAACAAGGACGACAGGTTGGTGGTGTCCCCGAAGGTACGGCCCTCGGCGGCGGCGACGAGCTGGCGCAAATGGACCGCAGCGGGCGACATCGTGAAGGCCCCGCGGCTGGCCTCGGTGTGCGTGGGCAAGGCGAGGCACATGCTGGGGCGGAAGGTGTGCAAGGGCGCCGCCAACGTCCAGGAGAAGGAGAAGCAACCGGTACCCTGCCTGGCGCGGCCGATTCCGTGCCAGGCAGCGCCACCGGAGTCCCGCCAGGGCGCGGGCATCAAGAAGAAGCGCCTCAGCAAGAAGAGGCGCGAGAAGGCGAAGGTCAAGGTGGTGCACCAGCAGGTCCCTGGGCTCCACACGGCGGAGGCGAAGCGACGCCTCGCTCGGAAGCTCTTCGAGGTGAAGCTCATGCGGGCGCGCCGCAACTTGACGGAGAAGCCAGCCTAAGCTCCAACCACCAGCGCGGAGAAGGCATGCCAGGCCCGTCAGGAGATCACGCTGGAGGTCTCCCCGTTCCTGGCGCTGAGCTCGGAGGCCAGGGCTGCAGCGACGAGAAGAGCGTGGAGGTGCTCTTCCCTAGTGGCGCGGCCATAGCGGACAACGGCACCGAGGCAAAGGGCCAGCCTGGCCCCAGTTTTGACAGCATCCACGTGAAGGGCGCAAAGGAATTCTTCATTGGTGATGCGGCCGACGCCGACGGCGGCATGGTGAAGCTGCGGGGCGTGGCAGGCCCTGGGATTCAGAACAAGGGCAAGAAGAAGAAAGGCAAGAAGGGCAACAGCGGCACCGCCAGCGATGTGCCTTTCCAAGCCGACCAGAAGGGCATCGACAGCAACGACAGCTTGAAGAGCGAGATCATCGAGAGGGCCTTGGAGCTCCTTGAGTCTGGCATCGTCGATGCTGCGTTCGTCGAGGGCCTGATGCAGACGCTCTCGGAGGCCGAGGCCGACTGAGAGCTAGGGGGCTGGCAGGGGGGGTCTTCTAGGCTGCGTGGGTCTTGGGGCCGCCCCTTCTGGTTCCCTGGTCGGGCTCCTGGGGTCTCTCGGGCTCCTTGGGCCTGCCTGGCCCCCTCCTCGGGGCGGGCGGTTTTGGTGTGGCGGGTGGACCCGCCTCGCAGCCTGGGGGTGTCCCCCTTGGCTGCTCCCTGCGGCCGTGTGCCGAGCGCGGTCAACAGACTGCGATATAGTCAGCACCCCTCAGCACCCTCAGCACCCCTCCTCCTCCTCCTCCTCCTCCTCCTCCTCCTCCTCCTCCTCCTCCTCCTCCTCCTCCTCCTCCTCCTCCTCCTCCTCTTCATCCTCCCCATCTTCCTCCTCCTCCTCGTCTTCCTCCTCCTCCTCGTCCTCCTCCTCCTCCTCCTCCTCCTCCCCCTCCTCCTCCAGATCCTCCTCCTGTTCGTCCGCCTCCTCCTCTTCCTTCTCTTCCTCCTCATCCTCCTCCTCCACTTCATCCTCCTCCTCCTCGTCCGCATTCAGCCCATCACCAACCGCCATTGACCCCACAACCATCGTCATCGTCGACAGTATCATCATCATCATCATCATCATCATCATCATCATCATCATCATCATCATCATCATCATCATCATCATCATCATCATCATCATCATCATCATCATCATCATCAATCATCATCATCATCATCATCATCATCATCATCATCATCATCATCATCATCATCATCATCATCATCATCATCATCATCATCCTCATCCTCATCCTCATCCTCATCCTCATCCTCATCGTCATCATCATCATCACCATCATCAGCACCATCATCAGCACCACCATCATCATCATCATCATCAGCATCATCATCATCATCATCATCAGCATCATCATCATCAGCATCAGCATCATCATCATCATCAGCAGCATCAGCACCATCATCATCACCATCACCATCATCATAATCATCAGCATCAGCATCAGCATCATTATCAGCATCATCATCAGCATCATCATCATCGTCATCAACATCATCATCATCATCATCATGATCAGCATCATCATCACCATCATGATCATCACCACCACCACCATCATCATCAGCAGCAGCAACAGCATCCGCAGCAGCATCATCATCAGCAGCATCATCAACAGCAGCACCATCAACATAATCATCATCATCAGCAGCATCATCACTATCATCGGCATCATCAGCATCCTAGTCATGTTCATCATCATCATCATCATCATCATCATCATCATCATCATCATCATCTGCATCATCTTCATCATCAGCAGCATAGTCATACACAGCAGCATCATCATCACCAGCATCATCCTTATGATCATCAGCATCATCATCAGCATCATCATCATCATCAGCAGCTTCATCACCTGCATTATCATCGACATCATCATCGGAATCGTCATTATCGTCATCATCATCAAAATCAGCTTCATCAGCATCATCACCATCGTTACCATCATGAACAACAGCAGCATCGTCATTCAGATCATCACCACCACCACCATCATCAGCAGCATCAGCATCATCATCCTGAGCAGCAGCAGCATCAGCAGCATCATCATCAGCAGCATCATCAGCATCATCATCATCAGTATCAGCATCAGTACCAGCATCATCATCGTCGTCATAAGCATCACCATCTTCAACATCATCATCAACAATCTCAGCATCATCGTCAGCATCATCGTCATCAACAGCAGCATCATCGTGACCATCATCATCATAATCAGAGTCAGCATCATCAGCATCAGCATCAGCATCAGCAGCAGCCTCATCATCATCGTTATCGGCATTGTCATCGTCGTCGTCATCACCACCATCATTGCCATCGCCGCCGGCCGTCACCCCGTACTCAGGCAAGGGAAATGACGGAAAAACCATGGTGGGAGGATAAGGTGACCGTGGAGGTGGAGGTGAAGGAGGTGGAGTTCAAGGGGGTGGAGGTGCAGGGGGGACGAGGAGAAAGGAGAAGAAAGGAGCTGGGGGGGAACGGGAGCAGGAGAAGGAAGAACGTGGCGGCTGCGGAGGAAGGCTGACAAAATGGAGGAGGAGGACGAGGGCACGGATGGCTTTCGCCGGGGTTGGCTTTCGCCGGGCTTCGTTTCGCCGGGCTTCGTTTCGCCGGGCTTCGTTTCGCCGGGGTTGGCTTTCGCCGGGGTTGGCTTTCGCCGGGATTGGCTTTCGCCGGGGGTTGGCTTTCGCCGGGGTTGGCTTTCGCCGGGTTGGCTTTCGCCGGGTTGGCTTTCGCCGGGGTTGGCTTTCGCCGGGGTTGGCTTTCGCCGGGTTGGCTTTCGCCGGGGTTGGCTTTCGCCGGGTTGGCTTTCGCCGGGGTTGGCTTTCGCCGGGGTTGGCTTTCGCCGGGGTTGGCTTTCGCCGGGGCCGGGCGGGGAGCAGGCGGGGCAGGCTCAGGGGCAAAAGCAGGCGCCGCCGTCGCTGGCGTGGCCGTCGCCGCCGCCGTGCTGACCCCCGGGAGCCTTTGAGGCGCGCCGCTTGAGTAGGCGAAAGGGTCGCAGAGACGTGGGGGGGGTGTCAAGGAGGTCCCGGATGCTGCGGGACACTGAGGTTTGGGGCGCGCTCGAGTGAGCTCGCGTGAGCCCTGACGGGCGGGTCGTGTTGGGCGGGCGGGCCCTGACGGGCGGGGCGGGTCGGGTCGGGCCGCGCGGACCCTAACGGGCGGGTCGGGTCGGGCGGGCGGGACGCTAAAAAGTGCGGGGCGCGATCAAGTGGGCACGCGTGAGCCCCAGCGTGCGGGCCCGATCGGGTGGGCGGACCCTAACGGGCGGGACGGGTCGAGCGGACCCTCACACGCGGGCCGGGTCGGGCGAGCGGATCCTAACGGGCGGGGCGGGTCGCGCCGGGTCGGGCGGACCCTAGCGGGCGGGTCGGGTCGGGCGGGCGGGACACTAAAGTGTGGGGCGCGCTCGAGTGAGCACGC
Organism: Prorocentrum cordatum; assembly: GCA_963575745.1. NCBI lineage: Eukaryota > Dinophyceae > Prorocentrales > Prorocentraceae > Prorocentrum > Prorocentrum cordatum. The sequence goes on along the minus strand of CAUYUJ010010324.1, from coordinate 343,724 downwards.
GTGAACCCTAACGGGCGGGTCGGGTCGAGTCGGGCGGACACTAATGGGCGGGGCGGGCTCGGGCCGGGCGGACCCTAACGGGCGGGTCGGGTCGGGCGGGCGGGGCACTGAGGTGTGGGGCGCGCTCGAGTGAGCACGCATGAGCCCTAACGGGCGGGTCGGGTCGGGTCGGGCGACCCTAACGGTCGGGTAGGGTCGGGCGGGCGGGCGGGGACACTAAAGTGTGGTCACGCCCGAGTGACACGCGTGAACCCTAACGGGCGAGTCGGGGTCGGGCGGGCCGGACCCTAACTGGCCGGGCGTGGGTTACGGGCTGGGGCGGACCCTAACGGGCGGGTCGGGTCGGGTGGGCGGGACACTAAAGTGTGGGGCGCGCTCGAGTGAGCACGCGTGAACCCTAACGGGCGGGTCGGGTCGGGCCGGGCGGACCCTAACGGGCGGGGCGGGTTCGGGTCGGGCGGACCCTAACGGGCAGGTCGGGTCGGGCAGGCGGGACACTAAAGTGCGGAGGCGCACTCGAGTGAGCACGCGTGAACCCTGACAGGCGGGTCGGGCGGGGCAGGCGGACCCTGGCAGGCGGGGCGGGTCGGGTCGGGTTGGGTTGACCCTGACGGGCGTGTCGGGTCGGGCGGGCGGGACAGTAAAGTGTGGGGCGCGCTCGAGTGAGCACGCGTGAGCCCTAACGGGCGGGTCGGGTCGGGTCGGGCGGACCTTAACGGGCGGGCGGATTCGGGCCGGGCAGCCCCTAACGGGCGGATCGGGTCGGGCGGGCGGGACACTGAGGTGTGGGGCGCGCTCGAGTGAGCACGCGTGAACCCTAACGGGCGGGTCGTGTCGGGCCGGGCGGACCCTAACGGGCGGGACGGGTTCGGGTCGGGCGGACCCTAACGGGCAGGTCGGGTCGGGCAGGCGGGACACTAAAGTGTGGAGGCGCATTCGAGTGAGCACGCGTGAACCCTGACGGGCGGGTCGGGCGCGTCGGGCGGACCCTGGCGGGCGAAGCGGGTCGGGTCGGGTCGGGCGGACCCTAACGGGCGGGTCGGGTCGGGCGCGGGCGGGACACTAAAGTGTGGGGCGCGCTCGAACGAGCACGCGTGAACCCTAATGGGCGGGTCGGGTCGGGCCGGGCGGACCCTAACGGGCGAGGCGGGTCCGGGTCGGGTCGAGCAAACCCTAGCGGGCGGGTCGGGTCGGGCAGGGAGAGCATTGAAGTGTGGGCGCACGCTCGAGTGAGCACGCGTGAACCCTAACGGGCGGGTCGGGTCGGGCGGGCGGACCCTAACGGGCGGTACGGGTCGGGTCGGGCCGGACGGACCCTAACGGGCGGGTCGAATAGGGCGGGCGGGACATTAAAGTGCGGGGCGCGGCGGGACGAGCACGCGCGAAATTTAACGGGCGGGTTGGGTCGGGTCGGGCGGACCCTAACGGGCGGGACGGGTCGGGTCGGGTTGGGCGGACCCTGACGGGCGGGTCGAGTCGGGCGGGCGGAACACTAAAGTGTGGGGGCGCGCTCGAGTAGTGCGCACGTGCGAACCTTAGCGTGCGGGCCCGATCGGGCGGGCGGACCTAACGGGCGGGGCGCGTCGGGTGGACCCTAACGGGCGGGTTGTGTCGGGGCCGGCCCGGGGCCCTCGCCCGGGATCCATGCCCGTTGCCCCCGCGCTCCTGATGGACGCGGAGCATTTGTAGCACTCCCACATTGAAACGCCTTTCTTGCTGGTGTGCTTGATCCTGTAGCAGTAGCCTGCGTGAAGCAATTTGAGCCCACGCCGGTTCGTTGGCACCAAGCGAGGGCTAGCGGCCTCGGGCACCGCGGCTGGGGCGGCACCGCCGGCCAGGGCGGCGCGGGGCCCCGCGGCGCTGAACCCAAGCGAAAACGAGCCCGGGCGAAAACCCACCCGGGCGAAAGCCAACCGGGCGAAAGCCAACCCGGGCGAAAGCCAACCGGGCGAAACCCAACCCGGGCGAAAGCCAACCGGGCGAAAGCCAACCGGGCGAAAGCCACCCCGGGCGAAAGCCACCCCAGGCGAAAGCCAACCGGGCGAAAGCCAACCCGGGCGAAAGCCAACAGGGCGAAAGCCAACCGGGCGAAAGCCACCCCGGGCGAAAGCCACCCCAGGCGAAAGCCAACCGGGCGAAAATCAACCCGGGCGAAAGCCAACCGGGCGAAAGCAAACCCGGACGAAACGAAACAGGCGAAACGCACCGGGCGAAAACCAACCCGGGCGAAAAACATTTACGCCCTCACCACACCCCCTTGCCTCACTTGCCTCCCGTTGCCTCAAGCTCCTCTCTTGCCCCCTCCCCCGCCCTCCCCTTCTCCATGCCTGAAGGCCCTGCGTAGTTAGTAACAGTTAGCGGAACTTCTAAGTGTTATTAACGGAGTTATAACTAGTTAGGTTTGGCCAGGTTGAAGCTGTTTGTTTAATGTTTATGTTGTGTTTTTGCATCTCATGTAGTTGGAAATTGGGGCATCATGATTGGGCGCTTCGTCGATTTGGATCTGCTCAGGGGCCTTCAGATGTTTTAATCGTCCTGGGGCAAACGCGACGGTCCGCAGCGCATCATGCTAGCAACATCGCGATGTGTATTATACTGGCCAAATGCACGTGATGTCGTTCTCTATTTTCCTGTAAATCACAGGAGCTTTCAGCGAGGTCAGAGGCATCAGAACAGGGTCTGTATCATCTAAAAAGATGTGTCTGGAAAAACCTTCAGCGGCGTTCACATGCTTAGTTGCAAGCTGCTGGACAAGCACCTGCGACTCGCCATCGTCGCATTTCACGTGAAACCACACTTGCATTGCTGCATGCATCCCGCCCGACCCCAGAAGTACGATATCACCGCGCTTGATGCGGCCGAAATCTGTCATGGCTTCGATGCTGGAGACGGCTGTCTGCGTCCCAGGGCACATGCGTTTCAACGCATTCAGCAGCTTCTGCGTTGCTTTCGTTGGGTCGACTAAGCCAGGTGAAACACGCATGGTCTTTAAATCGTGCGCGTGCTGCGCAGTGAGTTGGACCATGAGAGCCTTCTCTGGCCCCTTCTTGCACATGTGGTCTTTGGCGAAACGTTTTACGTTTTTGTGCTTGCGTTCCTGGGCAAAGCAACTGAGCGACCCATGTTTTTTCAAACATTTCTGGCGAATGGGTTGCCATATGGTGCTTATACACCCAATAGCTTTCACCATATGCGTCCTGATGGCACCGAAGATGTTTCACCATCGCTGACTCTATCTGCGCGGTCGTGACTGGAAGCCGCCGCGCCGCCGCGATGATTAAGTCAACGGCATCTTGCAATGCCAGCATACTTGCGATCTGGGGGGGGCACTTGATCCGATGAAGGATGCTTGGCAATTACTTGCCGAATATACCTGCACAAAACAGGCAACGCAGAGATCTCTTCTGAGGCACCTGCTTGGAGCTCACCAGTCCCCCATACAGTCGCGGCTGGGTGGTGTTTACTCGGCCACGTCCACTTCATGAAATACTCATGCAACTCCCTTGCATCACACAAACACTTGAACTGCGCATGCCCTAAAAGTGTTTTTACTTCTCTGTCGAATATACCAGACACAAAGTAAATATGCATCCAGTCAAAGCAAATGAATGACGCAGGGAGATATCGCAAACCTGGGTCCAGCGCTATGTGTTCGGGGTGGAAATTCCATCCTTTGCGCTGTGTGATGGTCGTGCACTGCCCCTCTGAAACCTCCCCCCCGCTGATATGTATCCCAATCGGGTCGAAGTCTTTCCAGGACCGCGATGATTGTCGCGTCATCGTGTCTGCGTATCTTGGACGCATCCAAGCACGCGTCTGTCACAAAGAAACCAGATACATCATATGTCAAGTAATCAAACTTTCTATTCAAGACGTTGCGACATAACGCACAGGGCTTGGAACCAGCGTGCCCTTTGTTCATGTGTAGTTCCCGCAATGCCTCTTCGTCCCCTATGACGCACGACAGCTTCGCGACGATCGTCGCGTGCGACGTTGCGTCGCCGTTCTCTGACACGTCTAATGCAACACCGATCGTCTCAAAATTGAAACCACCAGCAGAATTTGTTTTAAACAAAAAAAACTTCTTTGAGGATCATCTTGATGCACTGCCCGATGCCACCTGGGATGCTTTTTTATTTTTGCGCACCGCGCAGTGCTAAGCGTGAACCACGCATCTTCGTTACCCAAGGACTCGCCGAACTCAGCGAACGACCAGTAAACAGCATCAACCCCCCGATAATCTTTTCCCTTCGCCAGGGGGTCTCGCGGTGAAATACCATCGAAATATAGAATGATGTGCCACGGCGACGCCAGACTGCATGGGCGCTCCTGAAGTGAGCGGCGAAACATCTCCCTGACTGGAGCGCTAGCCTTGCAGCAGGACTACAACAATGGCCCAGGACAGCACACCCAGTTCTCGAAAGTTCTACCACTGACTAAAGGCGCGTCTATGCAACGCAAGACGTTCCCATATGCGTTCGACGATTTGGCAATGATGTTTTCGTTTGCCCTGCACTGTGAACTCCGTGAAATATTGTCGGGCAACCCATGGTCTCGCACATATTTTAGGACACCCGACAGAGCACGCTGTGACAGGTATGAGCCCCTGTGGAGCTCCACCAGCGCCTCATCCGCCTTGCGTTTCCTGGCGGCGGACGCGGTCATGGTTTCAGCCCAAATGGCTACAGACCCGATAACGATGCCAATGCGCATCATAGGATGCATGCGTCGCGTTATGGTAGGGGCACGCTGCATGATGCATCTGAATGCAGCGAGGCGATAGACCACAACAGAAGTGCACGTTGCATACCGATGCATATGGCACGATACGACGTCGCATCAGAAGGACATGTAGGTGCAGATTGATGCATACGAAGTGCGACGGTAGCTCGCAACAGAAAGGAGCGTTGCATATTGATGCATGCGACTTGCGATGAACAGATCTCAACAGACTTGTGTTTTAGACATCATGTTGCAACGTCATACAGGCAAGAGGGAGTTCGTCGATGTGGCGCCGCCCACCGCCGCGCTGCAGCTGCGATGCGAGCTCCCAGCCCTGATGGTCCTCAACAACCCCCTGGTCCTCCCCCTCCCCGCGTCGAGCAACTAACACTTGGCGTCGACCACGCCAGCGCCGCGCTCCAAGCCTCAATGCGATTCATCGTCGCATTGCGGTCGAAGCGGACGCGGCGATCTGCCCTCCCCACAACGGCCCTGGACACCTTCTGTGAAGGCTTGTAGATCACGTAGCCGCACCTGTACGGCGCGTTGCACTCGCACGTCGGCGGCTTGGGCAGCACGGCGGGCTTCTGCGGGTCGCCGCATGGCAGGGGGCCGCGCCTTCTTCATTGGCACAGCCCCCTCGGCGTCTTCGACGCCTGCCCCGCCCTCGGCGTCACCGACGCCTTCGCCAGCCGCGGAGGGGCGCTTCCTCGCCTTGGCGGCGTTGGCCTTCTTGGCGAGGAGCGCCCTGAGCTTCTCCTCCTCGTCGGCCAGGTCTGGCTCGGGCCCCTCATCGCGCGGCTCCTCGCGCGGCTCCTCGCGCGGCGGGAGCTTCGGCCCCTGCTGCGGCTCCTCGCGCGGCGGGAGCGTTGGCTTCGGGGGCTCCAGCTCCACGCGCGGCTGCGCAGGCGGCTCGGGCGGCCTGGGAGCCGCGGCCGCCGAGTTGGCGAAGAGCGCCGCGCACAGCGGTGCACCGAACAGGGCCTGCATGACTTGCAACTGCCCTCCAGCCGTAGGGTCTGGGGCTGTCATTGGGGGTGCTGCAGCTGCAGGCGAGGTCTTCGCCGCGTAGCGCCTGCTCGACTTCCTCACGTAGTCTGGCGCGTCCGTCTGGATCTCCTCCAAGGCGGGCCCCTCGCCCTTGTAAGCTGATTTCCACCGCGGCTCCGCCGACATGTCCCCGATGTGGTCGAAGTTCCACACCGTGGCGTACCCAAGCGTGGACCAACCCTTGCACGTGATGGCCTTGGAGATGGCACCATTCACCTCTCCGAGGAGCCTGAGCCAATCGCCCCCATGCCCCTTGCCGCTGCCCCACGCCACGAGCGCGGCCACCTTGCCCTTGGAGCTCTCGGAGAGCGCGTGGGCGCCGATCAGCTTGCACCGAGCGGCGACCAGGCGCATGCACGCCTTCTCACTCAGGTCGCCGCTCTTCAGCGAGTGGATCTCGCTCGCCGTGAAGACCCTCGATGCAATGCTAATATCTTGCCATTGCTTGGGTTCGCCTGGCATTGACAACGTGCCTGTCTTGGTCCCGACGCTCTGGCACAAGCGTGCGATGTTCTCTTGAGTCAAAGTGTTCAGCGAGTACCCCCTGATTGTTTTCACCAAGGCTGTCGCTTCGTCAGTACTGATCTGTGGCAGGTTGTTGATATTCATGAAGAGGCTGTCGTACTGGTGCTGGGCCACGGCTGATGGGCACAGGCCGCATGCGATTTGTGTCGATACCTACTCTGACATGTGCTGCAGTTCCGCGTGGAGGTTCGGAACCGTCGTCATATGACGACAGTTCCGAACCTTCGCGCCTCGCGCCTCGCGATAGGTCGCGCCTCGCGAAAGATCGCGCCTCGCGATAGATCGCGACCGATCGCGATCGAGCCCAAATGGCTATGCGACGCGGGCCTGTGTGATCTATGTTCGAAACGAGAACCCGACACCAACTGATGCCAACTTGCAATGCCCCACGTATCGAAGATTGGTTTCGGATGGCAGTGCGAGTCTACCACCTGCAACGGGTTGCATACATCTTGGCATACATAGAACCGACGCGTATATGGCGATGTAAGTGACGCCGCGTCGCGTATCCCCGCCAGCCCATCCTACCCGAACGAAGAGCGCAGACCACCTGCAGTTGTTATCATCATATGTCTCATCATCATTCTCGTTAAGTGCGCGCGCGCTGATGCCGAAGGGACGGTCCAAGACATCACTCACAGAACTGGCGTTCTGGACTTAACCTCACCAGTCGGGAGCATCCCAAAGTCGCGATCCTCCTCATCCTCCTCCTCGTCCGCCTCATCCTCCTCATCTTCCCCTCCTCCTCCTTCTCCTCCTCCTCGGTGCGGCCTTGGGGCTCTATATGTGGTTCCTCTTGGGGTTTTGGTGCTGCGTCATCCTACAGATATCGCGAGGCGTCGGATGTCCCTATGACGCGAAAGGGCGGAAACGCATAGCACCAATGCCATCCAGAGTGCGAAGCAGTTGTGAGGGGGCGAGGGGGGGGGGCACGGCTTAGTAGCGTAGTAGAATGAGGAAGAACATCAGCACCAGCAGCAACAGGAGGACAACGACGAGGAGGGACGAAGAGGGAATGAGGCGATGGGGAGGATGAGGATGAGGATGAGGATGAGGATGGGGAGGGGGGGAGGAGGAGGAGGCGGAGGAGGAGGGAGGAGGAGGAGGAGGGGGAAGATGAGGAGGAGGACGAGGCACCTGCGCTATCATGCCGACATTCTCATCCCAGACTCATCTTGCATTGATGCATGCAGGTTTTTTCTCTGACCCCTCCACCCGTCGCCCGTCGCCCCCACACCCCTAGCGGGCATCGCGCTCGGCGCGCGCCAGCTCAGTCTCGGCCCGAACGTGGGCCGCGCTCGCATCATCCTTGTCGAGCAGCGCGTTCATCCACGCGTCCTTGCTCTTCAAAAACGCATTGAACCTCTTCTCTGCCTATCGGGGGGGGGAGGGAGGGGGGCGATCGCACGGAGGCGGGTGGGACTGGCGACACCGATGGGGCCATTGACTAAGGGGGTGGGCTCGAGAGCCCATCCCCTCCCCCCTGGCCTCGAGGGGCCCTTGTGTTGTTGTTAGTTAACAACCACCTGCCTTCTTCTCAGCCTGCGTCTTCGCTGCTTTGGCATGCTTCAATGCCGCCTTGGCAGTCTTCACTGACCGCTGGCGTTCCTGCTTTTCATCCTGCAGCTCAAAGCGCACCTGCGCTTCCATCGCGATCGTCTTCGCTGATTTTCCCATGGACACGTGAACCACAAATGGGGACGCGTAAGCCACGCGTGAACTGGTTCGCAAAGGTGGGCGAATGAACCACAAATGCTGCTGACGGTTTGCCAAACGTTCAGCCCCGCCATCGTTGGCGACATGTAGTAAGCTGGGGGGGGGGGGGGCGCGAGAGGTGTGAACAGAAGAGGGGTCGAGATGAGGAGGCGGCTGGGGGTGGACATGCAACGGGAGTGCCCGATCACGGCGTCGATGTAGTGGGGGGGGGGGGGGGGTATGAGTAGGGCAGTGATGTGTGATCACATGGTTGGCACTCATGCCATGCGACCGCGTCGCAGACTACATGCGTTTTCACGCAGCCGAGTTGGTTGAGGGCTGAGAGAACGCAGCTTGTAAGCTGCGGCGCGCGCGCGTGTGTACGCGACTATGCCTGCCATGTCAGCCGACTTGAAGGCGCTGCGTGCCAAGCACCGCAAGGAGGACACGGAGCACTTCAATGAAAGGTTGGATACCCTGATCAGGCACAAGCAGCATTGCCAGAAGATGTCCAAAACGGCGGACCGCAAGGCAGCCAGTATCTCATGCATGACATGTTGCAAGTGGTTGCAATCCATTCACGTCGAAATATATTTGCTGATTAGAGCATAAACGTTTGGGCATCACCCGATGCAGTTGTATGCATGTTCGGTTGTGTTGAAACGCATTGCAATCGGCTGCGAGTAGTTCGCGTCGAAGGGCGCACTTGTGACACTAGGGGGGGGGGGGGGGGGCGTTGAGGCAGCGCCCAATGCAGTCGTATGCATGCGCGTTCGGTTGCGTTGACACGCAGATATGTACTATCATGATGTCAGGGTGTGAAATTGGTTGTGTAATGGCTTGGCGTTGCGACTGCGGTCGCATGGTCTCAAGCGGTTGGGCGAACGGTCGCACTTAGCAACGGCGTGCCAACGCCACGTCTGAACCCCCGCCCATGCCCTCTCGAAAGGCAGACGCTGCATACAAGAAGATGGAGAAGCTCGCGAAGAAGGCGGAGCAGGCCGCGGATTCGTTCACGATGCTCTTGGACGACGCCAAGAGGTGTAAGGGTGCGGTTGATCGGGCGAATAATCGCCTTGTGGAGGCAGGTGCTGCCGATCGTGCGCGGGGGCGCAAAGCCTTGGGTATCGGTGAATACGCCGCCTGAGCGTGGGTGTCGGGGCGTACTTAGATGGGGGCTCGTTGGGGTTGTGCGTGCAAACGCATGCATGCGAGCCTTCAGGTTCTCTTTGCAGCTTTTCGCGCGATCAAGCACCCTGCGGAGAGACCGAGGATACGAATACGAATGAGGACGAGGAGAAATAAGAATAGGATGAGGAGGGTTAGGCGGTGGAGGTGAAGGAGACGGAGAAGGAGGATGATGGGGATGAGAATGGCGAGGAGGGATAGGGAGGAGGAGGAGGAGGAGGAGGAGGACGAGGAGAAGGGGGAGGGCGAGCAGGGGGAGGAGCAGGAGGAGACGCCCCCGCCGTCGTCTCCGCCGCCGTCGAACTCGTCGCAGCCAGCTCGTCGCCACCAACTCTTCGCCGTCGCCGTCGCTATCGCAGCCGACATGGCAATTGCTCCTCCTCACCTTCTTCTTCCTCCTCCTCCTCCCCCTCCCCATCGCCCCCCTCTTCCGCCGCCTGCTCCTCGTCATGCTCCTCCTCATGCTCCTCCCCCTACTCCTCCTCATCCTCGTGGTCGTTCAGTCGCGGTCGTCACGGTGGCCGCCGCCCTCTCCTGCACCGCGCGCGCAGATGACGACGCAGGCGACGGCTTCGACGGCGACGACGGCGACGGCGGGAACGAGGAGGAGACACGATGAGAATGAAGAGGGTGAGAATGAGACGGAGTAAGAATGAGGAGAATGAGGATGATGAGGAGGAGAATGAGGATGAGGAAGAGGAGGCAGAGGAGGAGGAGGAGGTGGGGGAAGATGAGGAGGGTGATGAGGCGGAGGAGAAGGAGGAGGAGGAGGAGGCGGCGGCGGAGGAGGAGGAGGAGGAGGAGGATAAAGGTAGGAGGGGGAGGATGAGGATGAGGGGGAGGATGGGCCTTCCCCTCCTCCTCCTCCTCCTCACCCCCCACCTCCTCCTCAGAATCCCCCCCCTCCTTCTCCTTGTCCTCCTTCTCCCGCGCATCCTCCTCTCATCCCACTTCCCCTTATTCTCGCTCACGCCACGCTCATACATCTCTTATCAACATGATCCAGCGCAGCCGCGGGCAGCGCAGCCAAGCAGACGAGCCAATTCTAGGCACAACGTCGACCACGAGCGAGATGGAGACCCTCGAAGTTTACTCTAAACATGAGCTCAAACCCTTGGCGCCGTATGTCAGAATCTCACATGCGACAAATCTGTCGTATGTCAAAATCTTACATACGACAAATCTGTCGTATGTTAGAATCTTACATACGACAACGTTGTCGTATGTAAGAATCGTACATACGACATCTCGCTCTTATAGATATCATAAGGATTCTATTAACACATCCGTCGTATGTTAGAATCTTACATACGACAACGGTGTCGTATGTCAGAATCTTACATACGACAACTTTGTCGTATGTTAGAATCTTACATACGACAACTGCGTCGTATGTTAGAATCTTACATACGACAACCCCCACCATAATAGATCATGCCCGACGGAGGAGATGCAGCGCGCGGTCTAGAATGGACTCGACGCCTGCTGCCGCGCTGGTGGCGGCACGGGCGCTCGAGGCGCAATGGCGACAGCGGCGGCTTCGGCGCCGCTTTGGTAGTGGTGTCTGGCGCTGCGGATCAGCGGCGAACTGCTGCCTCCGCCCAGATGTTGGGAGGAGGAACACATTCCATATCCAGTTCTTGGCCCTCATCCTTCCCCCTCGCCCTTGGTAAGAACCGGTGAAGGAGGAGGGATGGGGGGGGCCGATAGAACTAGATCTGTATTGTTTTCCTCCACCCAGATGCGCCAGCACGTCCGCTTGCTCCACCTGGTGTAGTCGGCCTTGCCGCGGTCCGACATCAGGTCCTGCAGCCCGTCCAGCTGCTCCTTGGTGGCAAGGGCCTTCGCCAGCCTGATGCGGCGCCCGCCGCGGGACTTCTCCTCGCGCCAGCCCTTGCCGCCGTCGTGGCCTTTATCGCCCATGCCGCCGTCGTAGCCCTTGCCACTGTCGATGCCCTTGCCACTGTCGCAGCCTGCATCGCCACGGTCGTAGCTTGGATCACCGCCGTAGCCCGTGTCACCGTCGTAGCCCTTGCCGACGTCGTAGCCCTTGCGATCGTAGCCCTTGTCGCCCTTGCGGTCGTAGCCACGGCTGTCGTAGCCACTGTTGTCGTAGTTGTCGTAGCCACGGTTGTCGTAGCCACTGTTGTCGTATCCGCGGTTGTCGTAGCCACGGCTGTTGTAACCACGGTTGTCGTAGCCACGCTGGTAGTTGCCACTCTTGTCGTAGCCCGAGCTGTCGTAGCCTCTGTTGCCGTAGCCCTTGCTCGAGCCCTTGTCGCAGTCGCCCCAGCGCTTGCGGTCGCACCACCTGTTGTCGTAGTCACCGCCGTCGCGGTCGTACCACGAGCTGTGGCGGTCATACCACTTGGAGCTGTACGGGCCGCAGCGGCGGTCGTAGCCCTTGTCGCCCTTGCCACCGTCGTAGCCCACGTCGCCCCTGTCACCGTGGTAGCCTTTGTCGCGGCCCTTGTCGATGTCGTAGCCTTCGCCGCTGCCCTTGCCATCGTCTCCTTGTTGAAGCCCTTGCTCGAGCTGCCTTTGCCACCGCCGTAGCCCTTGCCACCGTCGATGATGCCCTTGCCACCGTCGTAGCTGGCGTAGTCGTAGCCCGTGTCGTCGCCATCGCCGTCGCCCATGAACTCCTGCAGGCCCTGGAACGAGTTCAACTCGGGATCCAGCGCGGGCGCCATGCCCATGTCATCGAGCAAGTTGTCGGCCACGCACGAGCGACCGTACTTCGCCAAGACCTTCGCCGTCGGCGGCGTGGTTGGCGGCCGAGGGGCCACATTGCTGGCGGGCTGCAAGACCGCGGCCGCCGCGCGCCGCCGCTGGTTGATATCCTCCGCCGCCTCCAGGAGCAGCGTCACCGCGGTCTCGTCCGCCATGGTGCTGATGGTTGCACTGGTGGCGCTGCTGCGGGTGGTGCTGCTGGTTGCACTGGTGGCGCTGCTGCAGCTGGTGCTGCTGCGCGTGGAGCTGCTGGATGCACTGGCGGTGCTGCTGCAGCTGGTGCTGCTGCGCGCGGAGCGCTGGTAGCTGCTGCGCGTGGGGCGCTGCAGCTGGTCGCGCACTGTCGCGACCCAAGCAACGCTCGGGCCTAAACGGCGGCGGCAACGGAGGAGGATGAGGTCGGGGAGGGATATTCATATCATAGCGCAGCATTGCATGGCCTACCATAACCAACATCATGGCTCGCGGTACTGAGTTCATTGCGAGGTCGTGCGATGCTGGGTTAAGTGTGAGGCTGTCTCGAGCGAACGCAGACGACGGTGGCAACGCATCTCATTTTCAAGTTCACATCCCCAAGTAGACTCTGCCACAACGCATACATGGCTGCATGCACCCATGAGTGCACAGCGCGAAACGATTCGCGACGCAGCCACGCCCCCTCACCCGAATCGCCCCCTCACCTGAATCGCCCCCCCCCCCCCCCCCCCCCCTCCCCTCCCCCCATTTGCGCGCGCTGCTGTGTTCTGGACCGAGGCCCCCCTGGAGGGCCCCTGTCTCCTCCCAGGGGGGCGTGGCCGCGCGCGGGTGGCCGCGCGCGCCGCCCGCGCCGCCATGGCGCGCCATGGCAGCGCCTCCGCCTCCGCGGAGGCGCTGCGCCGCCTGCAAGAGGACTGCTGGGGTGAGAGCCACAGGAGAAGGATGAGGGGGGATGAGGAGGACGAGGAGGAAGACGAGGATGATGAGGAGGAAGAGGAGGAGGAGGAGGAGGAGGAGGAGGAGGAGGAGGAGGGGGAGGAGGAGGAGGAGGAGGAGGAGGAGGAGGAGGAGGAGGAGGGAGGTCGGCGGATTTTCGCCCTCCATACAGGAGCTCGAGCGGGAGCGGCGGCTGACAGATAGGCTTCTCGACATCGCCGAGCTCTCGATTAGGGGCTACGACGGCGATGGCAAGGGCTACGACAAAGGCTACGACAAGGGCTACGACAAAGGCTACGACAAGGGCTACGACAAAGGCTACGACAAGGGCTACGACAAGGGCTACGACAGCGATGGCAAGGGCTACGACGACGGTGGCAAGGGCTACGACGATGGCAAGGGCAAGGGCTACGACGGTGGCAAGGGCAAGGGCTACGACAGTGGCAAGGGCCGCGAGAAGGACGGCAGCGGCAAGGGCCGCGACAAGGACGGCGACAGCGGCAAGGGCCACATCAGGCTGGCGAAGGAGCAGCGTGACGGGCTGCAGGACATGATGTCGGACAGCGGCAAGGCCGACGACAAGGGCGACGGTGGCACGGGCAGCGCCAAGGGCAGCTCGAGCAAGGGCTTCGACGAGGGCTACGACGGCGGCAAGGGCAGCGGCAAAGGCTACGACCCGTACGGCAGCTCGAGCAAGGGCTACGACACGGTCTACGACACGGGCTACGCCAATGGCTACGACAAGGGCTACGACAAGGGCTACGAAAAGGGCTACGACGATGGCAAGGGTTGCTGATGGCATCGATCGCGGCTGTACAAGCTACGACGGTGGCACGGGCATCGACGACGAGGCCATGGGCTACTACGACGGTGGCAAGGGCTACGTTGGTAGCAAGGGCAGCACCGACGGTGACAAGGTCTACGACGGTGGCAAGGGCTACGACGATGGCGAGGGCTACAACGGTGGCAAGAGCATTAACGACGGTGGTAAGGGCAAGGCGACGGCCCTCGACAGCGGCGAGGGCTACGACGGTGGAAAGGGCTCCGACGATGGGCAAGGGCGACATGAACGGTCATGGCCTGCTCAACGACACGGACCACGACGGATGCATGAGCATGGGCAGGGACGCCCTCCGCGATGGCCCTCCGCATCTTGAACTGAGTGCTGTTACTGAGCCCCCGCCGCCAGCGGGGCCAGATTCGGACTGAGCACGCGAGGCAAAAATAAAATAGAGTTTGGAGGGAGAGGGAAGGGGAGGTGGGAAGGCGAAGAGGGAGTGGAACTACTGGAAGCTAAGCGTCGTCTGGCGCATCTCCCGTCGGCGAGTGAAAACAGAGGGCGGCCCATCACCTGGTGGCGAACCATCGCCTGGCGAACCATCACCTGGCGGCGAACCATCGCCTGGCGAACCATCGCCTGGTGGCGAGCCATCGCCTGGTGGCGAGCCATCGCCTGGTGGCGAGCGATCGCCTGCTGCGACTGGCGAGTCATAGTACTCCTCCGACCCATCAGCTTCAGCCTCATCACGTGCCTCTTTATCTAAGCGATCACGAAAGGATTGGGCTGCGTTGTTGATGTACGCGGGAGTCCAATCGTCCACTCGCTCCTGCAGACGCTTGCCGTCGACCACCATGAACACCGTCCTGCGACGTTTGTCGCATTTCACACCTTCCACCCCTACTGGTGCTGACCGCAAGCGATGTGTTGCCTCTTGACTGCATGAAACCGCTGCTGCGATAGATGCAACCCGTATGTACTCAAGTCCCGTTGGCGTACATTCGACCCACACCTTCTTAGTAGCATTCAGCTCAAACAGAAGCTTCAAGGTGACTGCATCGTGATGCAAATGCCCATCACCATGGTCGCACTGGACTGCGGGCATATATATCGAGACAGTTTCTGGTAGACCACCATCCCTTTAGGGCACATGTCTAGAATGCCTTCTCTTCTACGCCCTTCATCCCCTTGGGGGAGTGGTTTGCCTGGACGGTGGCTCCAAGAGGGGCTCATATACACTTCAAGATGTCCACGGATATTTCCCAATATATCACGCGATGCCTCAACACGCAGGCATGGATACCACGCGACCCAAGATCGCCCAAGCTTGTCCAAGATATCACGCGATCCAAGATTGCCCAAGAAGTCTCAAGGTCAAGAGATCGATCCAAGAGTGGTCCAAGAGCGGACTATTCACGCAAGCGAATTAAGGCATCTCCTATTCCTCCTCCTCATCCTTTTTTTGTCATCCTCATGCTCCTTCCCCCTCCCCCTTTCCCTCCTCCCATTTCTCCTCCCCAATCCTCCTCTGTTTCAGCCCCTCCTCCTCGCCCCCCTCCCCCGCCACTCCACCTCATCATCCAATGCAGCATCCTCCTCCTCTCCTTCCTCCCCCCCTGGTGGGAATACGCGAAGCGTCCACGATTGCGACATATCCAGAGAACTCCTATTGTTCTTAATGACGCTGGCCCTGTCGCAATCTTGCTGAAGCAATGGGTCGGCCTGCTTCAAGTGGTCCCAAATGGCCTCGGTGCAAGCGGCGTTGCGCATCTTCAAGATCTGATCGAAAAACGAATTTGTCGCCAGAGGCGATTGGCTCTTGGCGGGGTTGGGCACAGATATAAATGTTTGCAGCTGCCTATCCGCTCTCGACAGCTCCACGAAGAGCCCCCCTGCCGCATGCATCACCGCCCTCGGGACCCATGGCTCGCGATCCTTAAGGCCGCCCCCCTCGATGACCGTGCGGAGCTGCACGCTCACTGCCATCTGCAGCTGCAGTGCGTGCGCAGATGCAGCGTGCACTCGCTTGGACACAGCCAAACGCCTGCGGGCCGATGCAATGGACAATTGCAGACGAGTCCGATGCGTGTTGACGCAATGATGCAACGATTGCAGAGGAACGATACCGACGATGCTTTCAGACATTTCATAAACACCCCCCCACGACACATGGTATGTGTAACCGATGCTGCCAACACGCGAGCCTCATCGCTTCCTGGCCTTCTTAGCCGCGGGCGCAGCAGGCACATCGTCTACCTTGCGCTTGGGCATGAGCGATGCCAGCTGGGCGCTAAGGACATCGCCCTTGTTGGTGGCGCACTTGTTGGTCAAAATTGGTACATACACTGATGGGACAGCTGTAGACTTGACGGCATTGAGCTTCATGTTGGGGGCGCCGTGCTCACCTGAATCCTGTGCGAGCCAGAAGGGGATGACGAGCGAAGACGGTGCCTGCTTCAGCCCTCCAACGCCAGTGTTCGTCACAGCCTTAGGAATATTGATGCCACCACTGGGGGTCAACACGACATTGAACGTCAATCCCTTGGGGTCCTTGTATGTCTTCATGAACACGTGCCCACGCTGAACTATATCAGTTTGCTTCTTCAAGTAGATCGCCGAAGAGAGTGGGACAAGCACCAGCTCCTCAGCCTCAAACGAACGCGTTACGGTGAGAGCACGAAGCTTAACAGGCGTAATCACGCCACTCAAGTACTTGAGACAGTTGCCGTTCTGGCTGTATACATCATCCAAGGCCAGCCTGATTTTGGCCTCCTCGATACCCCACTGGTAATCGACCGACTTGAGGGGGGCATGGCCAGCGAACTTGTCGATCGTTTCCTCTATGGGGGAGCAGCGGCGAAAAAAGATGAGACATGAAGACGCAGGGCCAAATGAGATGAGGGAACGACGAACGAGAATTCAAAGGTGTGGGGGTGTATATGCATTCCACATGCATTGCGACGAGGTCGCAAGACTGTCCCTCATAATCGTGGACACGACGAACTTGCCACGTAAGAAGTCGTCGATGGGGTGGCATGTCGCACTGCCCGTGGCCTGAAGCTTCAACTTCACGCCAGTCGCAGCGTCGATGGAGATCAGCTCGTAAATGTTCTCACCCAAGGTGTCGCTCGCCAAGGCGACTTTGGCGCCAACCTCAAACCCCTTGTCACTGAGCTTGTCCACTTGGTTCGACCACTTGCCCGAAGCGGTGTACTCTTTCACATCTGAGCTACGCGCCTGCCCTGTCACGGCTTTGGATGCGCTCTCGCGACCGATCTGCTTCCATGGGCTAGCAACTGCTTTCCCAACGTGCGTTGCCAACGCAGTGGTGAAGCTGACCCCGATGTCATTCAGCGTCTTGCAAGTGCCTAAGCGCTCATCGGGCTTGTTGAACACGAAATGAACTACGCGAACGTCAGTCAATCCCACGATGGTGCCGTAGGCGACCGTGTCTGCCGCGATGCCCTCACCGCATGCGATCTGTCGCACTTTCTGAAGAAATTCATCGGCCACCATTACAATCGTAGACTTCTTATCGCTCGACAAGGCGGTCACGTCGCCTGGCTTCAAAAGCATCCGATGGCCATCCCTCGCGAACTTACCCGTCGCACATGTCATCGCCTTCATGCATGCGAGCTTGAATGTCGCAGCGGCCCCCTCATGCTTGATCTGCACCTCGGCGAGAGACTTCGCCATTGAACCCGTGACCACGCACTGGGAGGTCAGCTGCCGCGAGAAGTCGCGAAGCTCGTTCAGAAAGATCGGGTTGCCGAGGCCGCCAGACAACTCCTTCACATATTTTACTAAGCCATCGATCTCCCCAGGAAAGAGAGAGCCTGCGCGAGTCGCCTCGCGGATCACACTATCCCAATCGATCATGGTGCCACCCGTGTGGTGTCGGTTGGCAATTGCTGCGATCTTGTACATGAGACTCATGCGAGATTCGCATCTGGCAATTTGTTGGCCTGCATTGCCAGCCTCCTGAGCAAGATTACTAATCCACGGGAACTCCTTCACGAACTCGTACCGAAAGACCTTCCACTCAATTCCTTCGTCACACGCCTTAGCGTAGTCTGGTTGAACCTCCCGTAACCTCGTCAGTGACAATTTCCCTTGGTGCGAGATTCTGTCGAAACGCTCTGGCATGACCGTGGGTACTGGAACCCCTGCGTTGATGCAACGCAAACCCATGGATGTGTGGCCGCACGTATAGGATGCGAACTTTGCATCGCAATCATACTGCGGCAGCTGGCCCGCTGAGTCCTCCATTATTTTGAAATTGAAGTTCTTGATTGTATTGTACTCAGGCGTGCCCACTGGTGGAAGTTCCATGCAAGCTGGATTCTGGAGGGCTGAGTTCTTGAATCCATTTTTGAAGATCTTGGAAATCAAATCCATAACCTCGCTCGGAATGATCCCATCTCCGTAACGATTCTCTGTGCACACCATCATATACTTCGAGTGTCTTTTTCTACCCTCAGGCAGTCTATGCCTGTTGCAATGCTGCATGCGTCTTCAAGTAATGAGACCACCGCTGCATCAGGACGCAAGTACATGTCATTGATGGCCATCATCTTGGGGCGGACCTCCGCGATCTGCTGTTCACGGGAGGCGCTCATCACGCCGCGTGCAGGAGGACGCCACAAACGCCAGCAGCAATCCTCGCCCAAACGGCTGGAGCCCAAACTCTAGTGACATTCAAAAACATGTGCAACAGAGGGTTGCGAATTCGAAATGATATGTTGCATTTGCAAGGCACAACATTCTTGTAACGCTCGATACAATATTCTGAATGCGTTCGCACGCAAGTCTGGATCATGATTTCCGATCTGCGTGATCCCGAAAATCCAAACACATGCATGCGTTTCTGGAGGCAACATCCAAGGAAAACCCGATGCAGCAGCTCTGGTTTCAAGTAAGCATGTAAAAGTTAGCGAAGTTAGTAACTTCGTTAACTCAAGCTATCTACCTCCAAATGCACCGCCCGAGTTAGCCGACTTAGTAACATTACTAATGGTTATAACCTACTTGCAACCTAGTTGCAACTTACTTATAACCTACTTACAACTGCTGCTAACAATTAGTAAGGCCGAGGGCCTTCAGGTGGACGCCCTCCCCGGCCCTCCCGGCCCCCCTTCTGGCAAAACGGGGAGCCGCAGATGAGCCCCTGGGACCTGGAGCCCGGAGGCGGGAGCGAACTACCTTTTAGGCAACGCGCACCATAAAAGACTCATGATCATGAAGGAAACGAATGGGTCTAGAGAAGGGATGAAGGGAGGGAGAAAGGGAGGTGGGAGAAGGTGAGAAGGTAGAGGAGGGAAAGGCAGAAACACTAACCATGTTCCTCAGCATGCCCCCCCTCCTCCCCGACCCCC
The DNA here is from genome assembly GCA_963575745.1 of Prorocentrum cordatum. Taxonomy (NCBI): domain Eukaryota; class Dinophyceae; order Prorocentrales; family Prorocentraceae; genus Prorocentrum; species Prorocentrum cordatum. Next base: position 324,746 of record CAUYUJ010010324.1, on the reverse strand, counting down.
CCGCAAGGGAGGGAAAGTGTGGAGAAAGGGGAGGAGCCACAAGGAGATAGAGGTGGAGAAACTTGGCGACGATTGCTGCGCACGGGGTTGAAGTACAAGGGCACAGAACCCCTGATCCGCTGGTAGAGGGAAGGGGGGATAGATGGATGTCTTTCCCTCCTGCACGATCAAAGGTCTGATCGATATGTCCCAATGCCTGAGCCCAAACGGCCAGGCGCAGGAGAGGTGAGGATAAGGAGTATATATGAGGGTATTACACGGGTTCTATTCACACCCCCCGCCCCGAATCCCGCCCGCGAGGGTAGGACTCGGGAACAGAGGAGAAGAATCCGTCACCCTTTTACTCCTTTAATCCTTAAGTCTGCAGGCAGCTGAGCTCAAAGTCAGTATAGCCTCAGCTGCAAAGTAAAGTAAGAAGGAACACCCTGGGTCTCCATTTCTTCGCCAAGCACACGTTGGCGCCCCCTCGGCGCGCCCCCCAAAACGCTTCGGCGCTCGAGGGCGGAGAAGAATGAGACAAGGGTGGGCGGAGAAAGAAGATCTGAGCATTAAAGCAACTTGTAATCTGCCTCGCTTTTGCGAGGCAGGTGTTGCCACCAGCTGTCAGATTATTCTCAACGCAATGGAGTTAGACTCTACAGAATACGCATGCTGAGATCGCGTTGATGAACACGATCGTGCTACGAAACGCAACTACACATAAAAGCAAATGTCTGGCCAGACGAAAGGTCGTGTTGACAAACACGAAAGCTGCATGTATATAAATTCTATTTGGCGACTCCCGTTGGCGCTGCTCATTAGGAGGCTGCCTTGGCTATCGCAAAAGATGTTTGTATGTGTGGCCACTTGTGTTGTATAGTGAAGTGGCTTAGAAGTATATAATAGCCACCGCTCAAGGCGAACTTTGATTATAATGAAGTTCAAGCCTTTGAGCGGTGGGCCTTGCGGCCGACTCACTACGTGTTTCCGTTATTGTAGAACCTGCGGTCCCACGTCATCTGGCCATTGTACGTCGCGTAGCTTGTCGTGAACGTCTCCCAAATATGTCCTCGGGATCCAGTGACGAAACCAATCGTTGTACTGGGTGTCGTGGATGTACACGAACTCGTCGTTGTTCATCGCGATGTAGATCCAACAGTTGATGTAGTAGCTCCAGTACCTGAGGCCCCAATGGCTGTCCTCGAGGTCGTCGCGCCAGTAGGCGGCGTAATCTGTGGCACGCGCTCTCTTGGCGCGCGGCCCCGCGGGCATGTGGTCCGTCGCGCCAGAGGCGCTGGACTGTGCAGCATCGCCAGGGGCAGGGCGCGGCGGCGGCGGCGGATGGCGCGGCTCCATGGCATCATCAGACTGATGGGAGTGTGTATCAGGTTCGATCGGATCGGTTCTCATCCCTGAATCAACCCCCCTCTGGTCGGTATGTGACGGATCGAGGGAGCCCCACAATTCGTTAGCAATCGCGGCAAGCTTGCGCTGCGTGACTTTCTCACGGGTGCCATCCCTTCTAGGGCGGGCAATCGTGACAAGTCCGCGAGCCTGCCGCGTTTGCCTGTCGAGTCGGCCCTCGTTCAGCCACCATTTCTTCCGACCAGCTTGGCCTGTCCTGATGCTGACATCGAGGATCGCGCATGCATCACGCATGTCGTCCACGCTCCAGGCCTTCTTGCCCACGTTCACGCGAGCGCCTGTCATTTGGTGGTGGAACTTCAAATCGTTGAGAAAGCGCTGAACGAGATTGGCATATGGGTAGTACAGAGGTCTGTCGTCACTAGCCTCGCCCATCAGTCTGCACTCGTGCGCAGGAGGGCTACCAGATTCGACCCACTTCTGATACCTCTTCCTAGACACATTAGCCATTCTTCTCAGCGAATATTTCTCATTACCTGGGTGTGATCGCGCGCCCGTCATGATGACTTGCGCTCCGTCTCTCATGTACCTCGTGATGTCATCCTGGGAGAGCGCCATCTTGATCCAGTTGGTCAGCTTCTGGAGGTATGCTAGGTCGCTCTGGACGGCGGTACTCTTACCCGTAGCACCTACGGCCACGGTGTACTGCCAACAGATGTCACAAAGGGCACCATGACCTGTGACGATCCCAAGGGATAAGTCTCGACCGCAATTCTGACATCGCGCGATATCATGCAGGATCGTTTCTGGGGGCCCCTCCGTCGTGAGGTGCTCACGAGATCCCCAGCGAGTATCCTGGCCACGAGCAAGACTACGGCCGATCTGATCCATGGCTTCGCGGTTGATCTCGGCGTTCGGTCGGGAAGCGACTGATCTACTTAACCCCTCGATCTCGATTCTAGACAATCTTTCCCCTGGCAGTCCTATGTACTCTGTCGCGTCGTTGTCCGCATCCTCAGTACCACCATGGCATATGTTTTCAGTGCGAAGACGGCGAGCCTTCTCCTGCAAGGCGGACTCGTTGTCGCCCTCCTCGCGGTTGACTCCCGTCTGCTCGGCTATGATACGTACCATGGTTTCTTGATCAGGAGCTGCGGATGCAACGCTGCCTGGGTCCTGGGGAATATCCTGCTCCGCGCCTTGATCACGTGGCGCGGCAGGTGTTTCCACCAGCTCCTTCCATACGGGGAAGTCTGGATTACCGAATGTGTCGATACAATGTTTAAATAGATCACGCAACGTTTGGAGTGCAGGGTGTTTCTGATGGATGGCATCTTTTGTGAAGTCACGGAGCTCCGCAATACTGTCCATCAATATGTTTTGATATACTTTGGAGATCCATTGAAAGACGCCTGTAGTCGACTCCTCGATGGTCTCTGGGTCCAGGTAGTGTACCAACTTTTTGAAAAAGTGGTCTGCGCTGCAAATTGGCAAGTCACGTGCCCATTTGTGGGTATGATCATAATTCAAATGGTATGTCTCTGCATTCCATGCTTTGGATCCGAATTGAATCTCAAATCGTAAGTGCGATTGTGTTTTATCAACCGCAATTCTGTCCGCGCCAGTGTGTGTCTCGATGATTTGTTTCATCTTTATCATAGGTGAATCCACCAACAACTCCGACGTCCAGCGGTATATGCGGCGGTCGGATGACTGTTTAATCCACCTTGAATCCTCCTCTGGGTCGTAGTCTGGGTGGTTGAGGAAGTCTTCTGGCGGGTCAATAATGTTGTCGAGTATGCTCGCATCAACGTGCTCATCTGCTTGGATCTCTGCTGATAGATCTGCTCTCATATTGTCATTTGCTGCTTTTCTTCAGCGGTAAGCGATATGTTTGATATATCCACGATAACGGCAACCAAAGGTTCATCAGATGAGCCTACAGTTTGATGAGGTCCATCGTCCGTAGGAGCGGTATCTTCAGCAGGTGTGGCCACCAGCTCTTCGGGATCGGGTGTCCGAGGAGCGGGCCGTCTGGTCGGTGTACGTGGAATGCGTGGTCTATAAATGCTCGGCATACCAAGATATGGCAAACTGCCATCAGTTTTGTGCTGAAGTATTTTGTCACGGCATGAGGATGGTCCCTCCAGGACAGTATCCATATATGTCGGGTCAATGGCATGTTCGTCGATACGAATTGGTAATGCAAAGACAACGCCCTTGAGAGGCATGCTTTTGTCATTGTACCATATGATTACCCATCGTAAACCGTAGTTGAGAATAGGTATCTGTACCGCGAAGAACTTGTCAAATACGCCGAAATGAATGATTGGACCATATAAGTGGCCCTTAGTAATGGGGATCTTGGCATTGTGATTGCCCTTGGGGTAGTGATTGTCATAATGATAACATTTGACAGATCCCCAATTCTTAATGATAATGAAGTCCCCCGTGCGAACATCATTAAATGCAGGGCGACGATCCCAATCCTTTTGTGTAATCTTTGATGTAATAGGTCGAAGAGCCTCTCGGCAGTATGACAGGGCAATTAACCATTCTTTATCATCTGCTTTGCGATTGGTGTCCCGAATCATAGCACGGACCATTTGCTCATCCAAGGCACCGGCTCCAGATATACGGCTAGCAGGGGTTGCTCCCAGCTGAGCCGAAGTTGCTGACGCTGACGTTGTGATTGGCTGCTCCATGTTCTGATCCGTGTCAGCAGGTGCAATCCCAGGAGGGTCTTCGATGAACTCCCCAGGGAGGTAGGCGCAAATCTCGTACTTGCTCAATGGCGGTCTCGCGGCCAATGGCGGGCAATCCCATGTGGCGCCGTCCGGCCATATCTGCCGGCCGTGCATGTGATGTGGTTTGAGGCGGCGAATTGCAATAACTGCCGCAGCTGGAACCACGTCCTCTGTCATGATAGCGCCTTGAGCGCCCAGCCAAAATCTGCAACCTGCTTTTGTGGCGATCTCCATATTGATCACTAGCTCGACCTCGTTCTTGTAGTGATTGAACTTATATGACTCTACTGAGGTGTGGGGATTCTTCTGGACATTGTCTAAATATGTGCTGGAACTGAAGAATGCCTCCGAGCGCTGTGATGGTTTATGATGCTTGTCTCTCTGAGAAGATGGATCGATGTAGCCTGGAATGATCCCTGTCTTCAAGATGTTGCGCCCAGCACGGAGTGCTGTGCCGTGGTGGAGGTATTTCACGTCTGTCCATCGTAGGCTCTCCCAGCCCATATTCCATGGTTTGGAAAATGGGTTAACACAACTGTGACCTCCAACACATCGAATGGCAATGACGCTGTTCCAATCGAAACAGCTGGGGTCACCTCCCTCGGGGATTGGTTTGGCGTATATCTCAATTCTATTTTTCTGCGGATCAATATGTTTCTGGAACGCACGAATGATGAAGATCGGGTAATAGTCGTTCCAATCGGCATATCCATCATTTGCACCATCTTTCTTGAAGTGTGACACTGCCGCGTCCATGGACGGTCCATTGTGGTTATTGCGATCTTTGAATTTCCATTGATTGAACCATTTCCTGAAAGGATTTCCAATTGCTTGGAATCTTCCATTCACGATCTGTTGTTTTCTCCCAAATATTGATATTTCTATCGTGAAATTGATTGATATAGAACTTTTTGTAGTGAATCTCGTGGCGTAACATGGTCGTGATGTCTTTGCTCATGTATTTGTTTACGTCGTCGTAATTTGGTAACGATATCCACTTCCATTCTGGAAAGCAACCAGACTGTGCGATATCAGGCGCGTGAGCAATCACACAATCATCGTGCAACAGTTGCTCGTACCAGTCTTTGTTTCCCAGGCAGGCGAATCCATTGGGCGCGCATGCACCCCTCAGTACTGGACATACGTACGGATGGTCATCCTTGATGCCTGCTTGCAGCTTCCACTCTCGAATAGCGCATGCGTTATCGAACATCCCGACCTGGCTGATGTCCTCATACATGGAACGCTCGCAGCTGTCCTGCCATGATAATAAATTCATCTCATGTGGAGAAGATTCCTCTTCGGCAGGAGTTGCCTCCAGCTCCATGGCCTCTAGGTCAGTGCCGTCGTCAGGGATCGGTACCGCCTCAGCCTTTGGGAGCTGATCTGCTGGCTGCTGGTCTGCTGTTGGTCCAGGAGTCGATGGCTGTGGCACGTCTATCGATTGCGGCCCAGGTTGCAGAGGGTCAGGCAATGGGCCTGGTGGGGCTGGCTGTTCTGCATCAGCCGCCGCACGCCACACGGACGTCGGAACATCAGAGAGAGCGTGATCCACCGCCGCTTTACTGTGGAAAATTGCCAACCTTTTCCTCCGGAACCCGGGGTCTCCCCCCCCCCCCCTCGAAATCCCCCCCCCCCCCTGCTGGAACCCCTCCCCCCCCCCCCCCCTTCCCCCGGCAAAACCCCTCCCCTAACCCCCCCCCCCCCCCTCCCGCTCGAAAACCGGGGGGCTCACTACCGGTTCGAACCCCTCCCCCCGCCCCCCCCCCTCGGATCCGGACAACCGAGGGGGCCACTACCGGTTCGAACCCCCCCCCCCCCCCCCCCCCCACTTACTCACCGCCAGCAAACGACTCCCGGTCCCCACCACCGTCCGCATCACATCCCCCACTGTTGTTCCCAGCACCACTGTCCTCACCACCGCTGTCCCCACTGGTTCCACCACCGTCCCTACTGTCCCCACCAGTGCCCCCACCACTGTCGCACTGTCCCCACTGTCCCCACAACTGTTCCCACCACGGTTCCACTCTCCCCACTGTCTCCACGGACCCAACCACTGCCTATCCCTGCATGTCCCCCTGTCCCACTGACTCCTCCGCTGTCCCACTGAGCTGTCCCACTGTTTCCACCACTGTCCCCACTGTCCCCACCACTGTCCCCACTGTACCTCTGTCCCATTGTCCCACCGCCGTCCTCGCCACCGCCTTTACCAGTGTCTCCCACCACCATTGTACCCTCCACTGTCCCAGTGTTTCCACCTCATTCCCACTGTCCCCACACCACTGTCCCCACCACCACCGTTCCCACCACTGTCCACTGCCCCCCCTGTTCCCACCATTGTCCCCACCACTGTCCCCACCACTACCGTCCCCACCACTGTCCCACTGTCCCCCCGCTGTCCCCACCACTGTCCCGCTGTCCCCTCACCACTGTCCCCACCAACACCGCCCCCACCACTGTCCGCACCCCCACTCGGTTTTCGAGGGGGGGGGGGGGGGGGGGTTCGAACCGGCCAGCGACCCCCCCCCTTTTCATGATGAGCTGGGGGGGGGGGGGGGGGGATCGAACCGGCAGTGACCCCCCCCGGTTTTCGGAGGGGGGGGGGGGGGGGGAGGGGTTCGAACCGGTAGTGACCCCCCCCGGTTTTCCGCCAGTAGCGGTAGAACACGCTCTTTCGAACATCAGGATCATGTCCCAATGCCACGCGATCTAATGCATTCTGCCTGAAGAATGTTTTGCATGCTATGATGTCCCGCTCGTTCTCGGCAGCAGGGCCGACGCAGTGAGAAGTCAACCTGTTGTTTTCTGCAGTGAGTCGTGATTTGGTCGCATTATCATCTCCATCCAAGTCAGCAATCTGTTGTAAAAATTGCTCGAACACAACCCAAGTAACTGCATGTGCATCTTCAACCGTTTTAATGATCTTGGGGTGGAGGAGCTCTTGTTTCTCGACTGAATGCCAGGATGCCCAAGCCCCAGGGTAGTCGTTGATCAACAGCATGAGGTACTGGAACAAGTCGTCGTATGCTACACCCCATGGATCATTTTCAGGGATAGCTTTGTCTGGCTCGCTAGGATCAGGTGCTGGTGTCCGTTTCGGCATTCCAGGAATAGGTTCCGTTGTGTCGCCTGCGTCAGCAGGCAGTGATGCCGGCAACGTACCATCGGCACATGATGCCATCCACGCACAATGAGCCATTTCGCTTGCCGTCTGTGTCATCAACGTCGTGAGGCTGAGATCTCTTTCCATTCGTTTGTCATCTTTTCTCTGAAATCGAGAGCTGCCATGATCTCTTTGGCCTGTGTGTAGGCCGGCTCATCCGTGACAGGAATCAGTAATGGCGCCCTGAATGGATATGGTTGAGAGGGCAGTGACTGAATCAAAGCGCAGAAGTTACGATAGCATACTGCGTCGCAGAACTGTGTTGTAAACATCGCCATGTTATGGTTGTTCTGTTTTGCATGCCAAGCCTGCGGGGTAATCCTATCGTACGTTTCCACCCAGTGATCTGATGGAAGAACAGTGATACCACGATTTTGCATAATATTGATCAGGTCGTTCGTGTGGTGATCAAAGTTCGGATGTACGCCCCATTGTGCTGCTTTGCCAGGCCCCATGACTGTGGGACAGCGGAAGTACTGCATCACATCGACAAAACGTGATACGTCCACGTGTACGTGCACTGGCATGAGCGTCGGGACGCCACCCTCACATTCCATTTTCTGGAGCTCATATACGTCAGTAGGTGCACGATTCTGATGTCGACGCATGTCAACGGTGTTCTGTCCGTGGTTGGCGCATGCGATGTCATTCGCGCTCCATAGCACCATAGCATTGAGGCCCCTGCAATAATGTCTTCGTTTCACATATGCTGGAAAAGCACTGGCCCAGTAGGCCCAGATAGTCTCGTTTAGCTCGCGCCACTTTTTGATGGAAGCATTGTCGCTGTGGAACATGAGGCATCTGGCCTCGCGGATCATCCTGATCATGTTGCGCTGCTCGAGAGTGCACTCATACTGGTTGTTGAGAATAGCTGTGGTACGGGTTTCCTGTGTATCGAAACGCTGCTTACGTAGTTCCTCCATACCATAGCGGGTGTCTCCACCAGCCTCTGGCAATCGAACGCAACCTTGGCCGATCGGCGCGTCGTTCTGTCTGAACCATTCTTTATAATTGCCAAAGGAGAATGCCCACATCATGATGTCGTCGCGGATCATGGTCGACAAATGCTCAAGAGTAGCGCCGCCCATGCATTCCGCGCGGTTGAGGCACGGCATAAATAGCGGCACGAGAGCAACGTTTGATGCCTTGGCGAGATCTTCTCGCTTCTGTGCAGTGTTGAGCTAGTCGATGCCGTAAGTTGGGTACTTCTTGTGTTTTGCACTCTTGGCCCCTTTCTTGGCCTGCATAATCCACGTTGAGTCGGTGTATAAGTTGGCCCATTTGCATGCGTGCCCTGATGGACCAAACGCATGATGCAAGAGTAGTCCCAAGTCTTCTTGTACGAGGGAACACCACCCATTATCTGAAAGAAGAGTAGAAACCAGACGACCACCACAGGAAGCGCTGCACTTTGCTTGGTCCAGCTCGAGTGGGTCAACATCAGGGCCAGGGGTAAGACCAGGGTCGATCTGGCCGATCTGGTCAGCGGCTTCGCCGAAGAAGTCGTTGCCCTCGTTGTATGGTTGCCAACGATAGGTACTTGTCATATCCCCGTCATGATCTGATATTGCCACCCAGCCTTCTGGATGCTCGGATGGTGTTGCCACCGTCTTGGAGTATGATCCGATACCTCCAAAACCCCCGCGCGCCGTCAACCATGTGGTGACCTTGCGGCGAAAGTTGCTTGTTTGGTTAAGGTCGGAAAATGCTCTCATGTTGGTGACCAAATTATCCTCAACAATGTGGCCGATGTGTCCAGATGTATCCGATGTCCTGGCAACGCCAGGTGGGCGTGTAGGTAACTTGGCCGTTGTACGATCAAGTTTAGGAGCATAGCATGGAGTTACCAATCCATTGCTGTATACATCGGATGGTGCACAAAGACCATTTGAATAGTATATTGGTGTATCCTGAACGCTGTCCTCGGCATATTGTCCCAGTACTGCACTGCCAATCTTGGACCAATCGTTGTGAATCATCATCCACTCCGTTTTCAATATCATCGTCGTAAAGTTCTCTGGTGGGCACTTGCGGTGCGTTCCTGGGAGCACCGCGTTCAAATGATCATGTAAACCACGAACGCTTTCTTGTACAGACGGATTACGATTGAACAGACTGGAAAGCATACACATAGCACGCATGAGTGATAGCCACGGTGTAGCTGTAAATGTGCTGTAGTCATAGTGTTAAGGCCCAGTAAAGCGACCGGCGTGCTGACCCCCCCCCCCTTCGCGAAAGGAGGTGCGTCGCGCATTCGTCGCCCGTGCGCCGCCCGTGCGTCGGCCGCCGAAAAGGCCAGCCGCCCTCTCGAACGTGCACGTCGCCCTCGCAAGGGGGATATTTGGCGAGTGCGCCGCCAGCGCGGCGGACACCCACGGGGCGGATCGCACGCGCGTCGCCCTCTCCGCGGCCGCTGGAAAGGCTGGTCGCCTTCGGGAAAAATAAAGTCGCCCACGCTGCAGCCCTCTTGGCGAGAAGAAGGCGGCCGCTGGGCTACCTCGGCAGATCAGCAAATCCCCCTAACATTACAAATGCAACGACGCTGCTGAACGCAGCCCGGCGATAAGCCAGCAGGTCCCCGCAGCCGCCGCCACAGCCGCTGCAAACGCCGCCAGCGCCAAAACTACCGCCGCCACGATCACCACAAACGGATGCGACCGCAACCACATCCACCGCGACGATTACGACCAACACCATTTACCGCCATAAACACCACCACGACCACCACGCTTCTCGCGACCACCACAACGACCGACACCAGCACGATCACCGACGTGACCACCACCAGCCCGCCCACCACCAGCGGCGCGACCGCCGTCAACGCGACCAAGGCGACGAACGCGACCACGACCATGATCACCAACATGACCATTACAGAAGCACCCGCCCACTCCGTCCTCCCACCCACCCCACTCCCCTGCCGGGCCGCCCTTGACGCCGCGCCCGCCTCGCGCCAGCGCCCCTCCCCCCTCCTGTTCTCCTCGTCATCTTCCTCTTCCACCGCCAGCGGCGGGGCCGTTCGCGGAAGGCGGGGGCGCCGCTCGCGGCGACGCGCCGCGGCCGTGGAAGGGGGGCCGAAGGAGAAAAGAAAATGAAGAGGGACACGGGGTGGCAAAGGACAAAAAAAAACAAAGGCGAGAGAGGAGGGGCGAGGGACAGACAGAGGGGGGCCGGTAGAAAGGAGGAGGAGAAGGGGAGGAGAGAGGGAGACGAGGCAGGAGAGAGGACGAAGGAGGAGGAATGACAAAAGAGGAGGGACGACGAGGAAGGAAAAGGGAAATAACAGGGGCAAGCACCGCCCTTCCTGGCGCAATGGAGGACGCAGCCGCCGCCACTTGTGAACAGCGCAAGCACGGCGGGCCGACGGCCGCTGCGCATTGCTGCTCGGCGAAATGCTAGGGGCGGGCAAAGTCGCGACTGCGTCGCGCATGCGTCGCGCGTGCGTCGCGCGTGCGTCGCGCGTGCGTCGCGCGTGCGTCGCGCGTGCGTCGCGCGTGCGTCGCGCGTGCGTCGCGCGCGTCGCGCGTGCGTCGCGCGTGCGTCGCGCGGGTCGATCGTGCGTCGCGCGCTGGCAGGGGTGCGTCGCGCGCGGGTCGGGGTGCGTCGCGCGCGCGTCGCGCGCGCGTCGCGCGTGCGTCGCTCGGCGTCGCTCGGGTCGTTCGCGCGTCGCGCGCAGGTCGCGCGCGAATCGCTCGAAGGGCGCCGTGGGCTCCTGACGGCATGTGAACTGCACGGCCCGCTGGCGAAACAATCAGGGGATGCGCGCGGCAATCGTAGACATGGCGAGACACGCGCGTGAGAACTAGTTAACGCGAGGAGACCAATAGACGACATGGAGATGCAGCGCGCACGGACTAATCCATTTCAAGCGCAAGCCCCGCCAGATTTTGAACATCGGTCCGTCGCTGCAGCAATTTGGCGACGTCTCGCTCGCCGATGCATTGGGGGGGGGGAAAGAGGATGGAAGTGAGGCGAGGGAAGGACGGGCGGAAATGGGAACGGACGGGCGAGGAGGGGGCGCGCGGGGGCGGCGCAGCGGCGGCGGGAGCGATGGAAGTGGATCGAAGGGAGGCGAAGAGAGCGAGGAGGGCGAGAAGAAATTCCAGGAGGGTGGAAGGACAACGGGGGGTGAGTAGGGAGGCGGACAGGACGGCAGCCTGACACAAAAGAACTGCACACAAACTTCGCAAACGTGACAAAACGCGCAGCGCATTGGACGAAGGGAAGAGGAAGGAAGAGGGGGGGGGGCAGGAGGATTGGCGCGAAACGACATGGGGGTGCGGGGCGCGATGCGACGGGGCGAAGTGGCGCCGCGTCGCGCGACGTGACGTCACCCCCACCGTGGCGCGACACGCAAAGCCCCCAATCAACGCGAGGCGTCTTCGTCCTCAGCAACGGTTGGCGCCCCCGACAATGAGCAACACCAGATCCTCTTGCGCCGAATTGGGAACAGAACGCGTTGGTGGACCGTCGAACTAGGAGTGCGCCGCGACAGCCAAAATGGCTGTTGGTGCACCGGCGTCGGAAACCTATATATCGCCAGAGACATTCCGAAGTCGCGCCACATGTCGCCCACGCACTCTGGGAGGCCGGGATTCGGGACAGAGACGCAAACCAGGGCCGGCGCACGGGCGACGCTCGGGCGACGCACTGAACGAAACTTAAAGGGGGGGGGGGTGGTCGCTTCACTGGGCCTTAACAAGTCATAGTTGGCGTCGCCGCCGACTGATCCTCTTGTGTCATTGATCCAACTCTTAACGTCGGCGGACGCAGAGCGGGCAATTTCTCGAATAGAGGATTCGTCGGGCACGCGGAGATCGAACTCTCCACTGCGATCAGCACGCCGTTGATGTATGCGCATGTAACCATCATCAGGGTCACGAGGACGGCCAGTTTGAGCGTGGTACGTGAAGCCCACGCGGTCGTCGTCCTTGGCGTTCGGGTCGTACTCCGTGTCGTAGCCGATGGGCCAGCCGATGAGGTTGAGCGGCTGTACCTGATCCATCTTGTGGATGGGGGTATCGGGATTAGAACCGATCTCGCTTATTTTCGCCTCGCACGTGGAGAACAGAATGCCTGTAAGCTTTGTAGCTCGAGTCGTAAGATTGCTGCGGCATGAACGTATAAGTAATGTCCTAAATCTTTCTGCATCCTGTGGAGGCGAGGGAGGATGGCGGGGGTGTCTACCGTGCGGGGAACGTGCTCGTGAACGAGGTGTGCGCGACGCAATAGCTGCGGCTGGCACGCCAATGTGGTACATGCATGCGCATATTCCCTCGTGATTGGCTCGTCCAACGCATCGGAATCCACATTCTGATCCTACTTCGCCCCATCTTTCTTTTTCTGCAAGTAATAAGTTGCATACTTCCGGGCATCCATCCAGTTTTGGAGGTTCCGCAACATGAGGTAAACCATCGGGCCCCCGAGGCCCTCGCAGTGGTTTCCAGGGTTTCTTTGGAGGACACTGTACCGGAGTAGCGGGAACGATGAGCGAGTGTTCCAAGAGATCCCTCCAGAGGTCTGCTTTCTTCGTCTCAAAATGTTTGGTCATCATATCTGCGATCTGCTCCTTTGTACCTACGTATTTGAGCTCGATATGTTCGAGTTGGCATGTCTCGCATATCCAATCCAGGTTGATACGATGAGTACGATGAAGATGACGAGGTGCTGGAGTACGTCCTTTTTGGACAATTTTGATCACGGCCCGGTTATCCTCGAGGACGATGAGACGCACTTTGGGAGGACTAATCTCTTGAGCCAGTTCTGGATCCACGTGCAATACTGTACCCTCATGGGATATTGTACGTCTCTGTGGAGGCGTAGGTAACTCCGCATTTAGCGGTAGTTGCCTACGGCTAGGAGAAGATCCCCGGGTAGGGGGAGCCTTACGAGGCGATGGCTTACGCTTCTTTTTGGCTGCCAATGTCGGACACATCGCCGGGTCGACGTGTCGATGGCAGCTCAGGCATGCATTCTGCTCTTTGCAAGTTTTGGCAACTCCCACCACGGCTTCCCAGAATGATAGTAATGGTAATCCTTCCAGTCGTAGTGCGGAGTCAAGCGCAACGATCTCGGATTCAGTAGATGAATGTGAGACAACCGTTTGTTTCTTACATACAGCGTTGACCGGAAAGAACGCATTGGGTCCAACAAGCGCGGCAAAAACGCCGGCAATGGATTTGGATGATGTAATGCAATCAGCGAACGAGGCGTCAGTAAAGAGCATGATGGATACCTTGTCTGACGAATCACCTATCCATCCGTGCAAACAATGTGTACGCGTCGTTTTGATGTAGCATATCAACCGATGTAGACGCTTACCACACGTAGTATTCCATTTGGTAATTTCTCTGGCCAACATACATACTGGATGTAGAAGATCAAAACGGCAGCAACGTGCCAGGTATAGGATCTTCATTAGTACACTCGCCGCGTCCTGGCCAAGGATGCCCTCGTCGGAATAGTCGGAATCAGTGAAGGAGGTGCCCTCGATGCCAGGGGTTTCGGCGTCAGGTAGGTCATCGTATGTGACGGGTATGGGATCTGTCGTGGTAGATGTCGTGTCGATCGATTTTGCTGGGCTGGATGATCGTGGCCGTGCATTGAGCACGCTAGTAGGTCTGGCGACCGACCCGGAGGATGCGGGCGATTTGGATCGCGAAGTCCTCGGCGAGTCGGATCGTTTCCGACGTGATCCTGGTCCCTGGGCGCGCTTGGAGGCGCATTCCAGGTATCGTTCAATGCACTGATCGGTAAAACCAAGCATATCATGTCGAATTCCACGAACCTGTTTAGCCGTATTGTAATCTTTCTCATTGTGCACGGGCAACATAGGGCGTATGGTAGACATTCTTTGGTCGAAGGTAGTCTGCGGTACATCATATGCTCGTTGTCCACAACCCAGATATTGTGAGTATGGAGTAGGTGGATCCAAGTCAATACCGCTTTTGCGAATATAATCCCAGCAAGTCTGTAGATTGTGAGCTGGGCCGGCTAATTTAAAGTCGTCTACATATACTGAAAGTATCAGTCCCAGTTTGTTGTGTCTCCATACACATTCCCATCCTGAGATAGGCTCGAAACCAACGCTTCCTAAGCATGTACGGCATTTTCGTTCCCAAAAGACACCTGCGAGAGGGTGTCCGTATAGTGCCAATCGTAATCGGCACACTGGATTCTTGTATTTTGACCATGATGTCGGTTGTCGCCATTTAGGTATGGTAATCCAAGTATCAACTGGATCGATTCGTCCGTCGCCGTATAATAATGCCTGCGTGTAGGCTCCAGGTGCATCACTTTGCTCTCCCGCATATCGTGGCAATAACGCAGTTGCATCGCAATGTTTGAGGCCTCAATGCGCGAAGCGCTGGAAGCGGCGTCGGCGAATATGGCGGCCAAACCAGTTTCATCTTTGCCTGTATTGCCCTGAACCACTACTCTGCCCTTAAATTTACGTAGATCAGGTGGAAGTTCCTCGTGTTTGACTGAAGATAGCTCTAAGATATTGAAGAAATGAACTTTCGTCCCAGTGCGGATAGCTTGTGACTCAATATCAGCTTTTTTTCTGCAACAGTTTCCAACACCCACGTTTGTTTCTTTTCCAACCTCTCGTATTATTTTCGTAGGGCTTCTTGTGCACGTGGTTCTGCGGCAACTTCTTTCTTACTCAGGCTTCTGGTAACTAGTGCCGGGCGTGACCATGAGGAATGAGGTATTTTATCCCTGTGTGCCGGCGTGTAGGTGGTCTCACGTGGCATAGTTGGCACTGCTACCGACTGGGAGAACTGGCGTATGAGCGCGGGTTCATCGTCCCAAAGTCGGTTCCATCACTATCCACAAGTACCAAAGCACGTTCTTCTCCATCGTGCTGTTGTGGTGATTGGCGGTAGTACAGTACCGTAGTAATGTCACGTGGCCCACCAGGTAATTTGGCACACAGTATTTCTTTGTTTGTCACGCCTTTGACGCTTTCGTCGCGGATGACGTCGCCATTGTCAGTGTCGTATGTGATCCGTCGTTCCACAGTATTCCATGTGGGTCCGCCGGATGTACTGGTACGGAAATTGTTGACCTGTTTGTCCTGTCTAGTCCACACTCGTAGTGCAGCTCGGTCACGAATCTCACGAGCCCGTTTAACGTCGTTGGCATAGTCGATTTCCTTCTTCTGTTGTCCACGAGAGAGTGTTTTCCAATGCTCGGGAAGAATGTGATCAGGACGTGTAGTAGTCTGTATACGTGTCTCGCGTCCACGAACCACCATTTTGCCGTCTGGCGTCATTTTTGGAAGCTCATAGAATTGAATCGTGCCTGTCCACGGCTCGCTTAACTCCCTGTGGTCGTTGGCGCTAACACCATCCCAAACATCTCGAAAGTCACTTTCTCCTTCAAAAGTAGAAGTTGTCTTGAAATATCGTGTCACATCGAGTTGATCAACAGGTACAGGTACGTTCATGACGTCGTCCGTCGGGATGAACAGCTTCTTGCGTGGAGTACGAATATGTCTGATGACGCAATATCCGCGCTGTTCCCAGTAGTCGGGCTCCGGCGCTGGCGCAGCAACTTCAGAGGCCGACGTTTGGATATCAGCGGCGGCTGTCATCATGGATGGGCCATCTCATTCTTTAGGGTAGGAAAATGGAGGATCGGGCATTGGTTTGTCACCCAAGGGGCGAGATGTGGATGCCTTGACTTCGTCGTGTGCCTCAGGGTTATGATGTCGTAGAGTACCTTCTCTCACTGGGTAGGTGAACTTGCCGTCAGGGATGATGATGTCTTTGACTCTGTGCACGTGACGCAGTTCACCATCAGGATTCTTGGCGTATGTAGCCGTGTCCAAGACAAGGTAGTCACCTGACCATCGCCCACCAGAGTGTAAGTGGTAAGCCATGAATAACCCTTCCCGAGTATTTTCTTTAAACTTTGCAGTCTCGTTGTTAATCTCGGGGTTGAGGCATTTCCAAAAGATCCGAGCACCGAATGGCATGCGGTGCCCGGGAAAGCTTTCGCCAAATCGTATTTCATGAGCTGTCTTATCTGCATGCTCTTCATTGAGGGCAGCCACGCCCGTGGATGTATGCACGAAATTGCGTCCACAGCAAAAGGCTTGCATGGCCTCTTTCCACCATTCGTGCCCCAGACCAGACATATGCAACACAGCTCTCGCACCGAGAATGACAATTTTGACGACGCGCTCAATCAATCCATTCGTTTGCGGACGATGTGGCGCACTCGTGTCGTGTCTCCATCCCAGTTGGCGGCAAGCTTTCTGAAGCTCTCCAGAATTATCTGTATAGATATGCTTCACCTCATCGTTCGCGGCGATGAACTGTTGAAAGGATGCCTTTGTAGTAGCTGCGTCTTTGTGTAGTGCTGGGTAGGCCATGAAGATGCCGGTATATCTGTCTAGGACAACAAGTGCATACTTGTCGCCGTGTTTGTCCGCGGCATCGTCTTTGGCCAGCACGATATGGTCGGCAGTTAAAGCCCCACCAAACTTCTTCGGGACAAAAGCCTCGTAGGCGTTATCCTCGTCGGTGGGGTCTGCCGGTGGATGTGGTTTGCGCTGTCGTCTACACGGGGCATTCTGCGCCATCGTACGAGAACAGATCTCACAGTCAGGGTGTTTTGGGCTGTGAGTCATGCAATGCATCGGGTCGATCGGTTTCTTCTGTCTGTTGGGGAGAACTCGATCATTGTCGTGATGCGTTCGCGTGGGCTTCTCTGTCGGTACGTCGTTATCTGCTTGAGCTATATCTAGTAGCCCCCCGCATTGTGGAGGAGAACACTGCGTCTGAGACGTAGGCGAGTCGGTGGGTGTGTCCACGTTAAGCTCGTCTGTGTTTGTGTCGGGAGGTTCTTCGACCGTGGTGGTCCGTGCTCCTCCTCCCTCTCCGACATGTGGTCTCTTGGGGCAGGCCCCTATGTGGGGCCGTAGCTCGTCTGCAGTGGTTGACTGCTCTGTAGTTTTGCAGCGCCAACAAATGTCGTTGCAGCGGGCGGATGAACGCTTGCGCTGACGACGTCGGGGTGCTGACGAAGTGCATAAACGTGGTGGTGGTATTACCATTGGCCCCCCGGATCCTGAAGCCAATTGCCCAGCTCAGGATCCCAAAGCTGCCGAAAGCCATCAACCTCGATCAATTTCCCAACTGATAGTAAAGATGGGCAGTCTGGCAAGGCAAGGGCTGAACTGTGTAAGCCAACCTCGGGTAGCCGTATGTCGTAGTGCTCGTTGACAGTACGATCACCATGGGCGGTTTCCAGAATATGCTCTTCGCGAATAGAGATGCGATCCGATTCGGTCTGCGTTAGTTCGTGTTTTCCCTGAATATGATGAGCAGAACCACTGTCGAGAACCCAAGACCGTGTCAATGCAGCAGTCGAGCGTGGTGGGTCGACTTGCATTGTTGTTGTCTTCGTCTGGGCTGTCTTTGATGACTGCTTAACAGTGTCGTCATATTTTCGGATCGTAGTTGGTGTGTCCACCGACATTTTATTGTGTCGGTAGTCGTATAGTTCGTCGTACCATAGTTGTGCCTCCTTTTGACATTCTCGTAAGGCGTCCGCACTTTGCTCCCACCATCGTTGTGGTAACGGGTCTGGTACATTGACGATGTCACCCTCGTTCGGCATCCCCTTCCAATTATCCAATCTGGCCCTGCCAGATACGGCATGTAAATAGTATTCCACGTTACGTATGTCGAAGCGTAACCGACGACGTGTTTTGGTAGATGTCGCTGTGGCCTTGGTGTTGGCCATGAGGGTCTTGTCACGGATGACGTAACTGCGGTCGAAACGGCGTGAACGTCGAAAGTTGGCAGGAGAACGTGCTCTGGCGCGGGGTGAGCCACGGGACGAACCATGGCTCGGGGAACGTCTGCCACGTCCTTTGTCACTACCATATGATCTATCACGGCCGCGTGGACTACCGCGTCCGCCGCCACGATTGTCTCGCCCTCGGGAGGTAGATCTCGAAGATCTGTCGTATCGACTCCTCGATTGACTGCGAGAGTCTGGGGACCTCCTGGATGTTGAACGAGATCGGTCGTATTGGCGTCGGTTGTCACGTCCATGGCGCGAGTCGCTTGCGTAGCGAAACCCCCCGCGTTGTGAAGAACGTTGGCTTCCTGATCCGCGGGATGGTGATCGGCCGCGGCCATCCTGGCTGGAGGTCCGTGGTCGACTCGGGCTTCGCTCAGGAGTCTTTGCACCAGGTGTAAGATGAGCGTATTTGCATTTGTCGCCTTTTGGGCACTTATTCTGCGCGAAATCTTCACACTGTGCGACGTGTGGGAAGTTACACTTGTCGCCTCTGGCACACGTGTTGCGCTTGGCGAAATCGAAGCAAAATGGTTTCGATGCTGGCTTCTTGTGATTCGCAGGAGTGGACATACTACGGCGGGAGTTGCCACCAGCCGTCGATGTTCTGGAAGATTTGTTGTTCTTCCAATCCCTGGAATCTGTATGCAAAGCATTGCACCGTTCACCATTGCGACAATTGCCTTTCTTCCAGGCAGCGCACACGTTGACTTGAGATCGTGTCTCATGCTCGTACCGTAATTGGTTTTGATTCTTCTCCAATTGTTTAAGCTCCAGTATGTCTAGGACACGCTGTCGGAGCCAACCATAGGTACGATTCGGGCCGCTCATCTTCATGCGCTGGCACTCGTACATGTCACGTTTCATCCATACATGTCTCCGAATCTGTGTACGAAACAGCGATTCCAAGATCTTTGGATCGGGTGCTTCTCGGCACTCCAAGAGTAAAGCGTCCCAGTCAGTAATAAAACGTTGCAAATCGTCATCTCCCATCCTTAGTTCTTTAAGGCGCTCGAAATCATGCAGGTCGTCGTCGACCTCTGTCACTTTGTAGGACTGTAGGATGTGCCAGTAAATCTGGCGTCCTTTGAGCATGCGTCCTGCTTTGTGCTCTCTAGTTTCGATGAGCCTGATTTGGTAGCGTAAGTCCGAGGATAAGATGTCGCTCAGAGCGGTAGCGAGTTTGCAATCGATGCTCTCAAAGTCTCCACTGTCTTGTAAGTCCTCGAATGTACATCCGGGCTGTTCGGCCACGCATAGGAAGGCGTATGCTTTGGATGGTCGCCCTGAGGCGGCCCCGAAGTTCCCCCGTACTTTTTGCTGCCACTCGAGCAGCTGCGTGATCTTAGGCAAGACAGGGACTCGGACGTTGTCTGACTCCTTGATAGGAGTTGTAGCATGGACCGAAACCGCAGACAATGGTTGCGAGGGCATCGGTGCACCATCAGTAGTTGGTTCTGTGCGCACAGGAGACACATGGCGTGTCTGTGCAGAAGCTGCCGCGGAGGCTGCTCCTGGGGACGTACGTCGTTGTTGTCCTGCAGAAGCTTGTGGTGCTTCGGCGGACGCTGCCGTCGGCCTGTGCAGGTCGGTTGCAGGTCGAAGGTGGAGATTGGTGTCGTTGGCGTGGTCGATCAGCTGGTTCGTCCAGCTCGTCATGTCTTCGTGTATGTGTGCCACCTTTTGGCGTGTATACTCATCAGTATCCCGAGAACGTTGTGAATACCGATCAAGTCGTTGCTCGCATGCTCGGAGACGGGCGCTTTGTGCCTCCAGCTCGCTTTCCAGACGTGCGAGGAGACTCTCTACACGTACCTTCTCAGTATCTCTTTCACGAATAACCTGGGAGAGCTCCGACTGCGCGCGGTCCGCCGTCTTCTCAACCTCCTGCAACCCGTCAGTGAGGCGGGCGAAATCGTAAACCGTGGGAGGAGAATCCAGCTGATCAGTCTGGGCTCGTCCGACACGCATCTCTGCCAGGGCGTCCTGCACACCAGGAAAACGCTGCTCGATGTCAGAGATCCGGTTGGCGAGTGGCTGCACGACAGCGTTGGTCGCATCAAGCCTTTGAGTAATGACTCTTTCAGTACGCTGCAACATGTCGATCAGGTTCGACGAGTTGGCGTGTGCTTCGTTGCGAAGCGTCGCCGTAGTGTGGTCTAGATAAGATCGAAGATCATTGATCTGAGACTGAACGTCGCCAAGGTCGGTGGCCTCGGCTGGTGTTGGTCGGTTGCGGAGCTGGTCGTGGATTTCATCATGTAAAATCCTGACTGCTGAAACGCCTGTGTCGCGTACGAGCACAAGCTGTTGCTCCATCTGCGCGAGGTAGTTGCGCAGGTTCTCGACCGTCGCCGTTCGTTCACCTGAGTGGGACACCTCACGATCAATCTGGTACTGCAGTTCACCTATGATGCGTCGATCTTCGGCGATCCTGGAATCAATGATCCCTAAGGCGCCGTCCAGATCGTGGCGTATGGATGCAGTATCGGCGGCGTTCGTCTGAACGCTCTGCAGTAGTCCAGAGTATTGCCTGGACACGAAGGTTTCAACCTGGTCTCTGAGCTCAGCTATTTCACCTGCGGCGGACGTTTCCGCCAGCTGGTCGTCTGAGATGGAGAGGTGGGGAGCGTCAGCTTCCCTGTGTCCCCTGTCGCGGGGAGTGCATGGCCTCTGAGAGGCAGTACGCGGGCTCGACCTACTCTCGCCGTATGGGCCTGGGGCTCCACGGCGGTTGCGCGCGGACGAGCTGCGACTCGGACCATGTGTGTGTGGTGTCTCATCCGATGATACCTTGGGGTACTGCGTCTGCGGCTGCGCCGCCACTGGTCTACTGACTTCCTCGAAGGTGGCTACGTGCTCCGCCACGGGGACGGTCGCAGGGCTGGGGGTACCAGCACCTGAGGTCCATCGGCGGTTAGCGCGAAAGCGCCCTGGAGTGTCATGACCGGTGAGGCTTTCGCCTGACGCGGTTCGGATTGCCCCCGACGGGGAAGGGGATGGAGGATCGAAGGTAGGCGTGTGAAATTCCTTCCTTCCTGTTCCTACTCCTTCTCCTGTCCCCCCGCGGGCGGCGCTGCGGTGAAGCTCAGCAGCAAGCCGCGCCTCGGGTCCGTCGGAGCTGGGGGGGGGTATCTGGAACACCAACACAGTCCGCACTAAGGCTCTCCAACTCGTCACCGAGCCGTCGTGCCGTTGGAGAGCTCGGACGCGAGGCCCCGATGGATCCCTTGCGGCGCATGCGCCGCAGGGGCTCCATCGAGACCGCGTGCGAGGTCGCAACGTGCGGTTCGGTGAAAGGTGAGCTTGAAAGGGCGGATAACCTGTGTACGGGTATGAAGTACAAGGGTACAGAACCCCTGATCCGTTGGTAGAGGGAAGGAGGGATAGATGGATGTCTTTCCCTCCTGCACGATCAAAGGTCTGATCGATCTGTCCCAATACCTGAGCCCAAACGGCCAGGCGCAGGAGAGGTAAGGATAACGAGTATATATGAGGGTATTACACGGGTTCTATTCACAATTGCACCGACGATGGCGGCGGCGGCGAAAGGGGCGACGACGACGACGACGACAACGACTACGACTACGACGACGACGACGACGACGACGACGACGACGACGACGACGACGACGACGAAGGGTCGCGCGTTGACTCCAGCCGTCTTCGACTGCGGTCACCTCCGCCCGCGGCTGCCTCCGCTAGCGGTCGCCTTCGCTGGCGGTCGCCTCTGCCGGAGGGCGGGCGGACCCTGACGGCTGGGCGGGAAGCGGTCGGACAGACGGCTGGCGAAGACGACCTGCACTCCCGCGCCCCTGGTTGTGGGGAGCCCAGAGCCTCGAGCTCTGGGCTCAACAGCGCGATCTCCAGCATGAAGCTCGCCAGCGAGAGCCAGTCCCGCGCCTCGCCAGGCAGGAGCGTTCCTCCCCCCCCCGTCCCCTCTTGTCCATCACTCCTCAGGTAGCCCGTCAACCATACCACTCGTCCTCGTCTTCTGTTTCCTCCCCCTCCTCCTCCTCCTCCGCCTCCTCCTCCTCCTCCTCCTCCTCCTCCTCCTCCTGCTCCTCCTTCTCCTTCTCCTCCACCTCATCCTCCTCCTCCTCCTCCTCCTCCTCCTCCTCCTCCTCCTCCTCCTCCTCCTCCTCCTCCCTCCTCCTCCCTCCTGCTCCTCCTCCTCCTCCTTCTCACCTTCCTCCTGGCGCGGCGGGGCGCGGTCTATCGCTCGCCCCGCCCTCTGACCACGACGTGCGTCGAAACGACAAGGCGATCGCGCGTTTCCTCCTCCTCCTCCTCCTCCCTCCTCCTCCTCCTCCTCCTCCTCCACCTCCACCTCCACTCCACCTCCACCTCCACCTCCTCCTCCTCCTCCTCCTCCTCCTCCTCCTCCTCCTCCTCCTCCTCTCCTCCATCCCCCGCCCGCCCGCCCGCCCGCCCTCACCCACCCACCCACCCACCCGCCCGCCCGCCCGCCCACCCACCCACCACCCACCCACCCACACACACCCTCCTTCTTGTCTTCCTCCTCCTCGTCCTCCTCCTCCTCTTCCTCCTCCTCCTCCAACTCCAACTCCAACACCAACTCCAACTCAAATTCCAACTCCGCCTCCTCCTCTTCCTCCTCCTCCTCCTCCTTCTCCGCCTCGTCTTATTATTTTTCGTAATATGCTGAATAGTCGGATTAGTATTGTTAGTAGTGTTCTGATTATGAGTAGTCGTACTTCTCTTCGTGCTATTATGATTATTAACATTGCTAGCTCTCGTAGTAGAACTATTAGTAGTAGTATCCGTATTGTTCGTATCATTATGTTGTTTCTTCTTAGTACCAGGAGTAGTCAGTTTCGTCTTCTGGCGAGTTTCGCCTTATCAGTAGTATTAGCATTGCTGTTGTTAGTATTAGTATCCCTAGTGTTCGTCTGAGCCGTTTTCGATTTCTGTTGATTCGTAGTAGTCGTCTTACTATACGTATTCGTTTTGATGATTACGATTCGTATTATGATTCGCCTTATTCGTAGTAGTATCCCAACTCTCCTCAGTCGTCGTGATATTGTTCGCATGCGTCCCATTTGTATTCTAATGATTAGCATGGCTAATAGTAATTAGCATGCCTGT
The DNA here is from genome assembly GCA_963575745.1 of Prorocentrum cordatum. Classification (NCBI taxonomy): domain Eukaryota; class Dinophyceae; order Prorocentrales; family Prorocentraceae; genus Prorocentrum; species Prorocentrum cordatum. Next base: position 301,565 of record CAUYUJ010010324.1, on the reverse strand, counting down.
TCGCATTAGAACTAATGAATATGGTATGCTTATTAAAACGACGCTTATTCGCACTATAATGAGTACACGGTTGATATTATGATTATGCTTCACTCCCCGCCTCGTGAGCCTTGTCTTCCGCGGGAATGTCCTCTTCGTCGCTGGACTTCGGCACCGGAGGTGTGAACCCACGCCCCCCCCGCGCCCTTAGGTATCAGCGACTATTCGTAGTATTAGTAATGTTCGCCGTATTATGAATAGTATGTTGAATGTGATTCGTATTAATTGTATGCTTCTTCTTATGAGTAGTATTATCATGATGGTTATTAGTACTCCTGTTCTTCTCATGTTTATTATTACTTGCGTTATCCTTACTACTATTCGTATTCTTATGTTCTTAATATTGTTATTAGTAGTGTCAGTAATATTCGTACACTTCTTATTAGTATTACTATGATCGCTAGTATTGTTGTTAGTTTTATTATGGTTTCATTCGTATTATTATTCGTCTGCTAATTATTGTTAGTAGTACTCCTAGTACTCTTCCAACTGTTATGATTATTCATTTCATGTTCCTTCGTATTATGTTTCTTCTTACTATTATTACTACCCTTACTGGTATTATTGGTGTTTGTCTTAGTAGTAGCATCTTTATGTGTCGTCTCAATGTTCTTCTTCGTATTACTACTCTGCTTACAGAGTCTCTTTTAGTGGCAAGTAGACTACGTATTTTTATTATTCCGATTACGATTCGTGTTATTATTGCTCGCCTTCTTAATCCTAGCATTAGTCTTAGTATTATTCGGCTTCTGCATATTATCATCACCCTTCGCATTCGCATTCGTCTTCTTAATTGTCTTATTCGTATTCCTCTTCCTCCTCTTCCTGCTCCTCCTCCTCCTCCTAATTAGCGCGGCGCGCACTCGATGTAAAATTCGCCGACCCTGTCGGCGTGTGTGGGGTGTCTGTCCGGTCCCGTCGACGGGGAGCCTTCTGTCGTCCCCTCCTCACCACCCTCCTCTCCCGACGGGGGAGAGAAAGAGAGAGAGCACCCTTCCTCGTTCGGGGAACGGGTTCGCAGCTTGGGAATTCCATCCTCGCTCTCATTACGTCAAAGGGAAGCCCCTTCTCTTTGGACGCCCGACATGGGTACCGAAAAAATGGGAAACATGCCCAACAACAAATGTTGTCCCAAACCAACAGCGGCCGCTGTTGGGCAGGCGGCCTCCTGTCTCGAATGGACACAGGCCGCGGCGGCGCGGACAGCGGATCCTGTTCAAAAGGAACAGGAACTGCTGTTGGGCATAGTACCCATACTTTCGGTACCCATTTCGGGCGTCCAGATTCTCTGTGCCCCTTGCCCGGCGGGGGGGGGGGTCCCGGGAGGGCGGGGCAGTCAGACCCGCACCGCCTCTGGGGCTCCTCCGCGCTCCCACGCTGCTCCGGCTCCGGCGCGCCAGTCCTCCTCGGGTCCTCCTCCCCCGGTGGGGAGGAGCCCCGCGGGGGGGGGGGGAGTCAGATACGCCTCCGTCCCTGGGGGTGTCCTCTTCCCCCTCTCCTGCCCTCTCCCACGCCGGTCCTCCTCCGGTCCTCCCCCCCAAGGAGGGGGGTCCCAGGGGGAGTCCTGTTCCTCCTCCTTTGTCCTCTTCCTCCTCATCCTCCTCCTTATCTCCGCCTATTCCTCCTCCTCCTTCTCCTCCTCCTCCCCCTCCTGGTCGTCGTCGTTGTCTTCCAGGGTCGGCGGCACCGGCCGCTACGCCTTCACAATCTGCGAGGAATTCACGGATGGAGGGCGGATGATTTTCAAGACGCAACTATCTTCCTAGCACCGCGCACACTCGTCCTTACACTTTGGAACGTTTCACGGAGTGAGAACGGGTGTTTTTTTAATGTGGCCCTCGCCTTCGCACTGCGCACACTCGTCATACACAGTTGCAACAGCTTCACTGGTGGAGGGCGGCTCTTGTTCAAAATGTGGCTCTCGCCTTGGCGCCGCGCGCATTCTGTTTATGAGTTCTTAAAAGTTTCAGGGATTCTCATTGCTAACATCCCAGAAATGGTATTTTGGAACGACGTCGGACTGCCAGGGCACAGCGGTTACGTTGATTCGTGGAGTGGAAGTCCCCGAGATGGTGTACTGGAACGATTCCGGATCGTCAAGATGCAACAGTAAGGGTGGTTCGCGGAGTTGACGTCACAGGATTGGTGTTCTGGCACAGTTCATGATTTTCCAGCGGTTGTTCTCAAACGGGGCACTTCCTTCAGTCAAAATGAACCCTTGTAGGGGCCTGTGAAGAGGGAGCTTGGATGAGGGGTTCATCGCGACATTGTTGATGAGTGTCCTCGTCCTCCTCCTCCTCCTCCTCCTCCTCCTCCTCCTCCTCCGCCTCCTCCTCCTCCTCCTCCTCCTCCTCCTCCCCTCCTCCTCCTCCTCCTCCTCCTCCTCCTCCTCCTCCTCCTCCTCCTCCTCCTCCTCCTCCCTCCTCTCTCCTCCTCCTCCTCCGCCTCCGCCTCCGCCTCCGCCTCCGCCTCCTCCTCCTCCTCCTCCTCCTCCTCTCCTCCCCTCCTCCTCCTCCTCCTCCTCCTCCTCCTTCTGTTCTCCTCCTCCTCCTCATCATCATCATCACATCATCATCATCATCATCACCCACCTCCTCTCCTCGTCTCCTGCTCTCCTCCTCCTCCTCCTCCTCCTCCTCGTCCTCTTCCACCTCCTCCTCCTCATCTGCCGAGGCCCCGGCCGCTTGCTCCCCGCGCAGCCGGAGGCCCAGCTCCTGCAGGAAGGAGAGCTGCGGGGCGGCGGGGCGACGCCAACGGATCGGCTGGAGAGCTCCGGGCGTTGCTACAAGTTGATGGGCCTGTTTTCCACCACCACCATCATAAGTTGGACAGGGAGGGGGTCCTCCTCCTCCTCCTCCTCCTCCTCCTCCTCATCCTCCTCCGCCTCCTCCGCCTCCTCCGCTCCCTCTCCTCCTCCTCCTCCTCCTCCTCCTCCTCCTCCTCCTCCTCCTCCTCCTCCTCCTCCTCCTCCTCCTCCTCCTCCTCCTCCTTCCCCCCTCCAACAGACTCATCACAAGTGCCTCTGGCCAAAGCTGCCATTTTGGAGGCACTGGGGCCGCTTAGGCCTGGTGAGGGGTGCTCTGGAAGCCACGAGGACCTCCCTGGGAATCCTGGGGGCATCTTGGGTCAGGAGCAGTGCTGGCAACACCCGAGAGCTCGGCGGGGAGCGGCCACAGGCTCGACAATGATAGCGCCGACAGCGACACCGACGACAACAACGACGCCGACACTGACGCCGACGACGCCGACGCGGACGCCGACAACGACGCCACTGCGGACGACGACGTCGTCGTCGTCGTAGTCGTCCGCTGTCGTCCGTCGTCCAGGGCGTCGTCGAGGAGGTGTCCCCTCCCCGACGAACACCACGACGAAGACGACGACGACGACGACGACGACGACGACGACGACGACTGTGCCGCTTCATGCTGATCCTCCCCTTCCTTGTCCACCTTCTCCTCCTCATCATCATCCTCGTCCTCTTCCTCTCATTATTCTCGACCATTTGTTTCCCTCATCCTGCGCCGCATCCTCTTCCTCTTCTTCTGCGTCCTCCCGACCATTCTTATCGTCCTCCCTCCGTCCCCCTCAAGAAAAGAGTGGGCAGGTGGAAGAGGGAGGGAAGACGGAGGAGACCAGAGAGGGGAGGAGGGGAAAGAAACGGTCAAGCTGCGAGAAGTAGGGCCGCTGCATCGTGCACTCCCACTCGCCCTCCCTCGACGAGACTCAGCACAGGCAGCGGCCGCCACACGATGAACATGTATTTGGAAACCGATACTAAAACGAATGGGGGAACCCGCTCAAGGGCGGAAGCTTCGACCTGGAATCGGCCATACACCGTCGATAGATCGGCAATAGGCCCCAAGTAAAGAAAGCGCACGCACCTGGGCGTGGTGGGCTATCGGGCCTTTATCGACGACGAATGGGCGATTGGGGGTCGATGCATCCCCCCCTGAGCCTATGGAGCCCGAATGTTGCCCCTGACATCTGGAAACCAACACAGACGCCAGCTGCACTCGCGTGCCTGTAGTGCCTCACGAGCACCTGTCAAGCCATGGTGTTCCCGGAAGCGAAGCCTGCCAGGAGCGCGCCTGCGCCCGGTGCTCGGACTGCGTCACGGGCGACGAGTCCGCCGCGACGCGCGCAGAGTGCGCCAGGCCCGCCAGCGCACGCGACAGCATATCTTCGGCGATGCGTCGACCGGAGGGGGAGAAAACGGGGGCCACAACCAAGGCTGACCGCGGAAACGTCAGGTCGATCCTGGTCACCGTCCGTCTTGGTCAACTGCTCCTCCTTCTCCTCCGCCCCTCTTCCTTATAGATAACTCCTCCCGGCCGCACCCCGAGACCGGTCCATAGGGCGGGCTGGGCGTCCTCGTCATTTATGATCCTGAAGTTGAAAATGGAGGGCAAGTCGGCTTAAAAATATGGCCAGCGCCGCGAACATTCGTTCAGAAATGTTGCAAGTGTTTCACAGATCGAAGGGGGGCGGCGTTCAAAATGTGTCTGGCCTTAGCGCCGCGCTTATTCGTTTGGGAAATTTGCAAGAGCTTCGCGGATCGAGGGCGGGCCGCTTTCAGAATGCGCCTTTCACCTTAGCGCCGCGAACGCTCGTTCTAATAATTGCCACATGTTCCCGGATCGCGGACGGGCCGCTTTCAAAATGCGGCTCTCGCTTCGCACCGCGCACTTTCGATTTTAGAATGCGCAAGATGTTTCAGGATCGAGGGCGGGCCGCTTTGACCATGTGGCTGACGCTGTCGCGCCGCGCACATTCGTTTTTGCAAATTTACAGAACGTGATTCTCGCCTTAGCGCCGCCCACACTCGTCTTGGCAGATTCCAGCACTTTCCAAGGATTCCCATAGCTAGCGTCCCAGAAATGGTGCTTGCGCAGGGTATAGAAATATCAGAGCGCAACACGTACATTGATTCGCGGTGCCCACGTCCCAGGAATGGTCTCCTGGCACGATCCAGGATCTTCAAGACGCAACTGCCACGTTGATTCGCGTCGTTGAAACATCAGAAGGATTTCTGACACGGTTCAAAATGTTCAGACTATTGTCGTCCAACTGGGCACTAACCTCAGTGAAAAAATCCTTGTAGGTGCCTCTGAGGATGGAACTTGGAGGGAGGGCTTATTGCAACGACGTTGATGAGTCTTGGTTTTACACTGCTCCTCCTCCTTACCCCCCTCTTCCTATCCAAAGTATTCTGTTCCTCCAAGAGTCTCCACACAGGCGGGGGGAACACATAGTCCAACAGCTGGGCCACGCTTTGGCCCAACGTTGGGCCACATCGGCCTTTCCACGAAGGCAGGGGGCGGCGGTATTCGCCGTGAGCGCCTTCGATCAGGCGGAACAAGTAGAGATGCGACGCTCAGGACATCGTACAAGGTCGAGACGGAGCACAAACAGACACCGCGGAGGATCGGTGCACAGGGCCTGCTCTCTCCCTCGCATCCTCGCCCTCACGTCCTCCTCCGCCTCCTGCTCATCAGCCCCTCTTCGTCAAGCTCCCCGCCCGTCGCACCCCGAGGCGTGTCGGCAGGGCGTGCCGGGCGTTCCCGCCGAAAAGGTGCCAGAGCTTCACGGGTGGAGGGCGGGCAGTTTCCAGAAATGTGGCTCTCGCCGTAGAGCCGTGCCCGTTCGTCCTAAAGTCTCCAAGGGGTTCACGGATGGAGGGCGGGCCATTTCCAAAATGTGGACTCCGCCGCCTCAGCGCCACGCAGAATCATCCGCAAACTTGCAAGAGTTGCACGGATCGAGGGCGGACCGCTTTTCAAAGTGCGTCTCTCGCCTTAGCGCCGCGCACGTTCGCTTCAAAAGCTTACCACAAATGGACGATCTAGGTCGGTACGAGTTCAAAATATGGCTCGCGCCTTCGCACCGCGCACATGCGTCTTAAGAGCGTGTACCAGCTTCAATAATAAGTGTAACTGTTTTCCCAGAAATGGTGTTTTGGTCAGATGTAAGACTGTCAGGGCGCAACAGTTACGTTGATTCGCGGTGCTGAAGTCCCAGGAACGGCTGTCTGGCACGATTCAGGATCGTCAGGACACACAAGTAATGTTCACTCGCGGCGTCGAAGTCCCAGGAATGGTGATCCGGCACGGCTCAGGATTTTGAGACGGTTGTCTTCCAACGGGGCACTTTCCTCAGTGACAATGAACTCTTGTAGGGACACATGAAGCGGGAACTTGGAATGAGGGTTCAGTGCAACTTCGTTGATGAGCCTTGGGTTTACACTGGTCCTCCTCCTCCTACTCCTCCTCCTCCTCCTACTCCTCCTCCTCCTCCCCTCCGCTCCCTCCCTCCCTCCCTCCCTCCATTCCCTTCCTCCACTCCTGCTTCCCATTCCTCTCGCTCTGGCTCCCCCCTCCACCCCCTCTCGTCTTCCCCCTTGCCAGCTGCGGTTGGGCGCGGCGCGGGGCGCGGGGTGGCGCACCGGCGTAGGAAGGCCCACGCTCCAGTCCAGGCTGGCGGAAGCGAGGGAGGGCGAAGGAGGGAGGAGAGGGGGGGGGCGAGGAAGTGAGGTGGATGGGGAAGAGCGCGAGGTGAGTGAAGAAGAATAATCGGGGGGGAGAGAGAGATAGAGAGAGAGAGAGAGAAAACAACCAAAAGATAAGAGGAGGCGGGAGGAAAGAGGCCAGAGGAGATTGAGCACGGGGAGGGGGAAGCGGGGGAGAACTGAGGAGAGGGAAGGCAAAGAGACCGGAGGGAGCACATGATTCGCGTTTGATGCACATGTCACTCACGGTTGCTTCACATGTGGTGAAACGCTAGGACTTCATCGGGGCGCCATCGGGACATCATGCGATGCGCATCTACAGCCGTTTCGCACCCGTGAAACTACATGACGCTCTACAATTTGATCCGCATTCGATTCACCATCGCGGCACAGCCGGGGCAGGCGAGCCCAGAATCGAATCAATAAAATGGATCGGCGATCGAAATGAATCGGATCGGCGAAAATCGGCAACCGAGTCGGGAGAAATCGAATCGGCGGAAATCGGCAGGCTAGTTGGGAATCTGGATCAGAATCCAAAGTCGAATCAAATCGGAATCGGGCGCCATCGAAATCGAATCGAATCGAATCGGAGGCGTCGAAATGAGCCCTGGCCAGGGCACCTCGCGGGGGACCACCTCGGACGCCGTGCAGTTCACATCTGGGCGACGAAAAGAGAAGGGTCTTGCGCGAGACGACAGCGACCTTACGCGGTGGCTCATGCGGGCCGCCAGCGAGGAACGCTACCTTGGAGACGAGGGCGCCTACGAGCGACCTTACGCGGGCTGCTGACTCGCCAATGCCGGCGCAGACAACCCTCGCTCAGTTAACTCGCGCTTGGATCTTATGGAGGAGGAGGAGGAGGAGGAGCACTCTCCTGCCCTCGAGGCGACCGCGGGCGCCAGTGCCGTCCAACCCCGGACGCGCGGGCGCGCGCACACGTCGCCCAGCTCCCCGAGCAGACCCTGAACGACGACAGGGCCAGTCTGCGGGGAGGGCCGGCTGAGACACCGACATCCCTTGGACCGAACTGGGCAGAACAGCATGGAGGAGAACGGAGAACGGACGGAGGAGGGGGGAAGAGGAGGGAAGAGGAGGGAGGAGGGAAGAGGAGGGAAGAGGAGGGAGGAGAACGGAGGAGGGGGGGGCAGGATCACTCATTCGGTCGTCGCTGACATTTGACCTCAGCCCCCAGCAGCAGGAGCCGCCCGAGGGAGGGAGTTGATGGATGGGGGAGGAGGGGGAGGAGGAGGAGGAGGAGGAGGAGGAGGAGGAGGAGGAGGAGGAGGAAATCCGCCGACCCTGTCGGCGTGTGTGAGGGGCTTTTCCGTTCGAGCCGTCATCTCCGTCATTCTTTGTACTCGTCGTCTCTGTCCTTCCCTTTCCCTGGGAGACCTCTTCCCCTGGGCTCCAGCCAAGCCGACCTTGAGCAACCTCGTAATTGAGTCGAAGGGAAGCCCCTTCCCTTTGATCCCTCCCCCGCCGGGAGGGGGGGGGGGGGTCGACCCCCCCCCCGGGTCAGATACGACGCCCCCCCCTGGGACTCCTCTTCCCCTGGGCTCCAGCCAAGCCGACCTTGAGCAACCTCGTAATTGAGTCGAAGGGAAGCCCCTTCCCTTTGATCCCTCCCCCGCCGGGAGGGGGGGGGGGGTCGACCCCCCCCCGGGTCAGATACGACGCCCCCCCTGGGACTCCTCTTCCCCTGGGCTCCAGCCAAGCCGACCTTGAGCAACCTCGTAATTGAGTCGAAGGGAAGCCCCTTCCCTTTGATCCCTCCCCCGCCGGGAGGGGGGGGGGGGTGTCGACCCCCCCCCCGGGTCAGATACGACGCCCCCCCCTGGGACTCCTCTTCCCCTGGGCTCCAGCCAAGCCGACCTTGAGCAACCTCGTAATTGAGTCGAAGGGAAGCCCCTTCCCTTTGATCCCTCCCCCGCCGGGAGGGGGGGGGGGTGTCGACCCCCCCCCCGGGTCAGATACGACGCCCCCCCCTGGGACTCCTCTTCCCCTGGGCTCCAGCCAAGCCGACCTTGAGCAACCCCTGGGCTCCAGCCAAGCCGACCTTGAGCAACCTCGTAATTGAGTCGAAGGGAAGCCCCTTCCCTTTGATCCCTCCCCCGCCGGGAGGGGGGGGGGTAGCGACCCCCCCCCCGGGTCAGATACGACGCCCCCCCCTGGGACTCCTCTTCCCCTGGGCTCCAGCCAAGCCGACCTTGAGCAACCTCGTAATTGAGTCGAAGGGAAGCCCCTTCCCTTTGATCCCTCCCCCGCCGGGAGGGGGGGGGGGGTGTCGACCCCCCCCCCGGGTCAGATACGACGCCCCCCCCTGGGACTCCTCTTCCCCTGGGCTCCAGCCAAGCCGACCTTGAGCAACCTCGTAATTGAGTCGAAGGGAAGCCCCTTCCCGCAAGGGGAGGGGGGGGGGGGTACCCGCCCCCACGGGTCAGATACGCCCCCCCCTGGGCTCCATTGAGCCCTCGAATGAAGTCGCCCCCTTCCTTTGATCCCTCCCCCGGGACTCCTCTTCGGGCTCCAGCCAAGCCGACCTTGAGCAACCTCGTAATTGAGTCGAAGGGAAGCCCCTTCCCTTTGATCCCCCCCGCCGGGAGGAGGGGGGGTGTCGACCCCCCCCCGGGTCAGATACGACGCCCCCCCCTGGGACTCCTCTTCCCCTGGGCTCCAGCCAAGCCGACCTTGAGCAACCTCGTAATTGAGTCGAAGGGAAGCCCCTTCCCTTTGATCCCTCCCCCGCCGGGAGGGGGGGGGGGGTAGCGACCCCCCCCGGGTCAGATACGACGCCCCCCCCTGGGACTCCTCTTCCCCTGGGCTCCAGCCAAGCCGACCTTGAGCAACCTCGTAATCTCTTGCTGCGCATTGCGAACAGGGTCGGCGGCACCGGCCGTCAGGCCTTCGCAATATGGGAGAGGGAGGGGGAGGAAGATGGAGGAGGAGGAGGAGGAGGAGGGAAAGTGGAGAAGGAGGGGGAGGAAGATGGAGGAGGGGGAGGAGGAAGGAGGATGGGAAGAAGGGGGATGGCCGCCGAAGTCTCGACTGGCCATCCCCTGAGATCAGCGAGCCCGACCACAGAGACTTGGCGGGGGGCCTGGGATTCA
>CAUYUJ010010324.1:266914-286914 GCA_963575745.1 Prorocentrum cordatum | reverse complement strand
ACGGCGACGAGGAGCGAGCCTCGCCCAGCGAGACCAGAGGCGCGACTAAACGCGCGCGGCGTACACAAAATGGGAGTCCGCGCGCCCCCCCTCCCCTCCTGGCAGACGTGGGAGAGCAGGCGCTTCCAGTTGAAGTCCAGGTACTCTCCTGGCCGCCGAGGGGCGGTGCGGAGGGGGGAATCGGGAGGGGGGGGCGACGACGGGCAGGAGGAGAGGGGGGCGAGGATGAGAAGGAGGAGGAGCAGCAGCAGCAGCAGGAGCAGGAGGGGGAGGATGAGGAGAAGGAGCAGCAGCAAGAGCAGGATGGGAAGGAGGAGGAGGAGGAGGAGGAGGAGGAGGAGGAGGAGGGGGAGGAGGAGAAGCAGGAGCAGCAGCAGCAGCAGCAGGAGGGGGAGGATGACGAGGAGGAGGAGGAGGAGGAGGAGGAGGAGGAGGAGGAGGAGGAGGAGGATGAGGAAGGAACAGGGCGCGGCGCCCCCCCCCCACCGCGCGCGCCGACACGCGGGGTGACCCCGCGCGGCCGCCATAGGTCAAAGAGCTCCTCAGAAGGCCAGCGGCACTCTGAGCCTTCCGAGGACCCTGGGCGCGCCGCCGACTGCACTGGGTGGTGGCCGTCGGGCTCCTCGGCACCGCCGCCCCAAGGCATGGCGGCTGAGGGCACCGCTTAGGCATGGCATGGCGGCCATATGGCGTCCGTATGTGAGGACAGCACAACCCAACCCCGCCCCCAGCCATGACCACCACTCCGGACCTGGTGATTCAGGGGCTCCTGTCTGCGGGCGGGGGTGGTTTTTGTGGGGCTTCCAAGGAGGGTGGCTTGTGCTGCCCTCAGAACTGAAGCGGAATGAAAAGAAGAGGACAATGATACGGCAGATTCGGGTCGTGAATACGGCTTTCCGGTCGCTAGATCGTTCCATATAGGCAGAATCTGGGCCACCGGCAGCTTTCAACATTGAACGCCCGCGCTGGGGTCGCGGCGCGTCGACACGACACGAACCCAGCGTACAATGCCGAGGGAGCGCAGGTGAATCACGAGCAAGCCTCCGGTGGAATGGAAAGCGTGCGGGCCAACGCGCCACAGCACGCGGTACAGAAGGATCAGCGCGGCTGCCCCACTCCGCCAGGCGCACTCTCGGTCGGCCTGGACGGGAAGGGCAGGAGGAAGACGAGGAGGGGGAGGCGGAGGAGGAAGAGAAGCGGAAACAGGCGAGGAGCAGCAGGGAGGAGGAGGACGACGACGTCGAGGAAATCGAAACCGTTCCAAGGGCCCGCGCTCGGCACAGCTACGAGAACAAAACCCGTAGATTATGTAGCGGAACTACTTGGGGGGACGAAAAAAACAAAAACAAAAAAAACTACGAACAACTGACAAACAAGGGCCGCTGCAGGACGGAGGCGGGAAGGGGGAACGGGAAGAGAAGGGGAACCAGAAGGCAGGGGTGGGAAGAAGAGTGGAGAGGGGGGGAGGGGGAAGCGAGGGGAAGAGGGGTACGTGGCATCGGGTGCAGGAGGGCGGCAGTGGGGGAGAGGGGGGGGGGAACAGGAGAAGAGAAGTCCCCTTGCGCTGGAAAAGGTCCACCCTTCCTTCGCGGGATGCGATGGAGCTTGCTCAAATATCCGCTATCCGTTCTCTCTTCCTCCTCTTCCACCTTTCCCTCCTTCTCCTCCTCCTCCTCCTCTTCCTCCTCCTCCTCTTCCCTCCTCCTGCTGGTCCTCCTCCTCCTCCTTACCCACTTCCTCATCGTCCTCCATCTCTTCTCCTCATGCTTAGCTCCCCATGTCACATCCCCAGACTGGTCGCTTAGGCGGGAAAGGCGTTTAGCCTGCGACTTCCTCCGACTATGCTCCTCAACCTTCAAAAATTCCAACAAATACGCGGATGGAGGGCGAGAGGTGTTCAAATGGAGCTCTCGCCTCAGCTTGACGCACACATGTCTTAAACAAGCGAGCAGCAGTTACACGGATGGATCACATCTAAATGTTCGGTAGCAATGGGGTTCTCGCCTCAGCGCCGCGAACACTCGTCCTAAAAATCAAACACGGATGGATCAGGAGAAACAAAGTACCACTAGAAGGGGTTGGCCACTCAATCACCTCGAGCTGGTGGTACCTCCTTCCGGGAACTCTTTGGAGACGTGCCCGGAACGAGGTGCCACCAGCTCGAGAGGGTGGGACAGCAACCCCTCTAGCTCGTGGTAATGATACTTTTGTCTGGCAGCTCCTTCCCAAAATAGGGTTCCCGCTTTTCTGCCGCGCACACTCGCTGTCAACATGTCGAACAGCCGCGTGGATTCGTAGTGCTGAAATCTTGAGCACTGAGTTCGGAAAAAATCGTGCTCAGGGCGCAATTATCACAAGTATCCGTGATGCTGAAGTTCCAGCAATGGATTTCTGAAACAGTTCTCTGATGGTTGACTTCCAATGGGGCACTTCCCGCAATGCAAATCAATGCGAGGGAGCCTGTGAGAAGGGAACATGGAGCGGGAGGGTATGTTGAAGCATCGATGGCGCGTCTTGGATTTCCAATGGTCCTCCTCCTCCTGCTCCTCCTCCTCCTCCTTCTGTCATTCCTTTTCTCCTCCTCCTCCTCCTCCTCCTCCTCCTCCTCCTCCTCCTCCTCCTCCTCCTCCTCCTCCTCCTCCTCCGGTACAGCAGGACCCACCCCCTCGCGTCCTTCGTTCTTCAGCTCAGTGCACACCTGCAGGATCGCACGGGGCGGGACGATCTCTTGGTTCCTCATCGTCCTCGTTTTATTGACACGTCCTCGTCCTCCACATTGCCGTCGCACTCCTGCCGTCGTCGTGGTCATGTGGTCGACCTCGTCGCCGTCGACCTAGATGTCGACCTCGATGTCGACCTCGTCATTGTCGGGAGGAGTGGGGGGAAGAACGTTGGTTGGCAGGGTTTGCCTGGGGACGGCAAGAGCATGCTTTTGTTCCAGGGCGATAACGGGCGTCACAGGGCGGGTTGGAGGGAAGGGGGCTGGTGATGTCACGTTCCGTGCTGGCGGCGTCTGGGAGTGCCCAGGAATGACCGAGGCCGGGTAGGAGCAGCATGTAGGCGGCGATCTGAACCACAGCGCCTGTGTGAACCACAGTGCTCGCGTGCTCCACCACGCGCGTGTACACTAGAGCGCCGATGTGCACCAAAACAGCCGTGTGCAACGCAGAGTCCGTGTAGACAGTGCCTGCGCGCACCACAGCGCCTGCGTACACCACAGCATCCGCGTGCAATACAGCGCTGGTGTACACCACAGTGCTTGCGTGCGCAGGACAGGTAGAAGAAGCATTTCGGCGAGGATCCGTTGCCGACATCTAAACACCACGCAAGGGGGGTGCGGAGAATATAATGAAATGTGATTCCCTCCTCCCTCCTCCCTCCTCCTCCTCCTCCTCCTACGCACGAAGCAAGGCGCGCATGGGGTCCAGCCCCCACGAGCGCCCGAGGGATGGGGCTTCGCTCACCCCGCGACCCCCTAGAGCTAGGGGCCGCCCCGCCGGCGGGGCCAGAGGAAGGAGAGAGAGCGAGGCGAGGAGAAGGGGAAAAAAAGAGGAGGCGCCGGCCTCACGCGTGCTGCTCGTTGAGCAGCACTGACCGCCGACGGCGGCCAGCCCCCATGCCTCCCTGGCTCTTCCTGCACCAGGGGACACAGGCAACCCCACGTCACCGTGCGGGGCACACGGTGCGTGTTCCCGCACATGGGTAGCCAGGCCCGCTCCCCCCAGTCTCCTTGCCCAAGGGGGACAGAGCAGGACACCCCGTGAGCCTGGCCGAAGCCAGACCCCCCCTCCACACCCTGGCGCGACCGGGGAGTCGCCGGGCCAAGACAGTGGAGGGGACCCGATTCGGCCGCAGCCGAATCGGGATTACCGTTTGGGTCCGAAGACCGGGGTCGGTGCCCCCACTGCCGAAACCACCCACCCACCCACGGCAATGCCGTGGGTGGGTGGGTGGTTTAAGCAGCGGCGCAGCCCCCGCACAGGCCACGACTGAGCGGGTTTCAGTTCCCCCGGACGCCGGGAGGTGCCGCCCACACCAACCGGCTGCCCGCCCGGGGGTTCCTCCTCCTCCTCCTCCTCCTCCTCCTCCTCCTCCTCCTCCTCCTCCTCCTCCTCCTCCTCCTCCTCCTCTGTTCCTCCTCCTCCTCCTCCTCCTCCTCCTCCTCCTCCTCCTCCTCCTCCTCCTCCTCCTCCTCACCCTTCCCCCCGTCGCGCGGGTCGGCGCTTCAGCGCACGTGCGCATCTCAGTGTGCATCCTGGAGAAATGGCCGACTGAATCAGACCACTTGGTTCTCGGACGACCAACTCTGCGGGAGCCTTCTGGACGCAGACGGGAAGCGTTAGGATGATGTGGGAGAGCCCGGGAGGACTCGTAGATTCCAGATGCGCTCACTTACCACAAGGATTCCTTACTGAATCATATAAACAAAACTGATTTCTGTGGAATCCACAGGGGCTAAATTTTGTCATAAGGATTCCTTCCAACATCCTGTGTATATAGATGTGTGTGGATTCAAGAACGGCGTTCTGCTGCAACAGGTTGCTGTGGTGCACACAGGCACCGTGGTGTACACAGGCGCTGTGGTGCACGCAGGCACTGTGGTGTACACTGGTGCTGTGTTGCACACGACTGCTGTGGTGTACGCAGGCGCTGTGGTGTACACAGGCGCTGTGGTGCACGATTGAACTGTGGTGTACACTGGTCCTGTTTTGCACACAGCTGCTGTGGTGTCCGCAGGCGCTGTGGTGTACGCAGGCGCTGCGGGGCACGCAAGCACAGTGGTGTACACTGTTGCTGTATTGCACACGGCTGCTGTGGTGTACGCAGGTGCTGAGTACACGCGCGCTGTGGTGCACGCAAGCAGTGTGGTGCACACTGGCGCTGTGTTGCACGCGGCTGCTATGGTGTACGCAGGCGCTGTGGTGCACACAGGCGCTGTGGTGCACGCAGGCACTGTGGTTCACACAGGCGCTGTGGTTCAGATCGCCACCTACATGCTGCTCGTACCCGTTCTCGGTCATTCCTAGCCATTCCCAGACACCGCGGCACGAAACGTGATCTCACTGGCCCCCTTCCCTGCATCCCGCCCGGGGCGCCCGTTATCATCATGGAGAAACAAAACAGACTCCAATGTGTCAAACCCTCGGGTAGAGGCCGTTTCTGCGAAGCTGTTTCAGGCGGGCGGGGGGCCTCCGCAGTGGCTGCAGCCAACAGCGATCAATCGGGCAACCATTGGGGGGTCCGGCCTGCGTCGCCTGGACTCCAACCAGCCTCGGTCTCAATAGAAATCGCAGAAGAGGAAGAGGACAGTAGATGCCTAGCCTTCTGGAGATCCGCGCTCATTTCTTGGATCGGCCTGAGGCCCCCCTGGCAGCGCCTCTGGCGCCGCCCTTGGCGCGCGGATGGGGGTCCACCGCTGATCTAAAAAGTCCGTGCGGACCTCCGAAAATTATGCCAATGGTCATTTGCGCTCCTCTGACAAGGAGGGCGGAGGAGGAGGAGGAGGAGGAGGAGGACTAGGAGAGGAGGAGGAGGAGGAGGCGAAGGAGGAGGAGGAGGAGGAGGACTAGAAGCGGAGGAGGACGAGGAGGAGGAGGAAGAGGAGGGGGATGAGGCAAGAAGGAGGTAGGGGAGAGGACGGGAGAGAAGAGCGGGAAAGGATGGGTGCTGCAGCTGGGGGGCGGGGCCCTGCGGCGCACGCAACGGGCCCACTGACCAAGAAGAGGGGGCAAGACCAGCACTGAGTTTACCACTCCAGAGGCCAAGGCTTCACCTGGTCCCCCGATCCTCCAGGCCGCATCACCCGAATGAGGACTGGAGAGGAAGGGAAACGAAGCCTCTCGGCGAGGACAGGGGAGGAGGAGGAGGAGGAGGAGGAGGAGGAGGAGGAGGAGGAGGAGGAGGAGAAGAAAGAGGAGGAGGATGTTGAGGAGAAGGAGGAGGAGGCTAAGGAGGAGGAGGAGGAGGAGGTTGAGGAGGAGGAGGAGGAGGAGGGCCGGGTCTGCAGGGCGGGCATGGAGGACAGCGCCCCGGCCAGGGCCTCGGCGCCCGCGTGAATCGGCAGCCTGTCAAAGTCAGCTCCTCCTGTAGGCGGGCCCGCAACCGCAGGCACTTCGCGAGCCCCGCGGACTACTCGAAGGTCGGGGGGGAATCCCACAGAAGCCTGACTTCGCAACGCCGCCCAGCTGCGGGTAATTCGGCGTAAGAGCGCCAAAATCGCCTCCCGGTCCGCGCCGCTAATGAAAAACCTGTCCTCGACGATCGAGCTGGTCTGGACCCACGGGCCCCCCCCCCCTCCTGGTCTTCGTCGCTCTCGCCCCCGTGCCCCAGGTCGGCCACGGCGTTCCATGACGCACGCCAGCGGTAGGCCTCGCTCGATCTGCTCCACGGAGCTCGCGCGGCCTCGCGCGTGCTGCCGCGCTCGCGGGGGTGCTGCGTCAGCTGGAGGACGGTGGTGGCCTGGTGGGCGTACCACAGGTCCATCGTCTCGTGCAGGGCATGCTCGAACGCGGCCTTCTCGGCGGGGGTCCCCTTCGTTTCGTCCGCGGCATCCTGGGTCATCTGTGTCTTGCCCTCCCGCAGGGCGGCATCCTTCGCCGCCTCGGCCTTGATCGGGTCGCCCTGCAGCAGCGAGGACCAGTCCCAGAACACGCCCCTCTCGCAGAACATCTTGAAATCGCCTCGGGTTCGGGCATATTCGCTGCGTTCGTCCTCCAGAGCGCCAATCACCAACTTCAGCTGCAACCTCTCGGGATCGGGGCGCTCGAGCGAGTCCGAGCAGAATGAGATGGTGGTTACTGGCGCCGCTTTGTCATGTCCTCCTCGCGCGCCGGGGTCCGATACTTCCTGGAGCTCGTCCGCGGACGCAAACACCTCCTCGGGCAGCTCCTGGCGCCTCTTCAGAACATTGTCGCGCTGCTGCAACAGCCAAGAGACGCGGGCCAAACGCACAGGGTGGAGGCCCTCCACGGTGAACGCGAGCGCGCCGAAGAGGCTCGCGGCGTCCGTATACCGCGTCAGGTAGATGGCCTCCTCCCCCTCCTTGTTGAGATCCTCCTCGGCCGCGGGGGCGGCTCCGCGCTGACAGGCCGACTGACTGGCAGCTTCCCCTCACAACAGCTTTGCGACCTGCCAGCTTGTCAGGGACCTGCGACGTCTGGGGTGCCGCCAGCAGTGGAAGCTTGAACACCAGTGACCGCAAGTTCCCGAGGGGGGGCGGCAGACGCCTGAGAGAAGAGCAGATGGAGACCAGAGGCATGAGAGGGAGCGGCACGAGTGGCGTGGACTGGCCGTCGTTTTGGCGTTCGCGCATGGCCCTCGACACTCCCAGGGGCCAGAACGCTCATGTGTGTGGCGGGGCCGGCAAGACGCTCCAGCCTCAGTGAATCCCGAGCGGCGGGCCTCCCCTCTCCCCGCTTCTACAGAGAAAATAAACTACACTGTCGCAGGTCCGCGCGGATCTCATGAATCGCCGCTGGAGGCGCCGCCAGGGGGGGGGGGGCAGCGCCGATGCCAACAGTCCGCGCGGAGCTCCGAAAGGCTATGTGTTTGGGCCGTTATTTCCTCGGCTCCCGGCGTGTCCGCTGCGCCTCTTCCCAGTGGGGCCGCCGCCGTCCGCACGGCCTGCATCGCCCTCGCCCCCCCACTCCCCGTCCGTGGCCTCGCCTCCCGTTCGCTCCTCGCTCGCACTCACCCAGGCGTGTTTCGTTCCGTGCCCGTTCGCATTCGCGTGGGCGGGTGCCCCGTCCGCGCTCCGGCCTCGTGCGCGTCCGAGGGCGTGGTGGTCTGCCGGCCCGGCGTGGACTTTCAGCTGCGCAGGGATAGAGACTGACTGGGAGGAGGGAGGGGGAGAGGGTAGAAAGTCGAGGCGGTCGGAGGCGGCATCGGGAAGACTTCGCACTTCTCGTGCCAGGAGGGGGGACAGGCGGAGGAGGCGAACCTGGGCCGGTGGTCAGGGTTGGCTGCATCATGTGTCACAGTGTTGCTGTCATGCAATGCGTTGGGCCGGTGCACAATCTTACGCTTTCGTCGCGCAACGATGCAAGAAAAATGTTGTGTTCTGTTGCACGTCTGGCAGTTGTGTAAAATTATTAGCGCGCCTCACGAATACTGGTGGTGAAGTCGGTTTTGCGGAACGTCTGCAGCGCCGCGCGTGGCTCGACAAAGGTCGGGGCTGACGGTGAAGGCACGTTTCACGCTGATTTCAAAAGGGTGCGCGCCACAAGGTTGGTCTGACTGACGTTACCGGCCGTCCAAACCTCAGACTCGTCTTCTTTTCAGGGCGCAGTTCCACGCATTCACAGACAAGCGTCACGACGAGCCCCACACAGACTCACATACTTGCTCTTGCGAAGAAGCAAACCCAGTGCGCATACAACACACACCAGCACTTCGAATCCGAATGCGAAGCCTGCCACAAAAACCTTCGGTGCACCCCCTTTGGAGGCGACGAGCCGTGTGAAGACTGTGCTGACATGGTCCAGGCGGCGGCGCGCGCCCTGTGCTACAAGGGCCGTCGGTGGAGCTCCCTATGATGCCACGAACCGTATGAAGAAAGGACTGAAATGGTCTCGGCGGCGGTAAGCGGCCTGTGCATCAAGACAATTGGTGACGTTCCTTATGGGGCTACGAACCGTGTCAGGGCGTGCTGACATGGTCCAGAAAACGCAACGCTGCCTGCGCTACAAGGGCATTCGGCGGGGTTCCTTATGGAACCACGACTTGCAAGAACTAAGAAGTGGAATGGCCTGACCATCGGCATGCGGCATGTAGGGAAACAAAAAACTTCGGTCGAGTTCCCTGTGGGGCAACGAACAGTGTGAGGGGATGCTGGAGTGGAGCAGTCGCAAGCGGCCTGTGCGACAAAAGCCTTCGGCGTAGCATCCTGTGGAGCCACGAACCGCGCGAGAGTGCGCTGCAATGTCCTCGGTGGCGGCGTGCGGCTTTTTTGCAACAACGCCCTTCCGTGTTAACCTCTATGAGGCCACGATGCGCGCGAGGATTGTGTTGAACATGTCTGGTCGGCGGCACGCGGCCTGTGCGAAAAAAATCGGCCGAATTTCCGATGGTGCCACGAATCGTGTGAATGCAGAACTGAAGCGGTCTGGGCGGCGGTACGCGGCCGATGCTGAAAAAAACATTCAGCGGGGTTCCCTTCGGGGCCACGAACCGCGCGCATAATGAACTCAAATGGACTAGGCGGTGACATGCGGCCTGTGTTACAAGGGCCTGCCGTGGAACTCCCACTGGGGCCACGAACTGCGTGAGGGGAGTGGTTGAATTGTCTGGGCGGCGGCATGCGGCCTGTCTGCAAAGGCCTTTGGCGTATCCTATGGGGCCACGAAGCGAACGAGAAGGGTGTGCTGACATGGTCTGGGCGGCGGCACGCATCCTTTGCTACGAGAATTTCCGGTGTCACCCCCTCATGGGGCCGCGAACCGTGCTGGGTGCGTGCTGAATTGGCATCGCGCAGCGAAAAGCGGCCTGGGCTACAGGGGCCTTCGGTGGAGCCCCATGGGGCCACGAATCGTTTTGACGGCGCGCGGAATCTGTATTGGTGGAGACAAAGCGGAGATCCACCATGCAGGAAAGAAGAGGATAGATGAAGAGGGGCTGAAGCGGTTTCGAGGACGACGCGGTAGTTGAGGAGGGGGAAGACAGGAGAGGAAGCGTTCAGCGCTACGGGTTTACAACGAGGACCCAACAGACAGGAGGATTAGGAAAAAAACGACGGCCTCCAAGAGCTCCATCCCACTACCCTTCAGATGGCTAAAATGCCTCCGCGTCGCCTCCAAGACAGGCGAACGACGGCTCAAAGACAAACCGAGTCCGCGGAAACGCAATCCCAAGGCTTCCATAGTGGGTCACTGATCCCCCTTGGGGCACCAGGGGGAGTCGCCGAGATGCCCCCCGAGGGGGAAAACAAAAAAGATATCCTGATATGGTACAGCTACAAGACCTCAAGATAGCTCCAGGACGGCCCACTGCAGGCCCCGCTCAGGCTCCGCCTGCTCATTCTCGCGCACCCACTGTGGCATAATCTGGAAGCAACATCGGTTGACTCCCCCGCCCATACGCCCAACGACACAAAAACTCTGGAACCCAGACAGCTTTTTGGATCCCCAGTTGCAACGGACTCGAAGGCCCTGGGGGGCCATGCCCAGCCCGTGCCAGGCCCCTAGGGACATGCAAAAAACCATTGCCGAGGGGAGTCCGGACCCACCGCCGCGGGACCGCCCATGGGGGCCGCGGCGCCGGCCGTCAGGCCTCTCCAATAGACAGGGCCGCCCGACACACGCGAACACATTGAATCCGAATGCGAAATTTACCACAAAGGCCTCCGGTGGATCTCTCCATGAAGCCGCAAATCGTGTGAAGACTGTGCTGAAATTCTCTGGGCGGCGGCAAACAGCCTGTGCCACAAAACCCTTCGGTGGAACTCCCTATGGGCCCACGGAATGTGTGAGGCAGCGCTGAAATGGCTTGGGGCGGCGGCTTGCGGCCTGTCCTCCAGATTTGGCCACTACACACGTGAGCGGTGTGCTGAAATGGCCTGGAAGGCGCAACGCGGCAAGTGCCACAAACGCCTTCGGCGGAGTTCCCTATGGGGCCACGAACCGTGAGGGGTGAGTGCTACATGATATGGGCGGCGGTATGCGATTTGTGCCTGAGAGTTTCCTAATGCGGCCACGGATCGTGTGAGGATTGTTGAAATCGTCTGGGCGGCGGCGTGCGGCCTGTGTCACAAGCGTTTTCGGCGGAACCCCATCATGGTGTCACGAAACGCATGACTGGCGCTTTGGAGAAGGAAAAAAAGGGTCTGAGCAGCATGCGCCCTGTGCGACAAAAACCTTCGATGGGGCTTCGTATGGCGCCACGACTGTTCGATGGGCGTGCTGCAACGGTCTGCGCGGTGGCGTGCGTCCTGAGCATAAAAACCTTCGGTCGATCTCCGCGGGGGTGCGCGAACCCTGCATTGAATGAACTGAAATCGTCGGGGCTGTGGCCACCGGCCTATGCCACAAGGCATTCGGTGGCGTTCCCTATGGGGCCACGAGTGGCGTGGCGGGCGCGTTGAAATGGTCCGGACGCGGCGCGCGGCCTGTGCAACAAGGGCCTTCGATGGAACTCCAAGAATATGGGTACGCGAACCGCGAGTGGGGCGGCCTAGAACAGTCTGGGCGGCGGCATGCGGCCTGTGCTCTGCGGAATTTCCGTGAACTCCTTCTGGAGCCACGAACCTTGTGAAAATTGTTTCGGGATGGCCGGCGAGGCGGCGTGCGACCACAACGCGTCGGTAGGGTTGCGCATGGGGCCACGAACCGTACGATGGGCGCGCTAGATTTGTCGAGGCGCCGGCATGCGATTTGCGCCACAGGGACTTCCAGAGAAAAAGCGTGTAGGGGCAACGGACAGCGCGCGGCGCGAAGGGTGTGCTGAAATTGCCTCGGCGCGCCTACAGAATGAAAGCCCACCACGCAAGAGCGAAGGGAATGGATGATGAAGAAACGAAGCGGGGAGGAAGAAGAGCAGGAGAAGGAGGATGAGGAGAGGAGAAGGGAGAAGAGGAGGCGAGATGAGGCGCGAAGCGCCGCGAGTTCAAAACGAGGACGTAACACGCAGGAGGGTTGGGAACAAAAGCAAAAAGGCATCGAAGGCCAACCGCGGCAAGCGCGCGCGCGCCGCGTGCACGCCAGGCAAACCAGCGGCACGCCAGGCACAAGAGGCACAGTGGCCACACCAGGCACAGTACACGCACAACAAAAATACAAGCCGCGCCAAGCAGATAGCGGGATCACCTGCCAACGCGCCCGCACGATGCTGGCACCACCCCACGCTGCAAGATATCTCCGATCCGCGCCAAGCCATCGCGAGTCCTCCAGAAGCACCTCGCACGAAAGGTTTCTGGACAGCGATGATTGTTCGGAACGGGACCAGGCCCTGGAGGGCGAACGCGGACCTGCATTTCCCAACCTAGCAACGCCAGCAATGAGAGCCGCCGAGCTCGCGCGCGCTACATCCATCGACGGAAGCACTAGCCTCAAGCCAGGCGGACACGCTGGCATACGTTGGTTGATCCCGCTGCTGCCCACGCCCAAACAAGAAACCCAAAACGCGCCCGTCCAGGGCCCGCCGCGGGCCACAGATCTCGACGCCCTCCAGAGGCGCGGTGGGTTCGGTCCCTTTTGGCTGGTAAGCATTGCCTGAGGCGGGTACGAAAACAAGGCCG
Organism: Prorocentrum cordatum; assembly: GCA_963575745.1. Classification (NCBI taxonomy): domain Eukaryota; class Dinophyceae; order Prorocentrales; family Prorocentraceae; genus Prorocentrum; species Prorocentrum cordatum. The sequence continues at coordinate 274,685 of CAUYUJ010010324.1, read as the reverse complement.
TCGACGATTTGAAAAGGAGGCGGAGGCGGAGGAGGCAAGGCAGGAGGCAGAGGACGAGAACAAGGATGTCGACGACGTGACAACGACAACGGCCATCACCACGACGACGACGACGACGACGACGACGACGACGACGACGCCGAGGCGCAGAGGGCGCGCGGCGCCACGGCGAGCACGACGAGGTGGAGCGACCCGTCCTCCAGGGTCGACGCGCAGGAGGCGTAGTACCTGCGGGGGGATGGGCAGACGACGACGACGCCGACGATGGCATCGCCATGTGAACGACGACGACGACGACGACGACGACAACGACTGAGGCGTAGTATCTGCAGGAGGGGAGAAAGAGCACACGACGACGACGACGACGACGACGACGACGACGACGACGACGACGAGGAAGAGGTCGAAGAAAAGGTCCAGGATGGGGAAGAGGTCGACGGCAAGGTTCAGGTCGAGAAGGAAATCGAGGTCGAGGATGGGGGTCAAGCGAGTGGGGAGGGAGACGCTGGGGAGGAGGGAGAGGGAGGGGGAGGGAGGTGGGGGAGAGATCCTCACCAGGGTCGTCCTCGTTTTCCTCACCGACCCTGTTCCTCAGCGATCATTTGTTCTTCCACCTCCGACTCCCTCTCAGGACTCAGAACTGATGGCATTGGGGTTCGGTGATACACACTGCCGTCCTCAACTCCCCCTCCTCTGCCCCCCGAGGTTCCGGGAAGGCCAACGACGGGGGACAGCCCAGGGGGATTGGCGGTTTCCAGGCGCCTTCCCGCCCCAGAGATCCCAGTATATCGGGGAAGGCGCATTCCCGCCCCGAGGCTCGGGGAAGGCCAACGACGGGGGACAGCCGAGAGGGGATTGGCGAATCAGCTCACGCATCTAGTTTCCAGGCGCCTTCCCGCCCCGGAGATCCCAATATATCGGGGAAAGCGCCCAGCGGCGGAGCCACAACCAGCTGCACGCAGCAGATCAAGAGGCGACGCGGGGCGAGGGGGGGGAGGAAGGAGGAGGAGGAGGAGGAGGAGGAGGAGGAGGAGGAGGACGAGGAGGAGGAGGAGGGGGGTCGTCCTCTTCCCCCTCCTCCTCTCCTCCTCCTCCTCCTCCTCCTCCCTCCTCCTCCTCCTCCTCCTCCTCCTCCTTCTCCTTGTGTTTAATTAGTCTTCTTCGTCTTTTTCTTAGTATTAGTAATATTAGTAGTATTATTCCTCTTATGCTTCTTAATAGTCTTATCATTAGTATTTTTATTAGTCGTACTATTCGTATTACTAGTAGTAGTATTATTAATATTATTATGTTTAAGGTGTTGAATATTATTCTTCTTAGTACGATTCCTAATAGTATTAGTGCCATTATGAATATTAACATTATTATTAGTATGAGTATTGTCAGTATTAGTATTCTTAATATTAGTAGTACTATTACTATGTTTAGTATTATTAGTAATATTGTTATCATGATTAGTAGTGGTGCTATTATTTTTTATCATTAGTAGTAGTCTTAGTATTATTAGTAGCATTGTTAGTATTATTCTTGTTATCCTTATTCTTATCAGAATTATTCATATCACTCGTCTTAATATTGGTTGTATTCTTCTTCTTATTATTAGTAGTATTCGTCTTCTTCGTGTTCTTAATATTATTAGTACTATCCTTCTCCTCCTCCTCCTCCGCCTCCTCCTCTTCCTGCTCCTCCTCCTCATCATCATCATCCTCCTCCGCCTCCGCCTCCGCCTCCGCCTCCGCCTCCGCCTCCTCCTCCTCCTCCTCCTCCTCCTCCTCCTCCTCCTCCTCCTCCTCCTCCTCCTCCTCCTCCTCCTCCTCCTCCTCCCCCTCCTCGCGCCTTCCCTCCCTCCCTACGCGGGGGCGTGGGGAGGGAAGGAGGCGGAGCACCGCCTCGCTGCTTGAAACTCCCATCGGCCAAGCAAGAGCCGGTTTGTTCGCCCGCACGTTCGACGAGTCCCCATCGATCGGGCGACAGCGGTAATCTCAGCCCTCGGTGCATCATCGCTACACGAACCCCCAACACCATGGGAGATGGCGACGCACGGCGCCCCCACATGGCACAACCTGGCAGGGGGGAGGGGACGAGGAGGAGGAGGAGGAGGAGGAGCGAAGACGAAGATGAGGAGGAACAGCAGGGAGGATAAGGAGAAGTAGGAGGAGGAGGAAGAAGGAGGAAGGAGGAGAGAGGCGGGAGGCGGGAGGAGGGAGGAGGGAGGAGGGAGGAGGGAGGAGGAGGAGGAGGAGGGAGGACGGAGGAGGTGGACGAGGAGGAGGAGGAGGACGCGCTCCGCAGGAGCGCGGGTCAGCCGCCCGCGGCAACTAACTCGAGCCTGCGCATGCGCGCCGCCCGACGGGCCTCACAGGCTTCCGAGCGGCCGGGGCACGGGCGAGCCCGCGCGTGCGGGGCCCAGGCCGCCGCTCCTCTGTGCCAAAGCCCCGACCGCGCCCTGGATCACGACGTGGTCATCGGGTGACACTTGGCACAGCGGCGCAGCCTGCGCGCCCACGATCGGGATGCGCGGCCCAACCCCTCGCCGCGCAGTGGACGGGTGGGCGCTGAAGTCCCTGAGCTACAGCCCAGCTGCACCTTCGCCCTCGGATGTTTCTGACCCATGGCTAACTTGATGGCCGTCTTCTGCGCCGAGCGGGCACGTGCATCCTGCGCGGGCCCTGGACACACTGCATTCAGCCCAACAACACGGCCACCACCGATACAAAACCTTGCGCGCTGCTTGCAGATCGTGATCGGGCCGAAAACGCTCGACGCATGGCCCTTCTCACGGAAGTGCCTGAGGGCCCCAGGCTCTCATGGCCTAGAAACCAGCTCCTCCCCCTTGGGCGGCTCGCCCACAGGCGCGAATTGCGAGCTATCTCTGGAGAAGCCGTCCGCGGCCCAGCTCATCACCTCGGTCGGCTCGCAGTACTTGAATTCCCCCTTTCGCCCGTAAGCTCCGAAGCGCATGATCCGTCCGCGCCGTCGCATTTCACTCCCTGCAGCTCCAGCATCGCGGTGCACTGGGGTCAGGGTTGTGCCAGAGAATCCGTGGCATTCGATGTTCGCCGCTGGTGCATTGGCAGGTCCTGCTTTGGTCGACTCGCACCGCTCGAGCTGCAGCGCCCACTCCGCGTGCCTCTGCGCCAACTGCCCCAGACGGGTGATCGCGCCCACCGAGCCATCGAACTCCAGCTTGCAGTCGCGCACAAAGCTCCCAGAGAAAGATACGTCGCCCCTGCCCAGCCCCGCGAAGAAATCAGCCCACTGCTTCCCGATCAAGTCGAAGAGGTCGCACTCCTTCTCAACCGCCTGGTAGCGCGAGAGATGGGGCCCTTGCCAGCGGAAGGCTGGCCTTTTCTCACCTTCGGTCATATCCATCCTCTGTCTCCAGAGCACAGCATGTTCGGCCGGTGCCCTGCGTCGATCGACCAGTCTCTTCTGGACTCGTTGACCAGTGAGAGGTGGTCCGCCACCACGATAGCCAGCGCCGCGGCCACCTTCAGCGCCTGGACCGCAGCGCACCCCCTGGCGTAGGGGGCGGACTTGCTGGGCCCAAGGACTCCACCAGACCTTGCTCTGCACGGCCATCCTTGACAGTCCAGCTCGACCACCGACCATCCGCTTCTCCTGCACTCCGGGAAGTTGGAGTGGGACGCCGCGCCGTCAGCGTTGACCTGGCCCCCCCATCGCGCGGCCCCCCTTCTTGTCGGAGATAGCGAAGCCAACCACCGAGAACGAAAGCGCCCCTGATGCAGAGACTGCCACCTAGGCCCCGGCAGAGCTGAGCCAGCTGGCCCAAGTCCTGCAGCGGTGGAGACAACGTCGCCCTCGCACGCGCTTGAGAAAGACAACCATCCCGCTTCGGCAGGCTGCGCAGCCCACGATTTCCACTGCCTGCTGAAGAACTCCATGCGGCAGGTACTGCACTGCCCACCTCCTGCACGTCGTCCGGCACAGGCCTTCTCGGCCTCGGCCTCGGCCCACTGCCGCCCAGCAGCCCCCGAAACATATTTCGTAGATCTGCCAGCTCTTGCCAATGGCGGACTGCGCGAACCATAACGCGCCTGTCTCGGCAACCTGGCTAAGCCATCAATAAAGTTGCGTCGCCTCTCTCTCGGATGACGCCGCGCACTTGCGCATAAAATCTCAATGTCATGCTGCAGAGCAGCGCCAGGGAACCGCCTCCCCAGCAACCGCCCCAAAGCCAGATTGCCCCCACCTCGAAAAATCACCTCAAGAAAGTGCCAGCGCCACTCCATCCAGTTGGCATGAGACGCGGGCACCACGTTCGTGCCATCAAACCACATGGCTGCCCAATCTTCGAGGTCTTGCCTCACATCAACGCAATCGTGGACTGCCCCAACTCGCTGCGCCTAGGCACCGTCAGGTGGGGGCCCCATGCCACTGGGATTCACCCCGTAGCCGGCATCCAGTCCACTGGACCCGCCCTTGTCGTCGTCGAGGCCCCAGTGGCACACAAGAGGGTTGACAAAAGGTGCAGGGATCGACGGCAGCAGAGGCATCAGCGCCACGAACTCGAAGAAGTCGTAGCACACCTCGCCGAGACCACGGTCTCTGACAACCTGGCCCAGACGACAACGCTGCAGCTTAGCAGTGTCCGTCAAATCCCCATCCGCATGTCGCGCTAACTTGTCACACTCGTACCACACATGCCCCAAGCCCGCGTTCTCGGCGCCACGCCACGGACAGTCTGCATCACCCTGATCCCCTTTTTGATGCCGCGCCATCGGCGCCAAGGAGGCTCCTGACCTAACCGCGCGCCCAGCACCCTGTTGTTTGGCCTCCAGCGCCAGCGCGCCCTTCCGCATTGCCCGATGCAAGACCACTTCCGAACCAGTCGCCTCTGGGGCATGATCGATCATGCGGCTGCGCTGCCAGTGCCGCACCCCGTCCACCGCCATGGCTCGAACATCCTTGGGCGGCGTAGTCAGCAACGATATGACCACTCCCACCCTAGACATGAAGCGCGCAGGGCTCGCAAACTCCGAGTCAATTCTGCCGAGGGAAAGCATCAACGCCGCCATGGGCCCCGCACATGGGGACCAGCTCGGGCCATGACTCAGCCATTCCTCGACCGCTGCCCATGCTCGCCACAGCGTCGCACCGAGGAGCCTGCCACCCAACTGCCACGCAGCACACCGTTCAGCCAAATCCGCCGTCGCATCAAACATGGGGCCCGTGAACTCCCACTTCTGCGTAGCCAAGCAACACACGTCAGCGATCTACCCTTCCGCGGGCACCCTGCAGCCACGCCCGCCAGTCGCCTCAACCTCAGCAAAACTGTGTCCGATATACCCGGGGCGCGCCCACCATGACCTGCCGACGCACGCACACCCGCTTTCCATAATACGTAGCCTTGGCCCCAAGACCTTGTCGCAGAGCGCGTAGCCATGGTCCGCGATCTTCAGCGTTGCTTAGCCTTCTCTTCTCGATGGCGCGATTCACCCTGCCCCCTAATAACTCATGACTCAAGTTACGAGCACGGGGCTCGGGCCCCATACGCAGATCAAAGCACGACGCGCCCCCGCGGGCGCCGCCGCCAAATGCGACTGTTTGGCCAGCACGGAAAGCCCCACCCCCTTGGTCCTCTGGCAAAGGTATGCCGTAGCTTTCCACGGGCCCCCTGCCCGCTCCAAATCTGAACCGACCCACTGCAACGACGCGTCGTCCATCAACCCTCTTGGTGCTATCGATCGGTAAATGCGCCTCGTACCTTTCGAGTTGCGAATGAACAGTACGCTCGGCAGCGTAGCCGCACGACTGCGGCCAGCTTGAATACCTCGATACACTTGAACAATGCTGGAGCTGCCCCCAAACGCACGAATGCAGCGCGGCTGCGAATACTGTGATCAGACACCACACCAGACGCAAAGGGAAACCATCCGCCCTAGCCTCACAGACAAGGGCTCCATGCCGAATCGTCCCGTCGCATCTCGCCAGATCGATGAGCACTGCGATGGCATGCTGGTCCGTCATTCTCGCTACCTCAGCAGTGATGTTCAGCTCGGAAGCGCTGTCGGACGACGTACGTCCGCTGCCACTTCCCCAGAACACGCCGCCCTTGAGCTGCTGCCCCCACAAGACCGAGATATCCCTTCTTGCAGATCCCCACCATCGCGACATCGCATGCAATCATGCGAGAAGCCGATGGCCGCCGTCAGGTTTGCCCAAACGAACCATTTCGGATGCCGAGCGGTTGGTGGGCCGCGTTCCAATCTCCTCGCGCTCGTTGAAAGCCTCCGCGACACACTTAAGCGCCACCGTCGGCACCCTCTGCAACTCTCGAGGGCGAACACGAAACGGCCCCAGTCCTGTCCATTCTGGAAACTCCCCTGCAGCACGCCAAATATCCTCCGCAGTAAGTCTAGGCAACCCCGCCCGCTCTCTAAAACCCGCTGGTCTCTGCAGAATCGCATCTCCACGCTCGCTCCAAATATCAAGCCAACCACGCAGACAAGTTCCCACTCGCTCATGAGGTCGAGGACCGCCCCCTGCGTCGACATGCTCTTGAACTTCCGCCACTTCGAAGCATCTAAAAGCCGCACAGGCTCCGCCACTGAAAGCCTGTTGCAACCAGCACTTCCACCCATCCCGAAGCCTGGCGCAGCGAACACCTTGTAACCATGAGCCCAGATGCCGCGGGCATCCGTCGACAAGAAAGACCACGTCCTCTAGGACTATGCCACGGCATCGATCAGGGACGTGAACTCCACCAGCCCCTTGGACAACCTCGCGACGCTGATGCCCGGACCATGCCCAGCTCCGCGACCACCTGCGCCATCGTCGCGCGAAGATGGCGCATCTTCCTTGCACAGCGCTGCCAGGCTATATCCCCCTCAACACCCTGGCCTGAGTGGGGCTCGATATTTGGCAGCTCGGCACCCCCCCAAGTACTTCTCGGCGTTGGACCTGCTTGAAGACAGCTGGCCATCCGAGCGTCTGCGAAATCACGCAAACCCAAACATCCGTCCATCAGCGCACTCGCAATGAAGTCCCACGACCACGCAAGCTCGTCGACACTCGTAACCCCTTTCATATTCCCCATAAGCCCTTCCCAGCCCTCGGTAGGTCCCGCGCAACCAACTTTTGCACGCCTCGGTCGCTGCTTCGGCAACTACTAGCTCGTAGCACCACAGGTCGCCGACCCCCCCCCCCCCCCCTGTTCGGCAAGACCGACGGAAGTAAACGAGGAAAGGCCGCCGCAATCCAGCGCGAGTTTGCGCCCCCCGTGCGATTGGCCAGGGAGAGCGAGATGATGACGTAGTCGATCATGCTACCTGGCAACGCAGGACTATCAGGCACCCCCAACACACCACGAAAGAAAAGCAGGCCTCCTTCGAATAGCCCCCCGCCCCCCCGCGTCGCATTTAAACCGCCCATCACCATCCACGGTAGCCCCCGTGCTTTGGCCACGTAGACACACCCCGCCACCTTCTTCAACGCTAGCAGATTCGGATGGCACAGGTAAAGTGAAACCACTGTCGTTTCTCCTGGGACGCCTCCCATAACATGCACTGCCATAGCACGGCCTGGCTCGATCATGCAATCGCCCACCGTCGGCTCCAGCACCTCAACGTCCTTCGGGGCCAGGAACGCAACTCCACCTGACGAGCCTGGCCCTTGACCCTGCAGCGCTGGCGTCCACAGACCATGCCATCCGAACCTGGCCGTCTGACGCTGAACCTTCGCGACCTTGACTCGACCACATGATGCTCCTGCACCGCCAACACCATCGCTTCGCAACCCACCAAATATT
>CAUYUJ010010324.1:254414-259414 GCA_963575745.1 Prorocentrum cordatum | reverse complement strand
ATGAGCCTTGTGAGTTCCCCAGACATCCTGCCGTCTGGCGTCCAACTTGTGTCCAGGTACATGAGTGAATCCTCGGTATCCAGCGCGTGGCCAGATATGTGAAGAAGAAGATTTGCCCGGCACTGCAGCAGCTGCAGCCCGGGTGAAGCTCGAGGCCGTACGCCAGCACAGCCTGCCACACAGCCGATACGAATTTCTCCACGTGCGCCGCGCTGGAAACGACGAGCAACGCGTCGTCGGCAAAAGCGACGTCCGCGAGGTCTTGGCTGCGGTGCGCCTCGGCTGCAGAAGGTCCCAGGGGCGCCACTGCGCCGTCTATGAGCGCACTCATGACAACGATGAACAGGAGTGGGCTCAGGGTGCACCCCTGGGAGATTCCAGAACTCTAGCGGCGGGTGGCGGACTGGCGGCCCATGTCTCGACGGAGAAGTGCCGCCCGATCATGACGTTTCGTAATAGCTCGCGGTACATCCCAGGAATGCCGAAACGTTCCAGAACCGATATCATGCCGTGAAACGCCGACGCTGTCGAAGGCCTTCCTCCTGTCGAACGCAGGCAATGACATAGACCCGTGTTCCTGGGCGCCGGCGAGCTCAATGCGCCGCCGTGCTACGTAGATCGCGTCCTCTGTGCTCCTCTTGGCCCGAAAGCCGAACTGGGTCGGCCAGAAACGCTCGTCCAAGCCCGCGTCCAGGAAACGTTGTTTGATCATGCTCGCGAAAACACGATACGCCACAGAGGTGAGGCAAATGGGGCGGCAGTCGTCCATGCAACCAGGTATTTTTCTCATATATCATGGTTACTCGAGAGGTCATCCACGCCTCTGGCACTGCGCCATCGCGAAGACACTGGTCCATGATGTCTAGGAGGGCATCCAAGTCTGCGCTGGCTGATGTCGCCAGGACCCTGAAGGCCTCGATTGGCACGTTTCCGTCGACCACGCTTTTCCCGCTGGCCATCTTGCCGATACCCTTGCGGACCTCTGTGTTTGTGAACAGTGACTCGGCAACCGGCAACTGTTGAGGAACACGCTAGCTAATCGCTTGCTACAAATACTGCATATGGTATATCATCCTAGAAACAACAAAAGAACAACACAAACTAAACCCTTGAAAAACCAAGCAAACCGGAATATGTCTGTTAAAGTGTCGCAGGTGTTGTCTTTTCCTGGCAACACCATGACAAACAAATAGTTGAACAGCGCAAAAACAGCACACCGTGCGATTTATCATATATCGCACCCCTCACGCCATCACGAGCATCATCGCCATCAACCTTGTTATCACCATCGTCATCGTCATCGTTATCACCATCAGCATCACCACCACCAGCAACGTCGTCAACGAGAGCAGCAGCATCAGCACCAGCAGCAGCATCATCATCGTCAGCATGACGACCATCGTCCGCATCATCAGCATCAGGGCCAGCATCCGCAGCATAAGCCTCATCCCAATCACCATCGTCATACATCAGCAGCATCACCATCACAACCACCAGTATCAGCATGTGACTCAACACCAATATCATCAGCAGCAGCAGCAGCAGCATCCTCATCACCATCATCAGCAACATATTCATCGGCATCGTCTACGTGTTCGTTATCACCATCATCATCAGCATCATCATCACCACCATCACCATCATCATCACCATCATCATCACCATTATCATCACCAGCATCATGATCATCATCATCAGCAGCATCGCACTGATCCGCATCCTCCACATCATCACCATCATCATCAACAACAACAAACATCTTCATCGGCATCGCCTACGTGTTCGGTATCACAATCGTAGCCAGCATCATCACAACGACCTCAGCAGCAGCGTCAGCATTAGCATCGGCCTCTTCATTATCATCAGTTTCATCATCGTCGTCGTTATCACCATGCGCATCAGCATCATCAGCCGCATCCTCCCGATCAACAGCATCAGCACCATCATACGAATCAACATCACAAAATGTCATATCTTACCTCTCGAGTCCCGTCTTCTCATCATCTCTCATCTATCACGTCGAATATCCTATCTCTCAGCTCTCACCGCCTCTCTCCACCCCCTCTCCTCTCTCCCACTTCCTCCTTCTCCTCGCTCGCACGTCGTTGCGGCCACGCTCCATCCTCACCTCTGCTGCTGCTGCCAAAAAAACGGCGGGCCTGCGATCCTCCTCACATCTCCCCCCACTCCCTTTCCTCCTCCTCCTCCTCCTCCTCCTCCTCCTCCTCTTCCTCCTCCTCCTCCTCCTTCTCCTCCTCCTCCTTCTCCTCCTCCTCCTCCTCCTCCTCCTCCTCCTCCCCAATCCTGCCCCAGCTATCTAGCGGGGGCGAAACGGTGCTCCTCCGCGGGCGTGGTTGTCAGGGCGTGCGCCGCGGCCTCTCCGGCTCCGGGGGCGTGATGAAGGAGGCCTCGAGTCCGGTGGGCTGCCAGGCCCTCGGGGGCGGCGGCGAGGGGGGGGTCGTCGCCGTCGTCTGCCTCTTCCTCCTCCTCCCCCTCCACCTGCTCCTCATCATTTTCCCCCTCCTCCTCCTCCTCCTCCTCCTGCTCCTCCTCCTCCTCCTCCTCCGACTCCTCCGACTCCTCCACTCCTCCACCTCCTCCACCTCCCCTCCTCCTCCTCCTCTCATCCTCTCTTCCTCCTCCTCCTCCTCCTCCTCCACAACCTCCAACTCCTCCTCCACCCCCTCCTCCTCCCCCTCCTCCTCCTCCTCCACCCCCTCCTCCTCCTCCTCCTCCTCCTCCTCCTCCTCCTCCTCCTCCTCCTCCTCCTCTTCGGCACCTGTGCCACTGGGACCCCTTCCCAGGAAAACAGGCGGGTAACAGCCCGATCGTCACCCTTGTTTGCCCGTCGAGGGGCAAGGGGAGAGAAAATTGTTCCCGTCGCCAGCGGCCACCCATGGAGTGGGTGGTGGGTAGGTTGGAGGTCGGAACACGGCCTCCGGCGCCCCAACCCTGAACAGGGCGCGCGGAGCACGGTCTCCTTGCGTGCCCTGTTTCGCACAACTTGCGCGCCACGGGGGCATGGCCCTGGACCGTTGGCGTTGCTCTGTCTTCTGTGCGTTTTTTCTGCTGGCTCTGTTTAGCCGGAGCGTGCAGAGGCAGTGCTTGCCGTCTGGCTTGGCCACTCGGCGCAGCCTGCATCTCCCTCCGCTGCAGGAGGTCTGTCCTGCAATGTCAGGATCTGGAGGCGATGTCGCTAATGACAAACAAGACCTCCTCTTCACCCGCTGCTGGCACCACAGGGGCTGCTGGTACACCCTCTCCGGCCTGCAACGCACTATGTCGAACGTGCTGGACCATTTCCGCCGCCGTGGGCACCGCATGAAACCGGACATGATTTCCAGAGCGATGCCATCGGGCGCTGATCCCAGTCCTGCTGAACTCCTGAACTCCGCGATGCCATCGTTATCAGCACGAAAGTGTTCCACAAAGATATCTCCATCGGGCGTAAGAACCGCAAAAACAACCTGGGGGATGCAGCGACTATTAGGCGCTCGTGCCGGAGCGCAGGGCCAAGCAAGTCATACCTGACCAACACCACATCACCTGGAGCCGCCATGATGCTGGCGAATGATCGCCAGCTGCTTCATTCGCAGCACGACTCGGATGATCCCGTCGTCTGTAGACTCTGAGGTGCTACGAAACACACAAGAACTGCAACGACTGACCAGCCCAGCACACGTCAAGACTCCGAAGCCCGCAGCGAGGCCCACCACGAAGCCGAGCACTCCAGTCCAGCTCGAAGGGCCCCCGCCGTAGACGGAAGGGCACGCGAAAGTCGGGCAGGTAATGTTGATTGGGGTCGCACAGGTGACTGACAGGCACGTGACAGAACAGTTGGGGCACGGCGTGCACTGCTGGGAGCCAAGGGCCCACAAGATGCCGAGGTCAAAGGCCTTGGACGCGGCCAGCTGGTAGGCCCACGGGACCATGATAACAGACTTGAGCCGTAATGTTTTATCATAGCTCGCGACCTTCACAATCATCAGCATCGTCGACGTCGTCATCATCATCATCATCATCATCATCATCATCATCATCATCATCATCATCAGCAGCATCAGCATCAGCATCAGCATCATCATCAGCAGCATCATCATCACTATCAGCATCATCATCATCAGCAGCATCATCATCATCATCAGCAGCAGCACCATCATCAGCATCATCAGCATCAGCAGCATCATCTTCATCATCGTCGTCATCATCATCATCACCAGCACCACCATAATCATCATCAGCATCATCACCATGATCAGCATCAACATCATCAGCATCATCAACAGCATTTACAGCATTATCATCATCATGATCGTAATCTGGACCATCACCGTCATAATTATCACCATGATCAGCATCATCATCATCATCATAATCATCATCATCATCATCATCATCACCATCATCATCCTCAGCATCAGCAGTATCAGCGGCATCATCATCCTCAGCATCAGCATTATCAGCGGCATCATCATAACATCAGCAGCATCAGCGTCGAAAACATCATCATCATCATCATCATCATCATCATCATCATCATCATCATCGTCGTAATCCTCATCATCAGCAGCGTCGTCCACAACAGCAGTTCAGCATCATCAACATAATCATCAGCGGCGCCAGCATCATCATCAACATCTGCATCAGCATCATCCTCATCAGCATTATTAACAGAGTCATCAGCATCATCGTCATTAATATAGTCGTCGTAGTCGTGGTCGTCAACATCGTCAGCATCAGCAGCATTAGCATCGCCACAGCATCCAACAGCATCAACATCATCATAATTATCATCATCATCATCATCATCATCCTCATCATCATCCTCATCATCATCATGAGCATCAGCATCCTCATCATCATCCTCATCATTCTCATAATAGTAATCATCATCACCATCATCACCATCACCGTAGACGGCATCGTCATCATCACCACCATCATCATCAACTTCATCAGCATCATCAGCATCATAATCAACGTCATGGTCATCATCTTCA
>CAUYUJ010010324.1:246914-249414 GCA_963575745.1 Prorocentrum cordatum | reverse complement strand
TGTTCCTCCTCCTTCTGCTCCTCCCCCTCCTCCTCCTCCTCCTCCTCCTCCTCCTCCTCCTCCTCCTCCTCTCCTCCTCCTCTCCTCCTCCTCCTCCTCCTCCTCCTCCTCCTCCTCCGCCTCCTCCTCCTCCTCCTCCTCCTCCTCCTCCTCCTCCTCTTCATCCTTATCTCCGCCTCCTCCTCCTCCTCTTCCTCCTTCTCCTCCTCCTCCCCCTCCTGGTCGTCGTCGATGTCTTTCAGGGTCGGCGGCACTGGCCGTCAGGCCTTCACGATCGTAGGGTTCGAGTCCCAGGAATTGTGTCCTGGCACGGTTTAGAACTGGCAGGACGCAACAGGCACGTTGATCCACGGCTTTCGGATCCAAAAAATCATGTTTGGGCGCGGCTTACGACTGCCAAGACGCAATAGCCACAGGTCGCCGTGCTCAAATCCGGGGAATGGTGTTCTGCCTGCATCTCAGGTTGCCAAGACGCAACAATCACGTTGATTCGCTGCGTTGAAGTGTCAGGAACTGTGTTTAGGCTCGATTGAAGATTCTCATCCGACTGCACCTCCCACAAGAACCGTGCCTCCTGACACGTTGAGGCGTGCAAGAATGCCCAGCGCTGTCGGGCGGGGCTTCTGTAGTCTCCTAAAAGACTCACCCCTCACTTCGCGCCCACTTGCGAGCACCACCCCTACTCCTCGAGGTCCCTGGGCGGCCATGGCTGCGCTGGCACGGTGGCGAAATTGCCTGAGGCAGCTGAATAGAACTTCTGAAGAGGGAATTTGGAGGGTGCATTGCAGCATCATTGATGCGTATTCGGTTTACACTGGTCATCCATCAGCGTCTTTCTTTTCCTCCTCCTTCTCCTCCTCCTCCTCCTCCTCATCCTCCTCCTCTTGCTCATCCTGCTCCTGCTCCTCCTCCTCCTCCTCCTCCTCCTCCTCCTCCTCATCCTCATCCTCATCCTCATCCTCATCATCATCATCATCATCATCATCATCATCATCATCATTCATCATCATCATCATCATCATCATCACCATCATCTCATCATCATCATCATCATCATCATATCATCATCATCATCTCATATCGTCATCGTCATCATCATCATCATCATCATCATCATCATCAGCAGCAGCATCATCGCATCATCATCATCAGCATCATCACCATCATCATCATGCACCATCATCATCATCATCATCATCATCACCATCATCATCATCATCATCATCATGATAATCATCATCACCATCACCATCATCATCAACATCATCATCGTCGCCATCATCATCATCAGCAGCATCACCATCACCATCATCATCACCATCAAAATCATCGTCAGCAGCAGCATCATAATCAGAACCATCATCCTTATTATCTTCATGATAATATACATTCTCATCATCAGCAGCAGCGGCATCGTCAGAATCAGCATCATCATCATCATCATCATCATCATCATCATCATCATCATCATCATCATCATCATCATCATCATCGGCATGATCATCAGCAACAGCATCATAGGCATCATCATAAGCATCGTCGTCATCAGCATCATCATTGCCATCGTCATCATCAGTAGTATCATCATCACCATCATCATAGCCTGCAGCATCATCAGCAGCAGCATCAGCATCATCATCATCATCATCATCATCATCACCACTACCACCACAACCATCATCATCATCATCACCATTCACCACAACCACCACCACCATCATCATCAGTATTACCATCAGCATCAGCAGCAGCAGCATCAGTCGCATCATCAACATCATCAGCATCATCATCAGTATCAGCATCGTCATAATCGTCATCATCGCCCGCAGCATCTGCAGCATCAGTCGCATCATCAACATCATCAGCATCATCAGCATCATCATCATCGCCATCACCATCATCATCAACCTCATCATCGTCAGCAGCATCTGCAGCAGCAGAATCATCATCACCATCAGCATGATCATCATCAGCAGCATCATCAAATTCATCATCATCGTCATCATCCGCATCATCGTCATCATCGTCATCGTCATCACCATAATCGGTATATGGATCAGCATCATCATCGCCATCAACATCATCATCATCATCATCATCATCATCATCACCAGCAGCGTCTTCATCATAATCAGAATCAGCAGCAGCATCACCAGCATCACCATTATCATCATCAGCATCAGCATCATCATCAGCAGCAACCTTACCATCATTAGCAGCACCATCACCAGCAGCAGCATCAGCATTACCACTCATCACAACAACAACCACCACCATCATCATTATCATCATCATCATCATCATCATCATCATCATCATCAGCATCAGCAGCAGCAGCATCCTCATCGCCATCATCAGCATAATCAGCATTACCAGCAGCAGCATCATCAGCAGCATCAGCAGCATCCGCAGCATAAGTATCAGCATCGCCATCAAGATCGTCATGACAAACATCAGCACTGTCATCATCATTGTCATCATCATCATCGTCATCATCATC
>CAUYUJ010010324.1:240000-244314 GCA_963575745.1 Prorocentrum cordatum | reverse complement strand
CTCCTCCTCCCGCCTGGAATCGGCGACACATCACCGACAGATCGGCGACAGGCCCCCGCCAGTGAAAATCCGCACGCTCCTGGGCGGGGTGGGGCTCTCAGACCCCTACCGGGCGATCAGTGGGCAACTGGGGGCCGTCGCATCCCCCACTGAGCCCATCCCCCCCCCCCTCGCTGCCCCTGAAGGCAGGGGCGCCCAGAGAGAGAGGGAGAGAGAGGCGGAGGGGCGGCGAGAAGCGGCAGGCCGCGGCCGAAGGCCGCCCTGCCCCTCGGCGCGAGGCGCGCGCCGAGGGAGGGCACCTCACGCCGGGGCGCGCCGCTCAAAGCCCCGCGGATGGGCGCGGTGGCGCGCGCGGGGCTGGGCGGCGTGGCCGCCCTCGTGGGCGGAAGACGCATCCGTATCCGCGGCCTCGCGGGCTGGGCCCCTGGGCCGCGACCCCGCGGAGACAGGCAGCAACTGAACTCGGCCAGGAAACTCGCGCAGGGACCGACCGTCCCGGCATCTCTATAGGCCAACCACGACATGTTCTTGGAACCCGACTATGTTCGAAGTACAAAAACAATGTTCTTAGAACATAAGCCCGATGCGTCAAAACAATAGAGTCTCGGCCAGAAATGCTCTAAGAACATTTCGTGGAAACCACACCAGGTTCTTAGACCATTGCTTGGTAGGCCTATAGGCACGCCAGAACGCTTCGTCGCCGCTCGAGAAACACTCGCCCAGGCTGCAGTCACCCCCGAGTAAAACAGGGCTAGGGTCGGGATAAATCGCTCCAGAGCGTTCCGGAGCGCTCTCAGAGCGTTCCGGAACGCTCTGGAGCGGCCGCGGCGCCCAATACATCCTCCAAACCCGCCGATTCTCGGAGATTTCGAGTTATCCCGATCCGATTTTGTCCCGATCTTCGCATCGTTTGACCGAGCCTGCCCTCCCCCGGCTTTGCCCCCCGAGACGCGCGGTCCTCGAGGGCCCCGTCTGCGCGGCGACGGCGCACCACGAGCCGGCACTCCAAGAGCGCCGGGCCGGCCGGCGTCAGGGTCCTGCATCGCCAGGGGCGGCGGCAATGCTTGCCCTCGTCCACGCCGCCGTCGTCGCCGCCCATCTCCTCGTCGTCGCCGCCGCCGGAGACGCCGCCGTCGTCCATCACCCTCATCGTCCTCCTCCCCCTCCTCCTCCTCCTCCTCCTCCTCCTCCTCCTCCTCCTCCTCCTCGTTTCCCGTCCTCCTTCGCCTCCTCCTCCTCGTCCTCCTCCTCCTCCTCCTCCTCATCCTTTCCTCGTCCTTCTCCTCATCATCATCAGCATCATCATCAGCATCATCATCAGCATCATCATCATCATCATCATCATCATCATCATCATCATCATCATCATCATCATCATCATCATCATCATCATCATCATCATCATCATCATCATCATCATCATCATCATCATCATCATCATCATCATCATCATCATCATCATCATCATCATCATCATCATCATCATCATCATCATCAGCATCATCATCATCATCATCATCATCATCATCATCATCATCATCATCATCATCATCATCATCATCATCATCATCATCAATATGGTCATCATCCTCATAACCTGCATCAGCAGCAGCAGAAGCACAACCACGACCACAAGCATCATCACCACCATCATCATCATCATCAGCATCATCATCGTCATCATCAGCATCAGCATCATCATCACCGTCATCATCTTCTTCATCTTCATCATCATCATCAGCAGCATCATCATTACCATCGTCGTCGTCGACATCATCATCAGCAGCCACACCGTCAGCATCAATATTGGTATCATGTTCAACAACAGCATCGGCATTAGTCCCACTAGCCCTTTCGGCGTCAGGTGGTCTAAGGATGGTCTCTTTCCTCTTCCACAACCCTGCTGTCCTTCGGGGAGGAGAACCCTCCCCCTCCCCTCCCTGAGGTTTTTTGGGGGAGGGGCACCGATGTGTCAGGGGGTCCTTGTTCGGCCCCTGGGAGGGTCAATGTTTGACACCCCTCACGAGGATCGTGGCCCCCGAGGGGGAGAGGGAAATCGAGGACCCCCCCTCTTTTGACCGACCGCCTCCAAGATGGCCCCAAGAGGGGCTCCAGGGCTCCCACGAGGCCCCCAAGAGGGCTCCAAGAGCGCCCAAAGAGGCTCCAAGAGAGCTCCAAGATGCACCGGAGAGGCACCCAAGAGGCCCCCGAGCGGCCTTCCATAGCCCAAGATGATCTCCAAGATGGCTCAGATAGCCCAAGCTGGCTCAAGATGGCTCCCAAAATGCTCCAAGCGGCCCCAAGACCGCTCCAAGACGGCTGGAGATGCCCACGGAGCCTCCCAAGCCTTCCTCGCTGTTTGCTTATGCGTGCCTCTTCCTCTCTCACCCCGTCAACTCTCATGGGCATCGTTTCTGGATTGGCTGATGGGGATACGCGAAGCGTCAAGACTTCCAGATTCACACGCAAAATCGAATATAGCAGTTGGCGACCATCCGCATCACCATCATCAGCAGCATCAGCATCAGCATCAGTATCAGCATCAGCATCAGCAGCAGCAGCAGCATCATCATCATCATCATCATCATCATCATCATCATCATCATCATCATCATCATCATCATCACCATCATCACCATCATCATCACCATCATCATCATCATCATCATCATCATCATCTCATCATCATCATCATCATCATCATCATCATCATCATCATCATCAGCATCATCATCATCAGCAGCATCATCATCCTCCATCCTCATCCTCATCCTCATTCTCATCCTCATCATCATCATCATCATCACATCATCATCATCATCATCATCATCCGCATCATCATCATCATCATCATCATCATCATCATCATCATCATCAGCATCATCATCATCATCATCAGCAGCATCATCATCATCAGCACCATCATCATCAGCATCAGCATCATCATCCTCATCATCATCATCATCAGCATCATCATCATCACCATCATTAGTATCATCATCATCAACATCATCATCATCAGCATCATCATCAGTATCATCAGCATCATTAGCATCATCATCAGCATAAACCATCAACCATCAGCATCATAATCATCATCGGCAGCAGCATCATGATCATCATCAACATCATCATCATCAGCATCAGCACAAGCATCATCATCATCAGCATCAGCATCATCATCATCTTCATCAGCATCATCAGCATCATCAACATCATCATCGTCATCAGCATCATCATCAGCATCATCATTAGCAGCATCATCATCATTAGCATCATCATCATCAGCATAATCAGCATCATCGTCATCATCCGCATCAGCATCATTAGCAGCAGCATCTGGATCACGAGCATCATCAGCATCATCAGCATCATCATAACCATCATCAGCATTATCAGCAGCATCACCATCGCAATCATGTAAAGCATCATCGTCACCAACATCAACATCATAATTAGCAGCATCATCACCATCATCAGCATCATCATCACTATTATCATGATCCTCATCATCATCCTCATCGGCATCGCCATCGCCGTCATCGTCATCATTAAAATCGTCACCACAACCACCACCACCATCATCATGATAATAGCCGTCGCCATCACCATCACCATCATGACCATCACGACAATACATCATTGTATTGTATTTGCATGTGTCGAATGCATCTACGTCACCATCTTCGTATGATCATCACCACCATCAGCATCCTCACATTCGTCATCATCGACATCAGCATCATCATCGTCATCATCATCACCATCAGCATCATCGCCATGATCATAATCAGAATCAGCATCATCATCATCACCATCACCATCGTCATCATCATCGGCATTATCATTATCGGCAGCATCATCATCATCATCATGTTCATCGTCATCATCATAATCGTCGTCATCATGATCATCATCGTCGTCGTCATTACCATCATCAGAATCATCATCGTCCTCATCATCATCATCAACGGACTCGCAATCGCATTAGTCGCGACAGTATGCATCTGCATCGTCATCGTCATAAACATCATGCGCAGTGCCGTCATCGACATTGACAGCATCAGCAACATCAGCATCAACAGCATTATCATCATCATCAACATCAGCAACCTCGTTATATCCATCATCATCATGATCACAATCACAATCATCATCATCGTCATCATCATCATCACATCAGAATCGCCATCATCACCACCATCATCATCATCATCATCATCGTCATCATCCTCAGCAGCTTCATCATCATCAGCATCACCATCGTCATCGTCACCATCATGATCATCAATGTCCTCACCATCAGCATCATCA
>CAUYUJ010010324.1:230000-237500 GCA_963575745.1 Prorocentrum cordatum | reverse complement strand
TCAGCATCATCAGCATCGTCGCCATCATCATAATCATCATCAGCATCATCATCAACAGCACAATCATCGTCATCATCAGCAGCATCATCAGCAGCGCCGCCATCATCATCAAAATCAGCATCGGCAGCAGCATCATCATCAGCACCATCATAAGTATCATCAGCATCATCATCATCATCAGCATCATCAGCATCATCCGCATCATCAGCGTCATCATCAGCATAATCAGCATCAGCATCACCATCAGCATCAGCATCAGCATCATCCTCATCAACATCATCAGCAGAACCATCATTATCATTACCATCACCAGCATCATCACCATAACCATAACCATCACAACTGCCACTGTCATGAGCATCACGCATACTAGCAGAATCATCAGCAGCAGCATCGCCACCGCGAATAATCATCAGCATCGACAGCCTCTTCATCATCGCCCTCGCCATCGATATCCCTATTACAATCCCCATCGTCAGCATGATCACAACCATCATCATCAGCAGCAGCACCACCATCACCCTCCCTGCTCCTCCACCTCCTCCTCCTCCTCTTCCTCCTGCTCCTACTCCTCCTCCTCCTCCGCATCATCACCATAATAATCAGCATGATCTGCATCATCATCAGCATAATCATCGTCATCAACATCATCATCAGCAGCATCATCAACAACATCAGCATCATCATCATCATCAGCGGCATCAGCAGCAGCATCATCAGCATCAGCATCAACATCGCCATCATCAGCAGTATCAGCATCATATTCATCAGCATAGCATCGTCATCATCGCCATCGCCATCAACATAAACACCATCATCACCATCAGTAGCATCATAATCGTCATCGCCGTCGTCATCGTCATCGTCATCGCCATCATCACCAGCATAACATCATTAGCATCATCAACCTCGGCATCATCATCAGCATCATCACCAGCAACATCAGCATCGCCATCAGCAGCAGCAGCAGCATCACCACCACCACCAGCACTGTTAGCGTCTTGAAGCATCCTCAGCAGCAGTAGTATCGTCGTCCTTATCGTGAGCATCATCATCACAACCATTAGTCATGATCCGTCCTCTCATCCCCCTCGTCCATGGCCTCCTCCTCTTCCTCCTCGTTCCCATCCCCTCAGCATCCGTTTAGTCATAGTTCACAGACCTGCCCGCCTCATGCTCCCCCATCCCCCTCTCCTCATGCTCCTGATCCTCCCACGCATTCTCCATCCACCCCCCTCCTCCATTCTCCGTCCTCCATCCTCCGTTTTCCTCCTCCTCCATCCTCCTCCATCCTCATCCGCTTCCTTCTCCTCCTCCTCCTCCAGCTCCTCCTGCTCCTCCTGCTCTTCCAACTCCTCCACCTCCTCCTTCGCCTCCTTCTCCTCCTCTCCTCCTCCTCCTCCCTCCTCCTCCTCCTCCCTCCTCCTCCTCCTCCTCCTCCTCCTCATCCTCCTCCTCCTCCTCCTCCTCCTCCTCCTCCCCCTCCGCCGCCGCCGCCGCCGCCGCCGCCTCCGCATCCGCCTCCTCCTCCTCCTCCTCCCTCCCTCTCGTCTCCCCTTCCGACTCCGCCCTGCCTTTGCCCGCCCGCCCCCCCTCCTCCCCACCCCGTCGGGTCCGCGGGCGCAGCACCGTCGGGGCGCTCAGCCGCGGCCAGCGGAACGTCACCGAGCGCGCCGACGCCGCCTCTACTGCGAGCTCGGAGGCGGCCACGTCGGCGGAGAAGGAGACGGGGACGCCGAAGAGCACGGCCTCGGGCCAGAGAAGCCCCTCGGCGTCCTCGCCCCCCCCCCCTTCGCCCCACCGCTCCGCCCTCGTCCTCCTCGTCCGCCCCGCGCTGCACCTCTCGTTCGATAGTCCTTCGACTGTGGAAGGCGCGCAAAGCCCTCGAGTGTCAAACCAGAGCGTCATGACCCGAAGTAAAAGCTCAATCGTAGACAGGCTCATCCTGGATTGGACGACGCCTCCAGGTGAGTGGCGCCAAATGGAAGAGCACGAGGAGAGGAGAGGGGCGGAGCAGCGGCACAACTGGAAGACGAAACGCAGAAGGGGCACTGCATACAGCTTTGCCCATCCAAACGCTAGAACCACGCGCGTGCTTCTCGCGCGCTAGGGCTCTGGCCGAGCGCACTCGCGAAGGACATGTCACGGAGAACAGTCTTGGTGACCAAAATTGATGGAGGCCCGCGGCCCGCACCAAAATTTCCTCCTCCTCCTCCTCTCCTCCTCCTCCTCCTCCCTCCTCCCCTCCCTCCTCCCCCCTCCCCCCTCCCCCCCTCCCTCCTCCCTCCTCCCTCATCCCTCCTCCCTCCTCTCTCCTCTCTCCTCCCTCCTCCCTCCTCCATCCTCCATCCTCCATCCTCCAATATCCACCCTCCACCCTCCATCCTCCATCCTCCTCTCTTTCTTCGTATTAGTATTGGGTTTCGTATTATTTGTCTTAGTACTAGTATTGGTCGCCTTAGTATTATTAGTGTTGTTCTTCTTCGTCGTATTATGATTATTCGGCTTATTATCATTGGTGTTAGTACTACCATTCTTCTTATACGTATTAAAAGTATTATTACTACTCTTCTGATTATTATGATTATGTTCCGTATTCCTCATAGTATGAGTGTTCTTATGGTTGTCATTATCATTATTATTGTTGTTATTAGTATTAGTATTATTAGTATTCGTCTTCTGTTTCGTCTTATGCTTCTTCTTCCTCCTCCTCCTCCGCCTCCGCCTCCTTCTCCACCCAAACTGTCTCACGAGACTACAACAAAACCACGCAGAGTGGCTCAAGGCAACTCGGAGAGAGCATAAGGGACGCTTGAGACAGCTGCGCCCGTAACAATTTAAGTTTTCTGAGACTCTTGGGCCCGTTGTGAATATCTGTTGGGGCGTCGCCAAAACCACTAGGGGTCTCTTAGACCCCTGGGGGCTCTCCTGGGGTCCTCTTGAGACCGTCTGTGGTGCATCTGAAGCTGCCTCCTGCGGCATTTTGACACGCTGTTGGCGCCTCTGAGGGGCCTGTGGGCTTTCCCAAGCCTGACCCAAATACGATTCTGTCTTCCGTCGTGAGATTCTTTCTGGACCTGAAGACAATCAACATTCAACAAACAGTGGAAGGAAACCCTGAGGCTATCTTGGGAACGCACTGGGGCCCGTCATGAGCTATCTTGAGCTCGTCGATCCCTACTTCGGCGGTCTGGGGGCCCTGTTGTCACGTCTGGGGCTATCTCGCAGGGCTTCTGAAGATCCAGGGAGAACGCGGCGATGCCAGGGAAAAGCGCGGGATCCGGGCGCTGTCGGGCACTCCCGGGCGCTCTTAGGCGCTCTAGGGCGCTTCTGGGCCTTCGCGCACGAGCTGTTCGGGGCCAAGGGTGGCCCAAGACAGCCCACGAGGACCCCAATGTGAACGTTTTCTTAGTCGGCGTTTCGACATTGAGCGACATGGCCCGCACCGGTCGGCAAAACAATGAATAAGAAAACGACCCCAGATAGCCTCGGAGACGGTCCAAGGGCGCCCCGAGGCGCCCGAAGAGCACCCCGAGACGCCCAGGGTGGCCTCCAGGCGCCCACTCAGGGGTCCGAGAGGCGGAGGGCCCCGAGGGGCCAAGAGCACGGTTGTCCCCAGGTCTTTCAGCGATTCGGGGGGGGCTTGCCTCTTCTAGCTTCCGAAGCTCCACGGCGGCCCAAGAGTCAAGGGCATAAAAAACGCCCCTACCCTGGTTTACGAGGCGCTGTGCGCTGAAACTCCTGTGGGCTGACAGGGTGAACCCTGCGTGATGTGCCGCGTCCTGGCGGCTCTAGGCTTTGGGGGTTCCCAGGAGGTTTACAGACCACGCACTTATAACCCAGGGTAGGGCCGTTTTTTCATCCCCCGAAAGAGGCCCCCAAGATCGCCCAAAGACGGCCCACGAGAAGCCCACGAGGGCCCCCAGACGGCCCAAGAAGGCCCCAGGACAGCCCAAGTCGGCCCCAAGGCGGCCCAAGGTGGTCCCACCAGAAGGGCCCGAGGGGGAAGGCAAAGGCGCCCAAGAGACTCCCAGGGGGGCCCCAAGAGGCCCCCCAAAGGCCCCGAAGAGGCCCCCAAGAGGCCTACTAAAGGAGGCCCCCCAGAGGCCCCAAGAGAAGCTCCCAAGAGCCATCTAAGACGGCGACGCCCTCTCGAGGGCCCCCGAGAAGGCCTCGGACCCGCAGGCCCTCAGGAGGCCCCAAAAGGAGGCCCCCAAAAATGCTCCCGATAGGCCACAAGAGGTTCCCAAGAGTCATCCAAAAGGGAGACACTCTCTTGAGGCCCCCGAGAAGGCCTCTGACCCGCAACCCGCGCACGAGAGAGGGATCAATATGACCCACATTGTACCAGTTGGGTGCCGCTCGAATCGTACTGCATCCAGAAGGAAAGCATCCCAAGAAGTTCTGGAGGGGTACCCCAAGAAACCCCAGCAGGCATCCAAGACACCTCTGACAAACTACTTGGCCACGGTGGCGGGATTGGCCGACGGCCACTAGACCTGGCCCGGCACAGAAACGGAAAGAGCGCTTCAGGAACAGGAACCGAAATTACTCACACCACCGTTCATACCGGGAGCCTTGGCGTTGAGAGCTTGTTACGTCACCCCTCGCTCTTGGGAGCCTTGGTGTTCAGAGATTGTTGCGTTGCCGCCCGTTCCTGAGCCTTGGCTGGGCCTTGGTGTCAGGAATTTGTTACGTCACCGCTCTCTGCTGGGAGCCTTGGTCTTATCAGCTTATTTACGTCACCGTTCGTTCTTGGAAGCCTTGGTGTGAAGAGCTTTTTGCGTTACCGATCGCTCTGTATTTTGCGTCTCTGGGCCTTCTTGGGAGTCCTATTGGGGCCCTTTTCGGAGCCCTTGTGAAGGCCTCTTGGGAACCTCTTGGGGGCCTCTTGGGGCTTCTTGGGACGAGTTTGGGGCGAAAGGCTAGACTTGTCGGTTCGTGGTCCCCCTCTTGGGGCCGTCTTGGGGCCCTCTTGGGCCGTCTTGAGCGCCTCTTGGGCCGTCTTGGGGCCCTCTTGGGCCGTTTGGGGGGCCTCTCGGGAGCCTCTTGGGCCGTCTTGGGGCGGTCTTGGGGGCCTCTTGGAGCGTCTTCAACGCAGTGAAAGCCGAAAAGCCGTGTATGCTAAAAAACTACCTTATCCCATAGGAAATCCATGCTTTGGCCTCTGAGTGGCCTCTTGGGACGCCTCTTGGGGGCCTCTTGGGGCTTCTTGGGGGGATCTGGGGGCCTCCTGGGAGCATCTTGGGGCGAAAGGCTAGACCTTTCGGTTCGTGGTCCCCCTCTTGGGGCCGTCTTGGGGCCCTCTTGGGCCGTCTTGGGCGCCTCTTGGGCCGTCTTGGGGCCATCTTGGGCCGTTTTGGAGGCCTCTGGGGAGCCTCTTGGGCCGTCGTGGGGCGGTCTTGGGGGCCCCTTGGGCCGTCGTCCACGCCGTGAAAACCGAAAAGCCGTATATATGCTGAAAATATACGTCTTCATATGGGAAATCTAGGATTTTGGCCTCTTGGGGCCCTCTTTGGACACCCCTTGGGCGCCTCTTGGGGGCCTCTTGGGGGCCTCTTGGGCCGTCTTGGGCGGTCTTGGGCTCTCTTGGAGCGCTCTTGGACCGTCTTGGGGGGGAACCCAAAAAACATGCAAAAAACCATAGGAAAAAAGAACAAACAAAAACGAAAACGGCCATTAACACTCATTCGTTCGCGCTACCCACCCCCCCTGGAACCCCCCCTTAAGGGGCTTCGCCCAACACACAATGTCATCACTCGAACCTCGCTCTCTCCGTTACCTGGGCTGGCACGGGAACGGAAAGAGCGCTTCAAGAACTTGCCCGCGATCGCCCGCGCCACTGTGCGTAATCAAAGCCTTGGCGCTGGAAGCGATGTCTCACACCACTGTGCGTAATCGCGACCTTGGCGTTCGAAGCTCGTTACGTCATCGTTCTTAGCGGTAGCCTTGGCGTTAAGAGTTTTTCGCGTTACCCTTCGCTCTTGAGAGCCGTGGCGTTGAACGACTTGTCACCACCTCCTCCTCCTCCTCCTCCTCCTCCTCCTCCTCCACCTCTTCCTCCTCCTCCTCCTCCTCCTCCTCTCCTCCTCCTCCTCCTCCTCCTCTCCTCCCCCTCTTCCTCCTCCTCCTCCCCTCCTCCTCCTCCTCCTCCTCCTCCTCTCCTCCTCCTCCTCATCTTCCTCCTCCTCCTCCTCCTCCTCCTCCTCCTCCTTCTCTCCATCTGCCTCATTCCCCATCCATCCTCCCTTTCCCCCCTCCTTCCGCCTCAGCCTCTTGGGAATGGACCTCTTGGAGGCCTTTTGGGGGCTGGCCAAGAGGGCCCCGAGACGGCCCGAGAGGGCCCCAAGACGACACCTAGAGTGGCCCAAGAGAGCACCACGAGCCTCCCAAGAGAGCCCCAAGAGGCCGCCAAAAGAGCCCCTACAGGCCGCCAAGAGAGGGCCCTCTTGGGCCGTCTTACTGGTATCGGGATAAAACCGTCTCTCCCCGCTTTCGCCGTTGGGAGCCTTGGCGTGGAGAGCTTTCTGCGTTACCAATCACTCTTTATTTGGCGTCCCTGGGTCGTCTGGGCCGTCCTCTTGGGGCCTAGTAGGGGCTCGTTTGGACTGTCTTGAGGCCCTCTTGAGCCGTTTTGGGACCTTTTGGGACGTCTTGGGGCCTCTTCGAGGCCTGTGGCCGTCTTGGGGCTCTCTTGGCGGCCTCCTGGAGCCTTCTTAGGAGCCTCCGGGAGCTATCTTGGGGCTCTCTTAGGGCCGTCTGTGGACCCTGTCGGACCGTTTGGGGACCCTCTTGGCCAATCTTGGAGCCCTCTTTTGCAACTTTCGGACCCTTCTGGGGACCTCTTCGGCCGTCCGTTCTTGGCCAGAAAAAAACGAAAACCAACAAAACTTGCAAAAAAACACCAAAAAACAATAGGATGTTGTCTCCTCGGGCTCTCTTGGAAAGCCTCTTTGAGGCTACTTGGAGCGTCTTTGGAGCCTCTTTGACCACCTTTGAGCCATCTTAAGGCGTCTGGGGGGTTTCTCGGACCGTCGTGGAGCGAACTGAGGCCGTCTTGGATCGCTCTGGAGCCGTCTTGGGGCCCTCTTGGGCCGTCTTACGAGTATCGGGGACCGTTTTTGGCCCCCGCAGAAGCTATTCGACTTTTCGACTGGCCGCCCCCCCCCTTGGGCTGACGCCCTACCAAGAACGGAACCGCGTGAACACTCGTTCCGTCATCCACCGCCCCCTGTGCCAACGGGGGTGCCTGGCATGCTAAGGTTCCGGAGGTCGATGGCTCTTCTGTGGGGAGACTCTCCATGGGGGGGGGATCCCATGGGGGGGCAGGAGGGGATCCCCCCCCATGGGATCCCCTCCTGCCCCCCCCCCTGGGATCCCCAGGGGATCCTATGGGATCCCCCACCCCTGGGATCCTATCCCCCCATGGGATCCCCCCCATTGAACGAAAGGGTTTTTTTGCAATCCTTCGTTTTTTTGCAATCCTTGGGATTTTTTACA
>CAUYUJ010010324.1:172500-225000 GCA_963575745.1 Prorocentrum cordatum | reverse complement strand
TCATCAGCATCATCAGCAGCATCATAATCAGCATCAGCATCAGCAGGAGCAGCAGTAGCATCATCACCAAAACTATCATCACGATTACTTTGGGTTGACAGCGCCGCCAGCAGCAAGATCCAGGCCTCGGACTCCGCGGACCACCGCGAGCTGCGCCCGCAATCCGAGACGAGCTGCACGCAGAACGCGTAGGACTCGCCCTGCACCAGCCCGTGCTCCTCCCCGAGCAGCGCCTGTGGCGATGCCGAAGGTGTGGATGAGGGGCATCCGCCGACGGGCGTGCGCAGACGAACACGGCAGACATGGAGACTGGCCGACGAGCGTGTGCGAGCCGACGAGTATCAACCGACGAGCATTCATCAGCCGACGGACGGGTGCAGACGAGCTACACACGCCTTCGCCGGTGACGAGTACGTGTGCGGACAAGCGAAGGTTGAAGGGGGAAATGCGACGACTGCGGATACCTAGCCGATGGGCATGAGAGTGCTGATCAATAAGATGGTCATGGTGATGGTGATGGTGCCGACAATGAAGACAGCAGTGGTGAGGATGATATGAAGTGACGCTGGATACCGAATTGAAGAATACGTCGGCGCTAACCATGGAAGATTGTAATGACGAGAATACGGTAATGACGACGACGAAGAGACCGAGTACGAACTTGATATGCCTTGGAAAACTGTTAGGGTGGCTGGCTCGGGGGGAGGGGAACATCGACCTGGAATCGGCGATACATCGCCGATATATCGGCGATGGGCCCCCGATAGCTGAACGGGACGTTCCTGGGCGGGGTGAGCTATCGGGCCATTATCGGCGATGCATGGGCGATTGTGGGTCGATGCATCCCCCCTGAGCCCATTCTCAAAGTGGTCCTCGTCGTCTGGTGCTGGACCGAACTCAAATATCCGACGGCCGCTCGGGACAATCTGGCCAGCTCCGACCCCCCTCGGCGAGACGCAGCTGCTGGAGAGCTGGAGGGAACCCCAAGGCTGGAAAGCCGCCGAGAACCGACAAAAACGCCCGAAAACCTCGAACCTCAAACCGCCTATCCCTAACGTTGCCCCTGAAAGGCGACGACGAGGAGGGCTGTGACGCGGGCGCACGCTTCTCGCCGAGGCGCCTCCAGCAGCAGGCAGCCCGGCGCCCCATTGCCGACCGTCTGCATGTCCAGCGCGCGCCACCTCTTCGGGGGGACGGCAGCCGGCCACCCCAGTGAGGGTGGCCAGGCCCGCCCTGGGCCCGGAGATCGATGCACCGTCCCCTCCCCCGCCTCCTCGTCCTCCTCCTCCTCCTCCTCCTCCTCCTCCTCCTCCTCCTCCTCCTCCTCCTCCTCCTCCTCCTCCTCCACCTCCATCACCTCCTCCTCCTCCTCCTCCTCCTCCTCCTCCTCCTCCTCCTCCTCCTCCTCCTCCTCGGCCCCTTGTCCTCCTCTGAGGTTGGCGTCGCCCCGTGACCCCTGGGGGCCCCCGGCGGCGCCGCCCAGGCGGCGATGCCGCACGCGGAACGAGGGCGCGGCGCGCTGCTGCTCCCTGGTGATCCCCGCGCGCACCCGGGCCCGCAGGGCGCAGGTCGTGCAGAGCACCTGCGCGGCACACGGGGAGGAGAAAGAGGAGGAGGAGGAGGAGGAGAAGGAGAAGGAGGACCAGTGCAAACCCAAGAATCATCAACGATGTTGGAATAAACCCTCCCTCCGAGCTCCCTTTTCATAGGCACTATGCAACGGTTCAGTTCCACTGAGAGAACTGCATCGTAAGAAGACAACTGTTTGAAGAGCCTGAAACGCGTCAAAACATTATTCTCTGGACTCCAACGTCACGGATCAACCTGACTGTTGCGTCTTGGCGATCCTGAATCTTGCCAGAACGCCATTCCTGGGACTTCAACACCGAAACCAACGTAACTGCTGCACCCTCATAATCCTGAATATGTCCAAACCACCATGACTGGTACGTTGACCATGGGAAAATGAGAAACTCTTGCAATGTGTAAACAGGAATGTGCGCGGCGCTACGGTGAAAACCATTTTTTTAACAGGAACCGCCCTCCCAGTTGTTGTAATATCCGCCGGCCCCCTTGTGGGGCCACCAGGCTGTAGGCCTAAGGTTCGCAGTTTCCTGCACCAGTTGCAGCTTCCAGCTTCCACTGTTACAGTTCTGCTTCTTGCTGCTTACTGTTCTTTATTGACTTCTTGCTGCTTACTGTTTCTTGTTGATGGACCGCGCGAGGGGGGGAGGCCCAAAACGGGCATTTTTACTACGGCCAAAACGTATGCTCTAAATTGCTGGGGTGGGTAAAAATTCACCCCTCACGCAGATCGGCGGGGTCAGGGTCCAAAAACACAAGGGATTTGCCACATTTCTGACATTCGGTGGCACCCCTCACGCAGATCGGCGCGGTCAGGGTCCAAAAACACAAAATTTGCAAAATTTCTGGCATTCGGTGGCACCCCTCATGCAGATCGGCGGGGTCAGGGTCCACAAACACAAAAGGGATTTGCCACATTTCTAACATTCGGTGGCACCACTCACGCAGATCGGCGGGGTCAGGGTCCAAAAACACATGGGATTTGCCACATTTCCGAAATTCGGTGGCACCCCTCACGCATATCGGCGGGGTCAGGGTCCACAAGCATGGGGGATTTGCCGCATTTCTGAAATTCGAGTCCAAAAACACAAAAGGGATTTGCCACATTTCTGAAATCCGGCGGCACCCCTCACGCAGATCGGCAGGGTCAGGGTCCAAAAACACAAGGGATTTGCCACATTTCTGACATTCGGTGGCACCCCTCACGCAGATCGGCGGGGTCAGGGTCCACAAACACAAAAGGGATTTGCCACATTTCTAACATTCGGTGGCACCCCTCACGCAGATCGGCGGGGTCAGGGTCCAAAAACATAAGGGATTTGCCACATGTCTGAAATTCGGTGGCACCCGTGACGCAGATCCGAAACGTCAGGGTCGAAAAACAAACAGGTCCCGACACCGCTTCACGGCGGCGCCCAGACCTCATGATTTAGCTTTTGCATCTCCCAATATCCGAGACACGGGGCCGGCGGCATGGGGCGAAGCCCGTTGTGATAGAAAACGACTCGCAAATAGTTGAGAGGAATGCGCGCGGCGCTAACACGCGAACCACATTTTGAAAACGGCCCGCCTCGATCCGTGAAACTCTTGCAAAATTCTAAAACGATTGCGCGCGGCGCTAAGGCGGGAGCCACATTTAGAAAACGGCCCGCCTTTCATATGTGAAACAGTTGCCAATGTTAAGCGTCAAAATCAAAAATGGTGAGGAAAGCTCGGGCGAAACGCCCGGCCCGCCCTTTCGACCGGCCTCGGGGTACGACAGGGAGGAGCTGTTCATAAGGAAAGGGAATGGATCAGGAGGAAGAGGAGGAGGAGGAGGAGGAGGAGACAGGAGGAGGAGGAGGAGGAGGAGGAGGAGGAGGAGGAGAGAGGAGAGAGGAAAAAGAAGAAGAAGAAGGAGGACAAGGAGATGAAAAAGGAGAGGGAGGAGCAGGAGGATGAGGAGGAGGCTGAAGTGGAAAGACGAAGAGGAGAGAGGCGGAGGCGAAAGAAAAACAAGGAGAAAGAGGAGGAGGGGAGGAGACGGAGGACGAGGAGGAGGCAGTGGAGGCGGCGGGGGAGGTAGGAAGAGGATGTGGAAGAGACCCTTCATATTGACGTCACAGCACCTACGTCTAGCACGTTTTCTCTGTTACGCGACGCAACAGTCCGGGCAAAAAGGAAAGAATGAGGAGGAGGAGGGAAGGGGGGAAGAGAAGGAGACGCAAGCTAGGTGCGCTCGCGCCACATCTCACATCCGATGCCTCCCGCTCATGCCCTTCCCGTTTGGCCGATGTTCCTCAATCCGCCCATGGGTGTTCTAGCGGACCTGGGACTGCAAAGGACCCAATCGTGTGATGCGCAGTCGGGAAGAAGGAAGCTGCGCACGCACATTGGGGGAGGAGGTGGTGGATGAGTAGACGAGGACAAGGACATCCGCAGGAGGGGCTAACGTCAGAGCACCTACACAGGTGGTCTACGCGCTATTGCCAGAATCCCCTTTGGACGCCCGAAATGGGTACCGAAAAAATGGGCACGATGCCCAACAGCAAATGTTGTCCCGAGCCAACAGCGGCCGCTGTTGGGCGGGCGGCCTCCTGTCTCACATGAACACAGGCCGCGGCGGCGTGGGCAGCGAGGCCTGTTCAGAATGAACAGGAACTGCTGTTGGCCATAGTACCCATTCTTTTGGTACCCATTTCGGGCGTCCAGATCCCCTGCGCTTGGTTGTGTTACTCACCAGGGCCGGCAGGAGGCATATCCCGCAGCTCAAGGACCGAGCTCCAGGGTGGCCCCGTAAGACAGGCTCGCTGCCTTACCTCGCGAGTCCCATCGGGTCAATGCGGGGGGGGGCAGCTGCTGGCCCTCCCGCGTGCCCTATGGGGAGGGGACGCGCGGGCCTAGCTGGGCGCCCAGGCCACGGGGGGGGAGGAGACGACGACACGACCTCAAAAGGAGGAGAGAGGGGAGAGACGGAAGGCCCGAGACCCCAAACTGTTGCTGGGGGGGCTCCTCCTACTTCTGCAGTTTGAATTCCGCGCTCCCCTCTTCCACTCAGCTCACTTCTCGGTCGCCCCGAGAGATGCTCCATGTGTTGTCACATCTGTACTCTGGTATCTTGTGACGTAGCCCAGTTTTCTCCTCGGAGCGTGTGAGGTGGAGCATACTGGAAGTCACGGTCACACGTAGGGGCCAATGAGGATCACTCTGGTGGGCATCATGCTGATCACTTTTTCTTCCTCCACACCCTGCAGTTGTGTACCTGATGGTACTCAAAAAAGCTTCCCACTGCGCGATGGCTGTGCAGGCGTACTGATGTGCCCATGTTGTCTGCAATGAGTAGCTTCCGAGAAACCTCGCTAATGCTTCTCCTGACTGCCTGTGGGCACGGCCAACTCACTCCTTGCCTAGATCAACACTCCGAGAAACCTCGCTAATGCTGCCTCTTGGCAATCTGAAGGCTCCACTGGGTGCACTTACGGGTGGCCGCTTGAGCTGGCGGATGAGTAGAAGGAAAAGGAGGAGAGCGAGGATGTGGAAGGAGGGGGATGAGGACGACGGGCAGCAGCAGGAGAACCATGGGAAGGCGGAGGAGGGAAAATGAGGGGAACGACGATGATGAAAAAGGACTCGGGCATAGAAAAATGGCCGGCGCTGGAGCGAGAGCACCATTCTGAACGAAGAGAGCAAAGCGACGATCCGACAAGAAGGCCCACGATGCAGCGTGACCACCATCTTGAAACACCATCGACATTCGGGTCGCTAACAAATGTTCAGTCAGCGCGGACCCAAAACCGCGATGTCTTGCAATATATGCGATGCAACCTAGCTGGTGCAAACATTGTGGTGCAATCTACGTGGTACAATCCATGTGTTGCAACTTATGTGCTACGAAGCAGTGCAGACCAACGCAAAGCAATACAACGCAACGCAATGCAACGCAATGCGAAGAAACGCAATACCAAGCAATGAGCAACAATGCAAAGCAATACAAAGCAATGCACGACTGTGCAAAGAAATACAATGCAATTGGTAATGCAATGCCGACAAAAGCAACGCAAAGCATTGCAATGCAATGCAATGCAATGCAATGCAAAGCAATGCAATGCAGTGCATAGCAATGCACAGCAACGCAACGCAATGCAATGAAAAGTAATGCATAGCAATGCAATGCAATGCAATGCAATGCAAAGCAAAGCAATGCAATGCAATGCAATGCAATGCAATGCAATGCAATGCAATGCAATGCAATGCAATGCACGCAAGCAATGCAAAGCATTGTAACGCATTACTCTGCAATACAATACATCGCAATGCAATGCGAAGCATTGCAAAGCAATGCAATGCAATGCAATGCAATGCAATGCAATGCAATGCAATGCAATGCAATGCAATGCAATGCAATGCGGTGCATAGCAATGCACAGCAACGCAACGCAATGCAATGAAAAGCAATGCATAGCAATGCAATGCAATGCAATGCAATGCAATGCAATGCAACGCAAGCAATGCAAAGCATTGTAACGCATTACTCTGCAAACCAATACATCGCAATGCAATGCGAAGCATTGCAAAGCAATGCAATGCAATGCAATGCAATGCAGTGCAGTGCAGTGCAGTGCAATGCAACGCAATGCAAAGCCATGCAAAGCAATGCAACGCGATGCGAATGCGATGCAGTGCGATTGCAATGCAGCACGATGCGATTGCACCGCAGTGCGACTGCCATACAACAGGGGGGGGGTGCAACGGGGCGGCGGCGACGGGCGAGAACCGGGTCCGCCGGGACCGCACACGGGCCTTCCACTTGGAAAGACCGGGGCGGCGACGGACGGGAGCCAGGGCCGCACACGAGCCCAGTTCCCTGGAAGGCAGGTAAAAAGCCCCGAGTGCAAGCATTGCTTTGGGGATTTTTTTTAATACGCGGAGAGGGCCGACCATCTTCTGGACAGAGTCAGGGGAGAGAGGAGAGTTGTATTCATCAAGTACTTCTCTGCTGGAGGGGAAGAAGGAGAGAGGAGGAGGAGGAGAAAAGTCTTCCGCACTGAGGCCTCATCGCACAAGTCGGGCACCTTTTTCAGCGTGGCGGGACGCAACGGTCCCACTGATCCCCGCATGGGCAACGAAAGAAAGAGAAGAGGAGGGGGGAGAGGAGGAGAGAGAGGCAAGGGCGCGCTCTCGCCAAATCTGACATCCTGCTGCTCCAGCACATCCCTTCCCATTGCGCCGATGCTTTCTCTCATTCCGCCAACGAGTGTCCTAGCAGACCAGGAACCCCCGCAGGGACCCCATCGTGTTACGCGCAATCATAACAAGGGAGATGCGTTATCGGAAGAGGACATGGTGGCGAGTGAGCAAGAAGATGATCAGGAGGAAAAACGTGAGAAGGAAAGAGGAGGACGACGAGGAACAGAAAAGGCGGAGGAGAAAGACGACAGAGGAAAAGATAAGATGAGGAGCAAAAAAGAGAAAGAGAGAGTAGAGAGAAAAGCTAGATACGCACGCGCCAAATCTGACATCCCACCACTCCCACCAATCCCTTCCCACTGCGTTGTTTATTTCACAATCGACAACGCGTCTCATACTGGAACTGGAACTCCAGAGAGGAGCTCATCGTGTGATGCGGGATCAGAACAAGGGAGATGCGTACACTGGAGAAGGAGGCGACGGTTGAGCACTAGGGTGAGCAGGAGGAACGGAGGAGGATGAGGAAGAAGGATGACGAGGACGACAGCACCGATCAGAAAATGAGGCCCACGCTGCAGCGGGAGCACCAATTTGAAGCACACAAGCAATCGAGCTGTAAACAGCACAAGAGACAAATCACCCGTGCTCACTTCTGTTGTGAAATGAGCACGCGTACCGAACGGAACACCTTCCGGGCAGAGTCAGGGGAGGGGGAAGAGTAGTACTCATATCAAGACAACGGTGGAGAACAGACAAGGATGAGGTGGACGAGGAGGAGAGTGGATATAGAGAGAGAAGGACAAAAAAGGGGGAGGAGAGAGGCCACGCGCACGCACGCCATCTGTCCCACCCACCCGTTCCCGCAGCGCCGATCGTCCCCGCCGCCGAGAGGGGATACGAGAGAGGCAAACCAGGCGCGCGCGCGCAGTATCTCACAGCCTGCCCCATCCCGCCCACGCGTTCCCGCTTCGCCGATGTGTAAGCCGTGTGTCCTCGCTGTCCGCCGACGGGTGTCCTAGGAGACCAGAAGCACACAACAATCCCTTCTAGTGTTGTGCGAAATCAGAAAGGGGAGCTGTGCACATTAGAGGACGAGGAGGATGAGGAGGAGGAGGAGAAGGAGGAGGAGGAGGAAGTGGCGGATGAGCAGGAAGATGAGCAGGAGGAACTGTAGAAGAAGGAGGATGAGGAAGGAGGACGGGGAGGAGCAGCAGCAACAGCAAGGGCACGAGCAGGAGGAACGGGAGGAGCAGGATGTCCAGGGAAAGGCGGAGGAGGGGAAGGGAGGGGACGACGACGACGAGAAAGGAGTCGGATTCAAGAACAGAGCGCCATTCTGAACGACGGGAACAAAACACCGACCCTGAAATGTCGCCAACGCTGCAGCGGGAACGCCACTTTTGTGAAGGACCGAAAACACAGGACATTGCAGATCATGGCATAAGAGGGAAGAATCACTTAGATTGAATAGTTGTCGACGGGTGCGGAGGCAGGATGGGGGAGGCGGAGTTGAGGTGAGAGGAGGGGGAAGAAGAGGAGGGGGGAAAGTTATTCGGACGTGGGTTGAAGTCAAGCCCTAACCTCCTGAAAAATTCAACAACGGTGGCAAAGGCAGCACAAGCTGTCAAAAGGCCCGCACTAACAATACGGATAATGTCTCCTGGAGGACGATCAAGGGCATAGAAGCATAGGTCCTTGCGCTAGCAATGCGAGCAGCACGCCGAAGGGGACGAGACACACCCAACGACGCGGGAACACTCCTGGTCAGGCACCGTGACCCCTGACCAGACATGAAAACCGCCGATACAGACTTCACAACCTCGGGTGGAGGAAGAGGAGGAGGAGGAGGAGGAGGAGGAAGAGGAGGAAGAGGAGGAGAGCAGGAAGAGATCCGTAGCCATTTTGGCTCAAGTCCGTAGCGGTGGCCCGAGGACAAGAATTTATTTTGGCACGGGGGGGGTGACGGCCCCTATCCGTTCTGCCAGTGTTTCTGGTACCGTAGTGGGGGTCATCCCTCATTCTTTGCGCGCTGTTACTCCGTGTCATAGTCGTCCGCGATTCTCTCTCTCTCTCTCTCTCTCTCTCTCTCTCTCTCTCTCTCTATATATATATATATATATATATGTGATGTCTCAGAAGGGCGACGGCTGGCAGTGTGGCACTTGTGGCTACTTCAATTTTGGTTCTCGCGATAAGCGCAGGCAGGCACAATGCAACGGACGGAATCCTGGAGGGGCAACTCCCGCCCCATGGCGCACCTTTCCCTGGGGTCAGTGGGCCCAGGGACCGCCCGCCTTTCCTGGTCCAGGGAATGTCGGGGGTCGCCAGAAATCGAAGAAAGGCGAGTCGGGATCGAAGCCGAAACTGCCTGAGGATCAGGCCGCGTCATGGCTGCAGATGTCGGACGAGCAATTCGAAGCCGCTTGCCCTGCCCTGGATGGCCCGACCCGTGATCGGCTTCGTGCGCAGCGCTGGCGTGCCAAGATCGGTTTTGGTCGAATGGCGTCGGTGCAGGAGCTCAAGTCCGCCCAGAGAGCAGTGGACAGGAAGGCCGAGCAGCTGCTGTCCGCGCAGAGCTCCTTGGCTCGGAAGGAGAAGCACGCTCGGGAGGCCATAGCTGCCTTGTGTGACCATCGGGAGAAGATCAAACAGTTGGAGGGGGAGGTTCAGGGTCTCATGGAGGAGGCCAGGAAGGCGGCCGCGGGGAGGGCCGCCCCCGCCGCGCCCGCCGCTCCTCCCCAGGGTGTGGCGCCCCTGGCGTCGGCGCTGTCCGCCGCGGTGCAGCAGGTTCTTGCAGGCACCCCCGGCGCGCTGGAGGCCCCGCTGCAGGCCCTGCTCGCGGCCCTGGCCGCGACGGCGGCCCCCGCAGCACCCGCCGCGCCTGCCGCCGCCGCTGCCCCTGCCGCAGGTGGGGACGGTGCTGGTGTTGCTCGCCCTGCTGGCGGTGCCGCTGTCGTGCGTGCTGCCATCGTCCCGGTTCCACATCCTGGCGCGCCTGGTCCTGGTGCTTTGGCGGCTCTCCCTGGGTTTCCACAGGAGGCTGCTGAGCAATATGATGTGTAGTCGGAAAAAAACGAAGCGGAACATGCGGATGACCTTGCGAATGATGAATGGGCGGATGGTGGTGTGCCTGCTGCTTTGGTTCCTGCTGGGATCAACAAGCAGTCCATCGAAGATCAGACCTGGCGCGAGATGCTGGAGACATGTGGCGATGATGCAGGCAAACGCGCCACTGTCTCAGAGCTTCGGGCCACCATGCAGAGATCGGGACGGTCGAGGTCTCCAAAGCAGCGGCTTTGACGACTGGAGTATCATCACCGTCAATGTGAATGCGCACAGTAGTCTTGGGGCTTTGCTTGAGAAGCCTGAGTTTCGAGCGGATGCGATGTTGGTCCAGGAGACGCATTTGTGCACCCGCGATCGCTGTCGCGATGTTGAGACAGAGTTGGGCCGCCTTGACTGGCATGCGGTCGCCTGTGCAGCCACAGATCAGTTTGAAGGATCGGCCCATGGGGGCCTTCTGACTTCGGTGCCGCGTAGTCATGGGCTCGGGCGTCTTGGCACTATGCAACCAGAGGTGTTGATGCATGGTCGTGTGTCCGTTCTTTGTCACTCAGGCTTTGCGAAGCATGGTGTGCTCATTGTGAATGTGTATCTGATCTCGGGCCAATGAGATGGGGGCGGCGAATTCTGCTATCATGCTTAAGTTGGCGGAGTTTCTGAAATACGTGCAGGTTCCTTACATCGTTGGTGGTGAATTCAACTATGCCCCCGAGTCGCTGCGCCAGTCAGGAGTTCTTGAATGGTTTGACGCTGAACTGGTATGCCCGCAAGTTGCGACGTTCGCCAGCGGGCGCACGATTGGTTGTTTTCTGGTCCATCACGCGTTGGGCCATGTCAGCATTGAGGCCATGTCTGATGGGAAGGTCAGCACGCGTTCACGTACACCTGTGCGTCTCACTCGCTCCGCCAGAACAGCGCGGCCTCGCGTGCGGATCGTACCTGTTCCTCGTCCGTTTCCAATTGATCGGCCAGCGGGGCGTCACACGCATGAGCATGCACGCCCCTGGAGGCCTACACGTGTTCGTGCTGAAGCTGCGCTCTTCGCTGATGTTGATCAGTCTGCACTCACTCATGCGTGGAGCGCCTTTGCGCGGCAAATGGAGCACGAGCTGCGCGATTTCTATGATGTCGGGGAGGAGGCACACAAGTACGTTGGGCGTACCAAAGGATTGAGGACGAAGTGGGTTTCCAATCTTGCTCCGAAGATCCCCAAGTTCCCGAAAGTGTCGCCCGAAGCCTCGTTGTTGAAGAGCCTGTCTGCCAGTCTGCATTTCGCCGCGGCCGTCTCGCATCCTTTGACGAGGGCTACTGCCCTGCGATCGATTCAGAAGCGGATCGACAGTGCCCCCGTCAGTGCACGGGCAGGCGTGGAGCCTGCCGGCAGCTGGGCGCTGTGCTTTCTCACCTTCGAAGCGCGCGAGTTCGATCCAGAGACGGTGGAGGTGTTGTCTGGAGTCATTCAGGACGTGGCCCTGAAGCAGGCCAAGAAGGACATGGAGGCCAGGCAACGGTCGTTGCGGGCTTGGGTGACTCAGCAGGCGGGAACAGGAGCGGGGGCCCTGCATGCGCTCACGAAGGCCCCCACTGGCTGGCATGAGAGCACCAAGGAGGCCCCGTGCAAGCCCGGAGATATGCAGGAGGAGGTTGACAAAATTCAGGAGGAGTGCAGCAGGTGGTGGAGAGCCGGTCAGTGGAATCGTGGCCTCGCCTGGCCCGACGATCTTGGGGTCCGTCCTGAGAGGCCCACGGCGGCCCACCCACGCAAGGTCCTGCGCGCTTTCCCGAAGCAGTCTGGGATGTATTTTTGCATGTTGCGCGCTCGCCAACTGGACAGCCTGCGCGATGAGGCGCTCGAGGTTGTTCTGGATGTGTCGATGGCGGCGGGGGGCCGCAGCCGAGTGGCCAGTCTTCTCCGCAAAGATCGCCTTCCTCGCGAAGAGGCTGGGCGGCGCGCGGCCGATGCCCTCACCCATGTTTTAGCTTGCGTTCAGGCGCGGTTGTGCCGACCGATCGCTCAGGAGTGGGAGCGTCGGAACTATCGGCCTTACTTCTGGGCCTCCAAAGGGCGATCGCACGATCGAGCGGTCTGGCACCATACCGATTGGTCCGAGCACGCGAGCACTAAGGCACGGAAGACTGCTAAGGTTGTGTGGGCGCCAGGCATGGCGCTGCTAGATTCGATGAAAGCGTTCGAGCAGGCGGGGCGTCATTGGTTGATGGAGGCGGCAGTTGCGACACAGTTCCATCTCTGGCAGCTGAAGCTGCAGGTCGCGCTCAACAGTGCCGAGCGATACTGTTGCATAGGCCCGGCTGTCTCCGAGCCGCTAGAGGTCGAGCAGACCATTTTGCCAGGCGATGGATGGGCCTCCTGTTTTCGCAAGATGTCATTTCCACGGCCTCTCGATCAAGTTCATGGATTGCATCGCACTGTTACTCCCATAGTTATTGTCGACGATATCCTACTGCACCGCATCGGGGGCCAGGAGAGGGTCACTAGGGAGCTCGCGCAGGCTGCGAAGTCGCTCCAGAAGGCCCTAGCTAGCATTGACATCCGCATACACGCGGACAAAACCAGGGTGCTGCGCAATGAAGAGCCTGTTCGACATGTCGTCGCCCGTCGCTTGCGCCGCGACCTCGGGGCCCTCGCTGCCCCGCAGAAGCGGAACTTGGGCATCGATTTCTCTTGTGGGCTGCGGCTCGGACGAGCTGTGCGAAGGTCTCGGCATCTTGGAGCGCGCCAACGTCTGAAGCGAATGGGCATCATTAGGACTGGTTTCAAAAAGCGTTTGGCCGTGAAGACAGTTTCTCGAGCGGGCCTAGAGGCCAGCATGTGTTTTGGATGGGGCGTCACTGGATGCCCGCCCAAGGATCTGGACACGGCCCGCAGCACAGCGTTTGCTGCCCTGGCTGGCACGACAGCTGGCAAGTCCAGGGTCCCCGATGCTATTGTTGGAGCGTGGTTCGGATCCCGTCATCCGCGCCACGCTGGTGCCTGTGCTCACGCAGTGCCGCGCTATCTGGGAGGGACGGGTTCCGTCGCACGTCGTTCGCGATGGGATGGGGGGAAGTCTGTCGGCCAGGCATTGGACCCAAGCCAACGGTCCCTTCAGCGCACGCATGCTCACGCTTGACAGGATTGGCTGGAGTGTTCGTTCCCCTTCTGTGGATAACGCACGCTGGCGTCGAGCTAGATCTTCAGCGCGCGTGTCCCTGGGTAGTCGGCCAGCATTTGAGGCGCGCGGCTGCTGCATGGCAGTGGCGCCAAGTTGCTAAGGAGCCTGGAGTGGGGGACGGTTTGGGATTCGCTCGTTCAGCTTTTAAATTCAGGCCGGCCACGACCCCACCAGAATCGCAGGCTCGCCACTCTCAGTCGCGAGGCTCGTGGGTACCTACGGTCCGTCATTGTGAATGGGCAGCGGCCTATGGTGAGGAAGCATGCATCCAATCTCGCTGCGACTAGTGCCTGTGTCATATGCGGCGAGCTTGGTTCACTCCTGCATCGCCACTTTGAATGTGCATGTGGGCAAAAGATTCCGCGCCCCGACGCGTCTCAGGTTCTTCTTCAGGCGCAGGCCCGTCAGCCCGTGCGCCTTGTGCTCGAGCGCTCTCTCTGGCCCCTCACGCGATCGGAGTGGCGCCCGCCCGTGCAGGGGCACATCGCGCGGCGGAAGCACCAGGGGTCTGGGATCTTGGTGGCTCGGGAGGCGCACTTGGTTGGTTCCGCCTATGAGGCTCAGTGGGGCCACGGTCACGTCTTGAGCCGTTGTAACGTTGTATCCTGAGGAGCCGAACGGGGCGCAGGACTTTGCATATTGCACTTGCGCGCAGGAGGCCTTGATGTCGACGGGGCCGAGCTGTCTGCGCTCATTGGCCTCCTTCGCATCGCTGCCCCGCCGATCACAGCTGCCACGGATTCAGCTTTCGTTTTCCTAGGGGTCACCGAGAGCGGGCGCCAAGCCACCACTGCGTACAAGGCGGCTTGGGCATCTCTCTGGACACAGTTTTGGCGGTTGCTCGACGATGTCGGAGGTTTGTCCGAGAGCGGTTTGAGCATTCGCAAAGTCAAGGCCCATCGCAGCATGGAGCACGTTGGTCGTGGTCGGATCAGCCGTCGGGATCGCTTTGGAAAATTCCCTGCTGACATTTGGGCCAAACACGCAGGCCGTCGAGGTCGAATGCCTACCGGGGAAAGGACTGGGTTTCTCCGTGCCCAGCAGCTTGTCGAACAGGTTGCGCACAGGATCAGCACGCTAGGTGTGCATGTCGATGCGCGTGACACGATGCATGTGTGTAAGAGGCAGCGCGTTGCACGCGCTCCTGTGTTAGATGTTGTGGCCCCCACCCTGTGCCACGAATGCCGTGGCCCCCCTCGCCGTCGCTGGTGTATCCGATGTCGGCTCGTGTCGCCTGCCTCCGCCGTTTGCGGTGGCTCGATCGTCAGCAAGGCGCTGGAGGCCAGCCGACGCTTGCGAGGGGAGGGAAGGAGGGAGCATCAGTTGGTCGAGCTTCGGGTGGAGGAGGACCTTCTGGAGCCAGGCCAACCTGTTGTCGCTTGTCTCGTCTGCGGTGTGCATGGGGCCCGTCAGATGAAGAGCCTGGATGTTGAGTGTCGCGCCCCTGGCAGCTATGGAGCGAAAGCCCTCCGCCGACTTGCCCAGGGGCTCCTGCCCGGCATCCTGAAAGCTGAGATCCCTGCTCAGCTCGTGCGCCTGGACTTGGACTGAGTTGTTTCCTGTTGTGGCCCTCGGGCGGAGGCCCCAATGCGTCGGGAAGAGGAAGAAGAGGAAAGCAGGAAGAGGCACAGCCGGTGCGCCCCTGGAAGCCTCTGGTGGCGACCATGAGGTCCTGTTCGAGGAGCGTCCAGGGGTCAATCCGCCACCAAGGGAGCACCTGTTCCAAATCCGAGCTCAGAAGAACTCGAATTGGAGCGCGCCGAAGGCGAAATTCTTCCATGGCAGGGAGGGGGCAAAGGGGCCGGCGGCCACCACCCCAACGGGCTTGGCACCCTCGCCAACCCTGCCGCTGCCTCGCCCCCCCCGCGCTGGCGCCGGCCTCCGCCGCCGGGCCTCCGCGAGATCCTGGAGCGACTTGCGCGGCATGCGCTCGGGGCGAAGCGCGGAGTCGGCCTCCGGGGCGCCCACCCACGCGAGGCCCGCCGCGAGCAGCGCCGCAAGATCTGCGCCCTTCGCTCCGCCAGCCGCCGCCGCCGCCGCACCACCGGCAGCCGCCGCGGCCTCTGCACGGACCCTCCAGGGCACCGCGCGAAGAGGAGGGAGCAGCCGCGGCCGACGGGGCGGCGGGCCGCCCGGCATCCGCCCGACGAGTCGGCGGGCAGCCCGTCCTCCTCCATGGCGTCGTGGGCCGGCCAGGCGCCCGCGCCCACTGCGCCAGCAGCGGGGGGCGCCTCCGCGGCGCGCCGTGCCGCGAGGCGGCGTCGGCGCCAGCGCCGCCCCGCTTTCGCCTCGGGCGCGGTGGGAGGGGCAGCAGGTAGCGATAGAGCAGCAGCAGCAGCAGCAGCAGCAGCAGCAGCAGCAGGCGCGGCCGTTGCCGTCGGCTTCGGCCACTCCCCGCACGCGAAGGGCCCCGCGGAGATGACCGAGCGAGGGACGGCAGCAACCGTGCGCCGAGGCGCCCCAGACACCACCGCGGCCCGCAGGGCTGCCTCCACGGGAGAGGCGCCGCTGGCCGAGGAAGCCCCTCCACGCCCCGACGTCCAACCACCGAGCCCCAGCCGAGGAGGAGGAGGCGCGCGCAGGCGAGGCCGCGCGGTCGCTTCAGCCACAAAGGGGTGGGAACGGGACGAGGAGGAGGAGGAGGAGGAGGAGGAGGAGGAGGAGCAGGTTTTTGATTGCCTCGCCTGCGGCCCGGGAGCTCCAGAAGCGGCGCCCCGCACATTGCAGAGCACGGCTGCGTCAGAAGAGCGGGCACCGACAGGAGCGACCGCCATCCGACACCCAAGAGAGATCTCGGACGGCGCACGCCCCGCCCCCGCGGGGACCGCACGACCCAGAAGACCCGAGAGCCAGAGAGCCCGAAGCCCAGATACCGAGCCCGGGGCCCAGACGCCCCAGAGAAACCTCCTCCTCCCTCCTCCTCCTCCTCCTCCTCCTCCTCCTCCTCCCTCCTCCTCCTCCTCCTCCTCCTCCTCCTCCTCCTCCTCTTCCTCCTCCTCCTCCCCCCTCCATTCCTTTACCTTATGAAAAACTCCTCCCTGTCGTACCCCGAGGCCGGTCGGAAGGACGGGCCGGGCGTTTCGCCAGAGACGTCCTTTCCATCATGTAGGATCCTGAAGCTTACCTGGAGCCTCAAAATCGACAACAGCTTCACACATCGGGGCAGGTCGCTTCCAAAATGTGGCTCTCGCCCTAGCGCCGCGCACATGTATTGAGGGCGAGTGGTTTGCAAAATGTGGCTCTCGCCTTAGGGCGCCGCGCACACTCGTCTTAAAAACTTGCAAGAGCTTCACGGATTGAGGGCGGGCCGTTTTCAGAAGATGGTTCTCACCTTAGCGCCGCGCACATCAGCTACAAACACAGAAAGATTTCACCGATTGAGGGCGGGCCGTTTTCAGAATGTGGCTCTCGCCTTAGCTTCGCGCACAGTCGCTTTAGAATTTAAAAAAGTGCAAGGCGTTCACAGATTGAGGGCGGCTCCTCCCCTCCTCGGCCTCCTCAGCCTCCTCGGCCTCCCTACTCTGAACTCCCCTCCTGCTCAGCCTCCGCCTCCACCTCGGCCTTGTCCGACTCCTCCCTCCTCGGCGACGACGACGACGACGACGACGTCGACGTCGACGACGTCGACGATGGCGGCGACGGCGGCGACGGCAGCGGGCGCACGGGCCACAGGGAGCGCCTCGGCGGTCGGCGGCCCGGTGGCGGGCACGTGCGCGAGGCACACGTCGCTGGCGGGGCCGGGGACGGGCCTGGCGCTGTGGCGCCACCTGCGGGGCGCGGCCCACGAGGACAAAGCCAGGACGAGGACAAAATCGGGCGAGGATACATCGAGAGCCCCTGAGATCTGGCGGCCCTGGAGGATGTGTCGGGCGCCGCAGCCTTCTCGGATTAATCCTCGTCCTGGCCCCGTCCGATATACGCCGACACCGATCTTGGCCAGGCTCATCATGGGCTTGGGATCGGTGGACATACCTCTTGCCCGGGATCGATATATGCGCCTCCCTGCCACAGCCAGGAGGGCGTATACGCCGGTCCGGGGTCCAGGACCTGCCTGGCCAGGAACAGTGTCATAGGTGCGCAGCTGGTGCCCTCCGAGAGGCGACCCGTCAGTGACAAGCCCCTGCCGTGACAGCCCTCGATCGCCCTGTCGAGGAGGGGCCCCCCCGAAGGCCAACCACCGTTGTCTGAACTGGCCCTCCCCTGAGAACGAGTAGAGGGGGCCGCCTGAATCGGCCGCTCTGAAACGGCACGTCCAGCGCGGCCACGTAGTCGGCGCCGTCCAGCCGCACGCGCACCCACTGCAGCGCCCTCCACCCCAGCACCGCGTGCTCGTCGACCTCGCCACGGCCCTGGAGCTCCAGCTGGCCGCAGCCGTCGCC
Organism: Prorocentrum cordatum; assembly: GCA_963575745.1. Classification (NCBI taxonomy): domain Eukaryota; class Dinophyceae; order Prorocentrales; family Prorocentraceae; genus Prorocentrum; species Prorocentrum cordatum. Next base: position 207,636 of record CAUYUJ010010324.1, on the reverse strand, counting down.
AGCGGCCGCGATCGCCGGCCACGCCAGAAGCACCGAAGAGCCCTGCCAGCGGGTACTACTCTCTTCCAGCTCCTCGATCGGGCGGCGACGGCCATACCCTGAGACCCTGGCTTTGCGACTTTTCTCGCCGTGTGCTTTCGCTGGTTTTTCGGGCCCCATGACCATCACAGATCGATGCAGCTAGAAAGATGACGTAGGAAGATGTGGTCTAGGGCTCCAGTCGTGATTTTTCGCGGTGTCGCATTGTTTCGCAACGTCGGATCTCAGGGTATGCTCACGCCAGCACTGGTCCTGGCCACCCCACCCTTCTCAGCCCTTTCGGCCGCCCAACGGGATCACAAGGTCGAGCCCACTTGGCGGCCGAACCAGCTCAGTCCCCACGGCGCTGCCGGAACTGGGTTCAGGCTCAGACTCCGGACGGGCTCGGAAAGGAGCCCTGTGGCAGGACAGGCCGGTGAAAACGCCCTCCTGGCCAGGCCAGGATCGGTATCGGCGTGTGTACGTCAGGCTCGTGCCGTGACGATCCCGGCGTTGGCTTCTGACACCGCGTGGATCGTTCAAGCCTGAACGATCGGCGTTCCTTCGATGGCCGGATCGTTCCAGCTAGGCCGACTCTGGGCCACTGGCGGCGTTCAACCTTGAACGCCCGCGGCGAGGTCGCTGCCGCGTCGGCGCGTGTCGCGAACCCACCGCAGTCTGCGACACTCGATCCTGGGGCACGGCCGCCTGCTCCGGAGCGGGCAGGGCCCGGTCCACCTGCATGGACCACTCCTCGCACAGCCGCTCGTGCCAGTGGAATGCGGACGAGCGCCCGACCTCCACAAAGTGGGCCGGCGGGAAGCCGAAGAGCTCGTGCCGGGCGGCCAGCAGGAACTCGTAGTCGCGCCCTGGCTCGAAGCCCTGCACGGCCACCTCGAGCCGCGAGCAGGGCCGGTGCTCCTGGCCGCACGGCGGCCACGCATCCTCTCGGCAGCCACATGCGAACCCTCCCCGTGCAGGCTTCTGAAAAAAACGTCCTGGGTTCCGATTTTGAACGAGGCCTGCAGCCGACAAGAAGCCCAGCGAGGGCGTCCAGTGCTCAAGCGTCGCGTGGGCCCGCGTTCGCAGGCGGTCGCAGATCCTCGCGATGCAGCGCCAGGAGCTGCTCCACGGGCTGGCCGGCCTCGCCATCGGAGCGATCGCCAGCGGCGCAGCGCATGGACACGCGGAACTCGACCGGGACGTGGCCGAAGTCGCACACGACCGGATCCCACTCCAGCGTGACCTTCCTCGACCCTCGATCCTGGGCCATCGGCCCTCGATCCCTCGGGGGGGGGAGGGGGGGGGCAGAGAGGTACCGATGCAGCTGCTCCCCAGACCACTCCGAGGGTGGGTTCTGTCAAGGGCTTCGAGACGAATCCAGCCGTGGCGGAGAGGGCCGCCTCCAAGAGGCCAAAAACGAGGGGAGGGTGTTGATATCGGTACCCCTTCCTCATCTGACCTCGACCCTCCAGGCGCGACCTTCCTGTTCAGCACCCGCTCGGTCTCTCGAGATGTCTGCCTTTTGGGCCATGGTTCGGATCTCCCGCGTCCGATCGGGATGATCCGGGCGACTCCGGAGGGCTCTCGACGGGGCGCGGCTCTTGGAGAGCATCCCGAGCCGAGAAAAACGCCGAGGCCCAACGCAAACTTCCTCCCCGAAGTCCATCTCGAATCGAATCGACCCTCAACCCTCCATTGGCGACCTTCCTGTTCAGCACCCGCACGACGCGCAGCTCGGCGCGGGGGCAGCTCAGCGGCGGCACGTCCACCGCCAGGGGGCTGCCACCCGGGCTCCACGGCGACCAATGCGGCGGGATCCCGACCCGCACGGAGAATGTGTAGCTGCGCCCCAGCTCGAGCGCCGGTGGTTCCAAGAGGGGGCCCCGAGGCATGCAGCCATTGGTCGGCGGGGGAAAGTGAGAGGAAGGCAGGCCTTCTCTGAGGGCGGCGGAGCTTCTCAGAAGCCCTCACGCCTTCCGAGAAGCCCTCTGTGGCTTCGGGACAAGGCCTAGAAAGCCTCCTCCTCCGCCTCCACACGCCTCCTCCTCTCCTCCTCCTCCTCCTCCTCCTCTCCTCCTCCTCCTCCTCCTCCTCCTCCTCCCTCCTCGCCTCCTCCTCCTCTCCTCCTCCTCTCCTCCTCCTCTCCTCCTCCTCCTCTCCTCCTCCTCCTTCTACTCCTCCTCCTCCTCCTCCTCCTCCTCCTCCTCCTCTCCTCCTCCTCCTCTCCTCCTCCTCCTTCCTCCCTCCTCCTCCTCCTCCTCCTCCTCCTCCGCCTCCTACCTCCTCCTCTCCTCCTCCTCCTCCTTCCTCCTCCTCCTCCTCTTCCTCCTCCTCCTCCTCCTCCTCCTCCTCCTCCTCCTGTCGGGGCCCCGAGGACGAGTGGGATCCCGGCCCTTCATCCCTAGCGCACCCCCGAGAGGGCCCAGCGCCGATGCAAGAGAAAAGCCGCCCGGACCCCCGACGATGGTGTCTGGTCCTGCAGCGTTTCCTCCGTCGACTCTTCTAGAAGGTTTCCAAAAAACCATGCGGTGACGGACCGCGTGGTGACCTCGGCATCTCCGACCACCTCACCCCGCGGTCCGTCACCACACGAGCGACGATCAAAAACGGGTCTCATGCGAGATGACGTAGCGAACTTACGCGGTGGCTTACGCGGGCCGCCAGCGCGGCACGCAACATTGGCAACGAGGGCGCTCACGCGCGACCTCACGCGGGGTCCGTCACCGCATTAGAGGGCTGAAGTCACCCCCATAATAATCACCCCAACACGCGAAGCCGTTGAGTAAACGCACCCACAGAAGGAATCTGACAAGGCAGAGCTGTTTCGTAAACGCCCAGGGCCGTTTTGCAAACGCCAATTATAAAGTCCGGATGGTTTTTCCCAACCATCCTGTGGTGTTGGGTCCTCGTTTTGAAGAGACGGTGGCCCGCGTCTCCTCTCCTCCTCTCCTCCTCCCCCTCCTCCTTCCGTTTCACCCACCCAGCACAGCGTTTCGTAGCCCCATAAGGGAGCTCCACCGAAGGCGCCAGTGGCAGGGTTCGCATGGCGGCCTCGGGCCATTTCGGCACACCCCTCACGAGGATCGTGGCCCCATAGGGAGCTCCACCGAAGGCTCCAGTGGCAGGGTTCGCACGGCGGCCTCGGGCCATTTCGGCACACCCCTCACGAGGATCGTGGCCCCATGGGGAGCTCCACCGAAGGCGCCAGCCGCAGGGTTCGCATGGCGACCTCGGGCCATTTCGGCACACCCCTCACGACGATCGTAGACCCATAAAGGGAGCTCCACCGAAGGCCCCGAGTGGCAGGGTTCGCATGGCGGCCTCGGGCCATTTCGGCACACCCCTCACGAAGATCGTGGCCCCATAGGGAGCTCCACCGAAGGCGCCAGTGGCAGGGTTCGCATGGCGGCCTCGGGCCATTTCGGCACACCCCTCACGACGATCGTGGACCCATAAAGGGAGCTCCACCGAAGGCGCCAGTGGCAGGGTTCGCATGGCGGCCTCGGGCCATTTCGGCACACACCCCACGAGGATCGTGGCCCCATAAGGAGCTCCACTGAAGGCGCCAGTGGCGAGGGTCGCATGGCGGCCTCGGGCCATTTCGGCACACCCCTCACGAGGATCGTGGCCCCATAGGGAGCTCCACCAAAGGCCCCAAGTGGCAGGGTTCGCGCGGCGGCCTCGGGCCATTTCGGCACACCCCTCACGAGGATCGTGGCCCCATGGGGAGCTCCACTGAAGGCGCCAGTGGCAGGGGTCGCATGGCGGCCGGCACGCCCCTCACGAGGATCGTGGCCCCATAGGGAGCTCCACCGAAGGCGCCAGTGGCAGGGTTCGCACGGCGGCCTCGGGCCATTTCGGCACACCCCTCACGAGGATCGTGGCCCCATGGGGAGCTCCACCGAAGGCCCCAGTGGCAGGGTTCGCATGGCGGCCTCGGGCCATTCCGGCACACCCCTCACGAGGACCGTGGCCCCACTGGAGCTCCACCGAAGGCGCCAGTGGCAGGGTTCGCATGGCGGCCCCGGGCCATGTCGGCACACCCCCCACGAGGATCGTGGCCCCAGACTTGTGCTGCTTCAACAACCGCGCCTGGGCGTCGCACTCCGCCTCGTCGACGTGCAACGCCACCTCCTCCCTCATGGCTCTCAAGGCCCTTTCCTGCTTCTGCTCCTCGGTGAGAGGGGCGCCGTCCTCGTCGTCGTCGGCGCCCGCGAAGACGGCCACGAACGTGCCCCTGAGCATGTCGGGCTCCGGCGCGAAGCCGTGGCCACATAGGGAGCGCGGGCGAAGATGGTATTCACAATTGCGGTATTCACAACTGCATATGGTTGGGTCTTTCGCCAGGATAATTCCTTGCTTGACACATGGTCCTGGGACCTCGGAGGCCCCAGTCGCCAGAAGCGTCCTCGGAGAACCACCCGAGGCCCAAAACCGCGCGGTGGCCCCGAAGCCGTTCGGACTCACCACGCGGCGTGGTCACCGCACCGTTCGGGTGGGGAAACCACAATGCATCGATACCACTACTCCCAGGACCTCTCCCGGGGTGCGTTCTGACCAGTATTTCGCGAAGAATCCAGCGGCGGCGACGAGGGCCTCCCAGGAGGCCCAAAAGGGGAAAACGAGGCAACGGTAGCGGTATTGGGTACCCGCCAGTCGGAAGAAGTAAATGGAAACAGGAAGTAGGAAGGCGGATAAAGTCGAGTGGGCTCGGTCCATCCCAGCGGACTAGAATTTCGCATGCGAACGCTGGGAATTGGGCTTTCGGTGGGGCTCACTGCGGGGGCACGAAAAGTGTAAGGGGTGTGTCAAAACGGGTGCGGTGGGCGCATGCGAACGCTGGCATTGGGGCCTTCGGTGGGGCTCCTTATGGGGCCACGAAACGTGTGAGGGGTGTGCCAAAATTGGCGCGGTGGGCACATGCGAACGCTGGCATGTGGGCTTTCGGTGGAGCGGCACTTGGGCCTTCGGTGGGGTTCCCTATGGGGACACGATACGTGTGAGGGGCGTGCCGAAACAAAGACATGCGGAGGGCATAGGCGAGGAGGCGAAGGAGGGAGGAGGGGGAGGAGGAGGAAAGGAGAGGAACGCGGGGAACGCGGGAATGGCTGGGAACAAGAGCTATCCAGGCGAAGGACCCAACCATATGCAGTTGTGAGTACCGTCGCTGGGGGTATCGCCTTCGGGGAATCTCCTCATGGGGTTGGGCGCGTGCGAACGCTGGCATTTGGGCCTTCGGTGGGCGCCCTGTGAGGCCATGACCAAAATGGATGCGGTGGGCGCATGCGAACGCTGGCATGTTTTGCCTTCGGTGGGACTCCCTACAGGGCCACGAAGCGTGTGGGTGGCGTGCAAAAATGGGTGCGGTGGGCGCGTGCGAACGCTGGCAATTGGGCCTTCAGTGGGGCTCCCTATGGGACCCCGAAACATGTGAGGGGTGTGCCTAAATGGGCGCGATGGGTGCAGACATGCGAACGCTGGCATTGGGACCTTCGGTGGAGCTCCCTTTGGGGCCACGAAACGTGTGAGAGGTGTGCCAAAACGGGCGCGGTGGGCGCATGCGAACGCTGGCAGTTGGGCCTTCGGTGGGGCTCCCTATGGGGCCACGAAACGTGTGAGGGGCGTGCCAAAATGTGTGCGGTGGGCGCATGCGAACGCTGGCAATTGGGCCTTCGGTGGGGCTCCCTATGGGGCCACGAAACGTGCGAAGGGTGTGCCAAAACGGGCGCGGCGGGCGCATGCGAAACCTGGCGTTTGGGCCTTCGCCCCGGCGCCACGTGGGGCTTCGAAGCGTGCGAGGGTCGTGCCAAAACGGGTGCGGTGGGCGCATGCGAACGCTGGCATTGGGGCCTTCGGTGGGGCTCCCTATGGGGCATGCGAACGCTGGCATTGGGGCCTTCGGTGGGGCTCCTTATGGGGCCACGAAACGTGCGAGGGGTGTGCCAAAACGAGTGCGGTGGGCGCATGCGAACGCTGGCAGTTGGGCCTGTTCGGTGGGGCTCCCTATGGAGCCCCGAAACGGGTGTGCCAACATGGGTGCGGTGGGCGCATGCGCACGCTGGCAGTTGGGCCTTTTCGGTGAGGCTCCCTTTGGGGCCACGAAACGTGTGAGGGGTGTGCCTAAATGGGTGCGGTGGGCGCATGCGAACGCTGGCATTTGAGCCTTCGGTGGGGCTCCCTATGGGTCCCCGAAGCGCATCAGGGGCGTGCCAAATGGGTGCGGGGGGCGCATGCGAACGCTGGCAAATGGGCCTTCGGTGGAGCTCTCTACAGGGCCACGAAACACGTGAGGGGTGTGCTGAAACGGGCGATGACGATGATGATGATGATGATGACGACGACGACGACGACGACGACGACGACGACGACGACGATGATGATGATGATGATGATGATGATCAGCACTCGGCGGACGACAGGTGATGGCCACGGCAGCGCAGCAGCGGCGGCACAGTGCGAGCTACGCGGCCTGGTCGGGCAGCTGGAACGGGTCCCTCCCCTGAGCCAGCAGCCGTACAACTCGGGAGCTGGTGCAGAGAGCTCTGAGACGGCTCTCAAGCGCACGCACCCCAACCTCCGATGACACTGCGCGACGAGTGCGGAGGGAGTTGAATGCAGAAAATACAAAGTCAAAAGCGATGGCAATCGAGCAAATTCGAGATTTGGACGGGCAAGGAAGATCGGCAAAGAACAGCGCAGACAAGTGGTCACCGTCCCCCCACTCTGTAGGGAGGAATGGAAGGCAGCGGGTGAGCACAGGACGAATTATGGGGCAACTCACATAGTGCTCTACAGAGTCGCCTCCCACAGCGTGACATCCGAACCGACATACTTGGGCTCCCTGGCGATATCGACGAGAGGTGGGCCATGCGTTAACGAGCGATTTGAGCGTAGCGATAGTGCACGAGCCGGGGAGTTTCGAAGCGAGAATCATGAGTTGAAGTCTGATACGGTCAGCCTGGCCCATAGTCGCGCGAGAATTCCAATATCGAAGCCTAGGAAGCAGAAGACTGGTAGGCGGAGCGTACAATCTTGCCACTACCTTAGAGAAGATCTTGGCCTGGAGGTCGTGGTCCTGAGCCTGGAAAACATCACCCTGAGACCCAAGGAGATTAAGCTGATTCATCACCTGGAAGAAGACCGAGTCCCGAAAAAATGGCATCCATCTATACGCAACCACCCACTCCGTTCCAGTCAAGATCTGTTCAAATTGTTGCAGCCTCATCTGAAATGCCTCGCCCCGAAGACCTGCACAGCATAAGGCAGAGCGAGCAACAGAGGCAAACGGACGAGGTTGGTGAGACAGCCCATAGTCCTTGAGCTGGTATAGTATCTCGGGGCTGAATGAGTGTCTCGGAGCAGCGGTGAGCAACTGGAGCCCTTTCGCTCTGCCTTCAGCACACTGCTCGTGACGGTGTGGCACTGGGCAACATAGCTCAACACAGGCTGGGTGAAGATGTTATACGTCAGCATGCTCATATTTAGGCCAAGCTGAAGACCACGTATGTGACGGCAGCGTTTCTGATGTTCCTGAATCGGCTTGGCCCAAGAGAGCTCTCTCGCATTCAATCCTATGTAGACGCCTAGGTACTTCGCGGCCTGCGCGATTTTGAATCTTTCGGCCAGGAGCCCATGAGCCCTAAACTTCTCACGAACCACGTCCAGGTCAAATTCCCGAGGAAGAACAATCTACGTTTTTTTCTCAGGGTGCATAACAAGACCAGTCACCCTGGATGCTAGTGCAAGCTCACGAAGGACTTTGGGAAGCACGATAAAGATGTTGCGCGCGACAATGCCCTGGTCATCAGCGAAGACCAGGAAGTCAGACATGTCATTCTTCAAACATTGGAGTACATATCTGTTGATACAGTCAGCTGCAACAGCAAATATGACACCTGACATTGGGCAGCCCTGTTTCACCCCACGCCCCAAGGAAAAAACATAGGTCCTGGCGCCCGCGGAAGCGGACCCGCACACATACACCAGAATACAGTTTCTTCACCGCTTGAACATACCACGAAGGAAACTGGGCTGCCTCCAATACTGCAAAGATCCACTCGTGCGAAATACTCGGGAAGGCCGCCTTTACGTCCAGGAAGGCTGCTCCAGCATCCTGGCCCCCCTCTAATACTGACCAGATATATAGCTGCGCATCAATTTGAAAAACATTGTCCAGCAGCTGGCGGCCCCGCACAAAGCCGCGTTGACACTGGTGGACACATCGCGCGGCATAGTCAGCCATTGGCCAAGCGAGACAGGCGGCGATGACCTTGCAGTCGGTGCTAGACAATGCTAGGGGGCGCGTAGCTTCAGGATTACGAACCTGCTCAGGTTGATCCCCAAGGCCCCCTTTCGGAAGGAAGACAGCAATGCTTTCCACGAAATCGGCTGGAACAGGGTTGCCTTCACATACGAATATATACATATCAAATAACGCTAGCTGGGCAAGGTCACCTCCGTTCTGCCAAGCACTATAGGGCATTCCTTCCCCACCTGGGGACGAATCGCGACATTTGGTAAGTAGGTCTTGAAACTCCGTGAATGAGACCTGCCACTGTACACCAGACGGGGCAGGTTGAACGCGGGCAAGACATCGGGGAAATCGATCCACTGCAACAGGCTGGCGCGCAGACACTTTCCCTCAGTACCGAGCAAGGATGCGTGCACAGATCTGCGGGCCCTGATGCTGGGTGCCAAACTGGCCCGCGATAGCCTGAAGCGTGATCCGCTTGTGCGAGGGGGGCCCAAGCTGCAGCAAGCTCACGAATCCGAGCTACCCGCCCGTCACGTACTTTAAATGAAGCGGGTGAGTTCAGAATGTCCTCCCCCATCCTGTTATAGCGCCGAGAATACAGAACAGCAAGATGGAGATGAAGCCCTTCCCGATCAATCCACCCAAACGCCTCCGAACAGAAGAATTGCTGCAGCACCTGATACGCAGCCACCGCCCTCTGTGCCAATCGAGTTTGTCCATGTCGAACCCCTCGGACCAGAGCAAAACACCAGCTATTTTTCCAGGTCGGTCTCGGGACCCAGAATCTCTTTCTTCCGCTGAACTCTCCTGGACACCGAAAACCTAAAAGTTTTAACCTCCTCCAGGCGGGTCGGTGGGTGCGTAGACAAATCAACTTCTCGAAGCTCTGCTTCAAGCCACATAGCAAATAGGGGTGACTGACCCACCCACGACGGAGTACGCGGAGTACATCTCACTTCAGGATGCCGTAGTGCACAAAATACTGGGGCATGGCCACCCGGAAGCTTACTATCAAATACCCCGCAAGATACTCCTGCAAGAGGACACAGGTCGAGAATCTCTTCAGCATACAGTGAACAGTAAATCCTGTCCAGTCGGGCGACAGATGTGATGTTTCCCTGTTGGTAGGTCCTACGGGTGGGGTCCGTTTGGTACAGCTCAGTATATCCAGGAAACTGCTCCAAGAAAAATCTAGCCAGGCCAGAGTTGCATTTTTCAGCTTTACCATCCAGACGTTGACGGACCTCACCAACTTCCGAAAAATTGAAATCACCCAGGACAAAGTTAGCACAGCGAGACGCTGGGGGAACTGCTGAAAGAACGCTTTCTTGTGGGAGAAGGGTAGAGATGGATCAAGATGCACATTTGCTACTGCCATAGCGTGCTCGGATGAACGCATGTGGAGAATAGTCAGCCTGCCGTGGATAACTTCTTCAAGCCAGAGCTGCTTGAACAACCCGCCCACGCGCTCGTGCACGATCGTGAGACATCCACCAGCGGCCGCACTAGGACAACACGACGGGAAAATACGATGATAGGGTAGCTTACGAATGAGTGCATCAGTATCAGTAGTATCGCCATGAGATTCTTGAATAACCACAATATCGTGTTGCTTGGTAAGACTATACAACTGCTTAAAATTATTAGTAATAATCCGGTGCTCACCATGTACGCTGCCAAAAAGAGCCCGGGCATTCCAGGTCACCAGAGACAGAGAGGAGGAGGGGACAAAAGGCGCAGAGCGAGGATTACATGCTTGCCAGTCACTGACGGCCTCAGGGCTACTCGTAGCCAGAGTCAAGGCCGATGCCGATGAGGAGGCAGGAGAAGCGGAAGCAGCACGGCTCCCCATAGCCGTGCATGGACCAAAATGCCCAGGTCGATCTTCTGTGGTCGATGATGCTGCAGCAGCCCCTTCTAATTGCCAAAAAGCCGTGGGTCTTTGGCGATCGCGGCCAGCATTTCCTCAACCTTGTCCCTGCTCACTCCCCAGTTCTCAAGGTTCGTCGTGTTCGGGTCGAAGCTGTAGCCGCATTGCTCATTGCCACGGATCGCGAATAGTTCCCATACCTCATCATCGGTGTACAGGTTGATGAGGCCCTGATAGCCGTTGACACCCAGCCTGCAGTGGGACATCACATTCCCATGAGGGCCGGCCTTCAGGAGCTCCAATGTTTTGCCGTAGATGACAGAGGCCGCGCGCTGTTTGGCACGAACATCCAGAGGCAGATCTGCACGACCGCGAATGTTGTGAGAGACTCGAGTGCGACGGTCAACCCAGTCGATGTCCACCTCCGAGATGAGATCCTGGAACCGTTTCGCCAGGAGCTCGTTGGTGAAGATAAGCTGGTAGCTCTTCGCAGACCCCGAGAATTTGGTGTTGCATCCCTCAATCACCTCCCGCGGTAGATTTGGCACTATCTTGGTATTCCAGTGCATCTCCATTTCTTTGCCCAGCAAAGTGCGCGGGAAGGTGCCGATGAATCTCTTGCATGGATCATTTGGTCTGGCTTCTCCACGCCTTAGCTTGCCATCTCCGCCTGCCATACGAGTGAATCCTAGTGTTGAGCCATCACTGGACGCCGTACATGAGCTCGCCGCACGTGATGCATTGACCTGTGAACGCAGCTTTCCCAGGGACATGTTAATCTCGGCAACCTTCTGGTCGAACTTGGCCTCCATGGTCTTCATCTCCCCAGACAGGCCATCGTGGAGGCCCATCAGGTTGTCTAGCTTCAGATCAGTGGCAGCCTGCGCGGCATCCATTTCCTGCCAAGCTCCGTTTGGAGGGTGTTGAGCATCGCCTGCATCTGAGCGCTGGTCATGGACATTGCTTTGCTCAGATCTGGGAGGAAAGGCGCCGATAGGTGCGAAGTGGGAGGAACAGTCCAGGCGCCTCCCTGGAAGTTGCTCGGGCCTCCCCGTCGGCTGCGACCAAGGCTATAATGCCGAAGTACATTATAACCTTGAGCCAAAATGGCTACGGATGATGATGATGATGATGATGATGATGATGATGATGATGATGATGATGATGATGATGATGATGATGATGATGATGATGATGATGATGATGATGATGATGATGATGATGATGATGATGATGATGATGATGATGATGATGATGATGATGATGATGATGATGATGATGATGATGATGATGATGATGATGATGATGATGATGATGAGGAGGGAGGGGGCAGCGGGAGGAGTGAACGCGGGGACCGTCTCTGCAAAACGAGGACCCAACACCGCAGGATGGCTGGGCACAAATCCTGAGTAGGGCGGGCCAACGACAGCTCGTGGTCACTATGGACCAGAAGAGAGGGCCCCATTGGGCACGTGAACGCAGCAGGCCGCTATGGGCCGCAACGAAGCCACTATGGGCCGCAAGGAAGCCACTATGGGCCGAGCGAAGCCCCCAGAGGGCGGAGGGCCGAAACCCGACACACGGCACGGTATTTATATCCCGCCCCAGTGCCAGGCGGAGGAAGCACGGCACGGCACTGCACCACACGACGCGAGCGGGAGGCGGAAGAGGGTCGACCAGCGCGCGGCCGACCAGCCGAGCGAGGGCGCCCCCGCGGCCAGCCGCGGGGTCGTTCACAGCGCGGGCGGATTTGTGCCAAGCAATAACTTCGTTATTCCGACCCCACAAATCCTGGCGCTTGCACTCGCCACGCACGGCCCTGGGGGGGGGGGAGGAGGAAGCCTCCCCCAGGAGCGGAGGGTGCGGACCCGACCCAACTGCCCCGCAGCGCGCGGCCTCTCCGAGGCCAAGCGGGCAGACGCCGGTCGGGCCCGTGGGGGAGCACCACCCACTGCAACGGCGCTCCCGCGGGCCACGCCCGGCGCTGCCACCCACTGCCCCCGCGTGCCGGGGGTGCGCCCACGTGTGTGCCGTGCAGACACGACCACCAGACTGCGCGGGGTGCTCAGCCATCGCCATCGTCGCTGGACGACTCTGCCAAATGGGCTTCCGCGACCGACTGCCGCTCGAGCCGGGAAACGTTAAGGTATTTCATCCACGCGGGCTGATGCCAGCCGCCCGCGCGAAGAAGGTCGGTGACCGGTCCGCCCCTGGCAGCGATGTCCTGCGCGTGCCCGCGCCTGAACGCGTGAGTGCCGAATGATTCCGCGTCGTGGCGCCCCATTTCGCCCAGCGCGCGGCGCAGCCGAGCACGTGCCGCGCCTGGGGACCACGCAGCCCAGATGGGCTGATGAGCTGGCTCGCCAACTAGCCAGGCCCCAAGAACGTGTACGGGACAGGTGACCGCGCACTCGTCGCACCAGCACTGCCGTGCCATCACCGAGCGGCTCTCGCGGTTCTTTCTCCTGGAGAGGTGCAGCTCGATCTTCTGATCGCCGACGACGAACGCGGAGGCCACGCAAGCTGCGGCCGCGCCATCTTCAACCCGCACCGCGGGCAGGGCCTCCGAGGGTAGCCGAAGGAGGAATGCGTAGGCCGCCAGGCACAACATGGCGAAACGGCGACCCTCGTCACTGACGCGCAGGTGCGACACCAGACGGGCGACGTCGCGGCCCTGAAGGGCCATGCGCGCCTTCGCCTGCCAGCCCGAACGCTTCTCGATGGCGTTCTTAGCGGCGCGAACCGCCGGGTGCCTGAAGACTTCCACGGGCCTTGCGCGCCAACTGCCGCCGCGGGCGGACGCGCGCGTTGCCGGAAGATGAGAGGCGGGCGCGCGCCGGCATGCCACGAGGCACGCCTTCTTCACGTAAGTCACATAATTGCTGAAGGTCCCGGCGCACCTGAAGGTCGTGGACCACAGAAGCAGCCCCTCCAGGGTGGGCGGCAGTTCCTTCCCCCGTCGCTTTAAGACGCCCCTTGCGAATGTAACCCAGCACTCGAACCCGCTGCTGAGCGCGGGCAATGAGCGCGGGCATGCGCCCAGGAGAGCGCTCACCCGGGCCCTGCGCGCCCACGCTTTACCGGCCGCCGAGGAGGTGATGAGGGCTCTGGCCCGAGCAGCTTCGGCCCGCGGCCCGCGCATGTCACGCCGACCCTCGCGCCCAGCGACTGAGAGCGCCCACCGGACCGCGGACACGGGGTCCTCCGGGGGAGCTGCATGCGCCCTGCCGCTGTCCTGGCGCCCGCGTTTAGCGCTGCGAGCGACATGCCGCAATTTCGCGCGCGCACCGTGGAGGATGACGAGACGGATTCGCTCGAGGGCGACCGCGTCGCGATGTCGGTCCTGCGACGGCCGACAAGGGGGGGGCCCGCGACGAACGCGGAACGCGCAAGCAGACCTGGGGGCAATCCCGGGCGACGGGGCGGGCGCAGGAGAAGCGCCCGCGCTGCCCCTGCCCAGCGCGGCTGGCGCGCCGCCGCGCTGGGCTGCCGCGATAGCCGCGCGGACCACCTCGCGGGCGTCGCAAGATAATGCCGCGGCGCCCCTGAAGTCTGCCAGGGTGACGCCAACCAAATCGCTCACGGCGTCGGCGCCGTTATCGGCAAGCAGCTCGGCAGCGGCGAACACAGGAAGAGGGCGTGCCTCAGGGCAAACCGCGCGAAGCTGAGCGAGCAATCCAGCCAGCGCCATCGCGCGAACACCGATGACATTCTCCAGGTGCGCCGACAAACCAGAGATGCCCTCGCGCGCCCACAGGCGAAGCGCGACCGCGACGTGCGCGAGGGAGGACGCCAACCCCTGCCCGACCTGGCGGGCGCACCCTGACCGATGAGTGAAGGCCAGATCCATTGCACGCACGCCCAGCGCCCGAGCCGGTCATGGCCGGCGATGAGGAAGCCACGCGCTCGGATCGAACCAGGCATCGTCCAGCACCGGAGGAATCCACTCCGCCCCCAAGCGATACAGCAGGGAATATGACTCGCGCGACGGCAGGTCGGCGATGTTGTCCACCGACGCCACACGCTGAACGTGCAGATTGCAATTCGCATCCAGCGCCATGCGCCAGATTGAGTGGACCAGGCAATTGTGGTCAAACTGCTTCGCCGCACCGGACCGGACGGCCCACTCGCTGCCTGAATTATCCGAAAAGATGTTCACGCACCGGCCCGACAGGAGCGGCTCAAAGGTGGCCAGGCCCAGCGCGATGCTGAGCACCTCCAGACCGCCGATTTGATTGTCACGCCTTTCCCTGAAGAGCCGAAGCAGAGGCTCAGGCGGGGCGACATCGGTGAAGACAATGCGCCCGTCAATGAAAAGAACCGCGGCCACTCTAGCTGGATTCCCCCGCGCGTCGGAGAGCAATTGGACAGACCTGGTGTCTGGCGCCTGCCACTCCCGCGTCGTGGTGAAATTTCTGGCGAGCGCTTCGTGCCACCATTGCAGGCAGACTCGCAGGTGCGCCGGGATACTAGGATGGCGCGCCCTTGCGTGCTCAAACAACGGCGGGAGCAGCGCGCGCCCGAACCGCCCGAAGGTGTGGGAGGCAGCCCAACAGAAGCGGCCTGCCAACTTGGACGCGCGCCCGCGCTCGAGCGCGCCCTCTTGAAGAGCAGCAGCGATCTCGGCGCGCCACCGGGCGCGCTTCTCCGGCAGCGGCCAGCACACGAGGCCACGCTCGTCAATCGCCACAGACAAGCCCAGGACCCCGAGCGGATTGCCGAACAGCAGCTTACCGTCGGCCACAGCGCTCGGGCCCAGAATGATTCTTACCAGTTCGGCGAACTGTCGCATTGCGTCGCGCAGCCCTTTCTTACGTTCGGGGCAGAAGAAGTCGTCCACATATCTGAGGACGGGAACGAAAATGAGCCTGCGGCCCAGCGCTGACAGCATCGCGCCGATGCGCTCCCAGCTGTGAACGGAGGAAGTCGCTCCGAATGGGGCGGCGAAGTGCTGGGCCACGTAGACGCATGTGCCCACGAGGAACGCGACCCATGCGAAGGCGCGATGTTCCGGCAACAGCGGCAAGCGCCGGAACGCGGCGTCTATGTCCGCCTTCCAGAGCCCGGGCGCTTCGCCCACGCGCGTCACAAATGCCTTGCAAGTGCCAAACAGAGCGTCGATGGCTTCATGGCCGAGACGCTCCGTCGGCTGCGACGCCGCGTTGATACGAGAGCGCGACATATCATCTACGAGCCGCAGCTTCTCGGACCCGTCCTCTCTCGACTGCCGGACGCCGAACCGCGGCGACAAAACCGCACCGTCGAGCTCGACCGCGCTGAGCGGCGCGGGATGGCTCATTCGGCCGAGCTCCGCTTCGGCGATAGTTTTGGTGAGAATCACGGCGGAGTCGCTAGACTCCTTGAGCGTGCCGAGCAGCGCGGCGTTGCCTCGCTCCGCGCCCGCGGCCAAGTCCGGCAGGCTGAGCGGTACAGGGAAAGATTCCGGACGCCCGTTCCCCGTGCACGGGAGAGGGCCCACGAGAGGCGCGCCGCGCCGAAAGACTTCCACGCAGGCCGCGTCCTCGTAACCGATTTCGTCGAGCAGTTCGACGAGAAGAGGGCCGTTGATCGACCCTGCGATTGTGCGCACATGGGCATCGCAGCCCGCGAACCAGGCCGCCGTCGCTCCAGAGGCGCGTAGCTCGGCGTCCCTGGCCCGAATTCGCTCGAGAGTCGCTCGCCGCTCACGGCACACCTGCCGCTCCGAGCGCGCAGCAATCCAATCGATCGCCGCCAAAACATCGCCGGGCACCACCACGGCCTTTTCAAAGGCCTCTTTGTCCTCGAAGGAGTGAGAACGGGAGAGGACCTCTTCAAGAAAGGCGAGCTTAGGCGCTTCCTCAGCAGACGCAGGCGACGGCAGGTGACAGCAGCCGGCAGTGGCCAGCGCGCAACCGCGTGCATTGCAACTCGAGGCAGCATTCTGCCGGGCGCGCGAGCCCGCGAGCGTCGCGCGCCACAACGCGCAGCGCCTGATAATCCCATGTGGCAGCGATACTGGGCCCCATCGCATCCTGCGCTTTGCGAGCGCGAGCGCTCGAGCCTGCCGGGGGCGTTCGCGCGCCTCCTGGCCCAGCGGGCGGGCGGCCCTCGCGTCGCGATCGGACCGCGAGTGTTGACTGGCACCCAAGCCCTGGACGACGCGGCAACAACGCGGCGCCCTCCTGCCAGCGCGCGCGCGCGCGCCTGCGGGTCCCACGGGACGGTGGCTGAGGTTGGCGCCCATTCGTTGTTATTCAAATGCCAACGTGGCGCGCGATGCACGTCCTCATCGGCGCGCGTCCCGCACATCGCCGCGCGCCGCGGGCTGCGCGTGCCTCCGGCGGGCGTCAGGCGCGCGGCTTCTTCTGAGGAGAATACACCGTTCGCGAATCCCAGGAGCGCTTGTTGTAATCCCCGCGATAGGATCGGGACTGCCACCCGTCGGCTCTGGAATCGCGGTCGTTCTTCCAGGAAGTGACGGCGGCGCCCCCCGCGGCTCCCACGGCGCCCGCGGCGCTCGCGGCGCTCGCACTCTGCCCGCGCGCTGCCGCGGCGCTTTTCCCTGCACCCTTGCCGGCCGGCGCGGCAACCTGCGCGGCAGCGGTGGCGCAACGCGAACAAGGGATTCGGCGACGCGGCCTTAAGAGCCCGATCGTATTCCGCTTCCGCCGCGCGGAGCAGCCCGACGTCAAGCGACAGCGCCGCAACGTTCACCTGCGCGCCGACGCGCGCCCGAGAATAACGCGCCGAAGCATGGCGCGGAGCTGCGGCCTGGAAGCCTGCCGCGCCGGCGGCGGCACGCTCGGCCCACGTCCTCCGCACAAGGCGGTCGTAGACCAAGGCAACCTGGGCCTTCCGTCCCTGCAGGGGGGCATCCAGTGCAACCTGGGCAAGCGCGCCCACTTCGGCGACCAGCGGACGGGCGCCAATGTCGACTCGCCTGGAGAACAACGTGTTTGTGAGCCATGGCGCTCGTGTACGAAATCTGATCAGTGACCGCGGCCGCCACGCTCCACGCGTCGTAAGCTTGGTGCCATGGCGTCCACGCCAGAAGCGGCTGGCTCTCCGCCGCGGTTCCCCGTCCGAACGCTCTGGCCAACGCGGCCGCCTCTTTCGACTCGGGCTCGTCATCGTCGGGAGAGCCGCCCGCGCCGCGCGCGCAAAGCGGCTGGAACTTCGCGAGCTCAGTATAAATGAACGGGCGCGCGATTCCCCTGGATTTCGCGCGCTGCACCTCGGTGGCCAGCGCATCGGTCTTCGCTGACCTGAGCGAACGATGGAAACGCGCCAGCGCGCCGGGGCGAAGCCGCGCGGCAGCCTCGGCCACAGGGACTCCGGAAGGTCCCTCAAGCTGATCTGGGCCAGGCCAGCGCCGATGTCGACATGCTCTCCCTTCGGCGGGAGCCCAGGATTCTGCAGCAACCGAACCGAAACGACCCGCCGAAGCCGGCGCGGGCCCCGCGGCACCCGGCGAACTCGCCTTGGCTGCCGCCACCGTCGCGCGATCCAGAGCGCGCCGCAGGACGCCCTTCGTCAGCGCCGTCGCGCCATCGGCATCCTTCAAATCGCCGAATTGAAGATTGGCCAATTCTTCTGGCATCGTCAGCCCATTGGCTGCCAGGCAATCAATGGCGCCCTTGAACTGGATATCAGTCCACTTCGCGCCCACAACAGGGTCAGACTGCAAGAAGGCAAGCAACGCCATCGCAATCCCAGCGCCACGGGGCACGAGCGAGAACCACGCCAGCTGAAGCCCGCTCGCTTGCATGCCAGCGCGCCATGGTGACGAATGAGAGCGTGCCAACGACAGCTCGTGGTCACTATGGACCAGAAGAGAGGGCCCCATTGGGCACGTGAACGCAGCAGGCCGCTATGGGCCGCAACGAAGCCACTATGGGCCGCAAGGAAGCCACTATGGGCCGAGCGAAGCCCCCAGAGGGCGGAGGGCCGAAACCCGACACACGGCACGGTATTTATATCCCGCCCCAGTGCCAGGCGGAGGAAGCACGGCACGGCACTGCACCACACGACGCGAGCGGGAGGCGGAAGAGGGTCGACCAGCGCGCGGCCGACCAGCCGAGCGAGGGCGCCCCCGCGGCCAGCCGCGGGGTCGTTCACAGCGCGGGCGGATTTGTGCCAAGCAATAACTTCGTTATTCCGACCCAACAAAAAAAAATATGCCGATGACTGAAGTCGGCGGGCGCTCGAAGTAGATCGGGCTCTGGGAGCCCAGAAACGCCTGCTTTCCACGACCGGCGGGCACCTTCTCCTCCTCCGACTGTGGGGCTCCCCGAGGCTCTCGTCGTCCCTCGCGGCCAGCGCCCCTCGAGGGGGCCCGCCCTCGGAGCCGCCGAGAACGGCAGCCCCGCCAGCGGGACGAGCGCCGTGCCCTCCACGTCCCCGCTCCTCAGGGCGCGCTGCGCCGCCTCCCGCTCGGGTTGGGCGCGACGGCGACGGCGACGGCGACGACGACGACGGACGACGACGGACGGCGACGGCGACGGCGACGGCGACGGCGACGACGACGACGAGGACGACGAGGACGAGGTCGAGATCGACAAGGGCGATGTCGAGGTCGACGACGAGAACGAGGATGAGGTCAAGGTCGACGAGGTCGAGGTCGACGAGGTCGAGGACGAGGTCGAGGTCGATGACGAGGTCGAGGTCGACGACGAGGTCGAGGAGGACGAGAAGGTCGAGGATGACGAGGACGAGGTCGAGGACGAGGTCAAGGACGAGGTCAAGGACGAGGTCGAGGGCGAGGTCGACGACGAGAACGAGGATGCGGTCGAGGTCGAGGAAGACGAGAAGTTGAGGATGACGAGGTCGAGGTCGAGGTCGAGGACGAGGTCGAGGACGAGGTCGAGGGCGAGGTCGGAGGGGGAGGTCGAGGACGGAGAAGGTCAGGCGCGAGGGGGGACGTATGTTGAGCAGGGACCGACCGTCCCGGCATTCCTATAGTCCTACCACGATGTTCTTGGAACTCAAAAATGTTCTAATAACAAAAACAGTGTTCTTAGAACATAAGCCCGATGTGTTAAAACAAAACAGACTCCGCCAGTAATGTTCTAAGAACATTTCGTGGGAACCATAAAAGGTTCTTAGAACATTGTTTGGTAGGGCTACAGGCGAGCCGGGACGCTTCGCCACTGCTTGAGTATGAGTGAAGGGGGAGGGGGGAGTGCAGGATCAGTCGGCATCGAGTCGGCAAATCGGGTCGGATCGGAACCTTCGTCGGACCGGGCTGCATCGGCACGGAGTCGGCACCGGATCCGATCGAATCGGCGCCAGGATGCATCGGACCACACCAGATCGTCGGAATCGAACGGGAACGGGCTGGCCAAACCCGACATCGGATCGGACCCATCGGATCTGGGCCAGAAACCAGGCGACGCCACCCGACCCACGACCCAGCGATGTTAAAAGCTTAGGCACTTGCCCGACGATGACCACCCACGACCCACCCTCGACACTGCCCCACCTACGACCCACCTGCGACCCAGCGGGTCGTAGGTGGGGTGGTGTCACTTGGCTCTTGGTCGATCGGATCGGAGAGGACCCCAGAGGGGGGAGAGCCCATACCCCCTCGCGCAGTGAAAGGAACACGGCGGACAGACCCCCGGCCTGCGGACCTCTCAACACACACACACACACACACACACACGCGTACACACACAGACAGACACACACACACACACACACACACACACACACACACACACACGCCCGCACGCAACGGCAGGCGGGCTGCGGCATGAAAAAAGCACGGAGGGATTGGGGCTACGGCCAGACCTAAGACAGAAGAGCATCCTTCCAGAACATGAGACCCTCCGCCGGCCAAACTGAAGAACATTCGAGGGTGCCCTCCCCCAGGGTGCACAGGAACATCTAACAAACACGAAGAACATGAGGCTACCCTCCCCGAACCGACCTCGATCTCATACCTCGGTCCGATTGTATCTTCATCGGGCATTGATGGGGAGGGCGATAAATGGGGGGAGAGAGAGAGAGAGAAAAAAAAAAAAAAGCGTGCACCTGTCGTGCCCCTCTTGGGCCCCAGGGGGCCTCTTTAGGGCACAAAAGGTGCACCCTTCAACTCCCTGCCTGCTTACCGCACCCCCATTACTCGACGCCCGATTGAAGCCTCCGGGTGCCCTCGCCAGGCCCAGGGACCTTCAAGAGACGACTTGGGACGAAAAACCGGTCCCAGGGATGGGTCAAGGCCGCTGGGGGTCGTCGCTATGAAAAACAAGGCGTCGGCGGTCTTCGCGGGAAGGTGGGGTATCATCGCTGGGGTCTTTCTCGTTCTCTTCCTCGACCCTGTCCCACTTCGATCCTCCTCCTTCAGCTCCCCTCTCCTCTCCTCTCACCCCCACGACGCCAACGACGACGACGACGACGAAGACGACGACGACGAAGACGACGACGACGACGACGACGACGACGACGACGGCGACGACGACCACGACTACGACCACGACCACGACCACGTCGACGACGACGACGGACGACGGACGACGGACGACGGACGACAACCGACGACGACGGACGACGCACGACGGACGACGGACGACAACGACGACGACGACGACTACCACGACGACTACCACGACGGCCACGACGGCCACGACGAGTACGACGACCACGACGACGACGACGACGACGACGACGACAACGCCGACGAACTTGTAGTGGTGGCATCGCGTTGGTCAGGGTCAGATCGGTGATCCTCGACCACCACCCTCGACCCTCGACCCTCGACCAAAGACCCTCGACCCTGGACCCTCCATCCACGACCCTCGACTCTCGACACCCCATCCACGACCCTCGACTCTTGGGACCCTCGGCTGGGGGGCGGCGTTGGGGGGGGACCCTCCCAGGGGGGGAAGCGTCGAGCTGGAATCGTCGGTGCATCGCCGATGGATCCGCGATGGGCCCTCGATAGCAGATCCCGACGCTCCTGGGCGGGGTGGGCCGTCGGGCCCCTGCCGTCGATGGGGGGCGATGCCTCGGAGCCCCACTGCGTAGCATTGCCCCTGACCCACCAATGACCCCCGATGCTCCATCCTCGACCCTGGACCATCGATCCTCCACCCTCGACCCTGGACCCACTCGACCCCCGACCCTGGACCCTCGACCCTGGACCCACTCGACCCCCGACCCTGGACCCTCGACCCTGACCCCCCTGGACCCTCGACACTCCACCGTCAACCCTGGACCCGGGACCCTCGGCCCTGGACCCTCCCGACCTACCCGGGACCCTCTCGACCGTCCATCCTCCATCCTCCATCCTCGACCCTGGACCCGCTCGACCTACCCTCCATCCTCGACCCTCCATCCTCGACCCTCCATCCTCGACTGCCGACCAGCCTCCAGCACGCGCGAGCCTGGAGGTGGCCCCAGCTCGCTCAGCGGCGCCGGCTCCGCCAGGCTCAACGGCGCGGCGCCCCCGCCCCCCGCAGCATCGTCGGCCGGCCCGAAGGCGAGCTGGTAGTGCGTGGCGAGGCGGTGCGCGAAGCCGGTGGGCGGCGGCCGGCCGGCGGGAGCCTCCTGCCCCGCCTGCGGGGGAGGGAGGCTCAGAGGCAACGTTGGGGGTTCGAGGTTCGAGGCTCTCGACGCCACGGTGGGTTCTCGGCGGTTTTCCAGCCTCGGGGTGCGCTCCAACAGCTGCGCCTTGCCGACGGGCGCCTGGAGGCGCCCCGATCGTGAGGAGGGGAGGGGGGGGGAAAGGGGGGAAGGGAGGGAAGGGAGGGGCGAGGACCCAAACCCTCTCGAACCATAACAAAAGAACGGCGCGGAAGGTTTTCGGCCGTTCATTGGGGCCCTCGCAAAACCCCGGGACCGTCAAAAAACAACTCAGTGTGACAAGCCCGTCCCTGGGAAGGGGGCCAAACCTCTGAAGGTACAGGTTATGAAAAAAAATCGACGTCGGAGATCAGAGCAGCGCGCAGGGGAGGCCCAGGGGCAACATCAGGGGATTCGAGGTTCGAGGCTCCAGGTTTTCGACTTGCTCGTCAGTTCTCGGCGGTTTTCCGGCCTCGTGGTACGTTCCAACATCTGCGCCTCGCCGAAAGCGTACCAGGGGTACCTGGATCGTCCTGAATGCCCACTGGGAGACCGAATTGGGACCCGAAAACAGAGGGGGGGGAGGGGGAAAGGGGGAGGGAGGAGGGAGGACGGCGTAGGCTCAGCGCAAAGGGCAGGAAGGAGGGGAGGGGGGGAAGGGAAGGGAAGGGGAGTTAAGGGGAGGGAAGGGGAGAGGGGGGTTCAAGAGGGAAGAAGGGGATGATGGGGAGGAGGGGGGGAGGCAAGAAGGAGGGGAGGGTGAGGAGGGGGAAGGGGGGGCGAGGGAGGGGGGGGATGGGGCCACGAAACATGTGAGAGGTGTGCCGCAACGTGCGGTAGGCGCGGTGGTGCCATGCGGTCGCTGTCACTGGGGCCTTCGGTGGAACCCCCTGTGGGGCCACGAAGCTTGTGAGAGGTGTGCCGAAAGGGATGCGGTAGTGCCATGCGGGCGCTGTCACTGGAGCCTTCGGTGGAGCCTTCTGCGGGGGCACGAAACTTGTGGGGTGTACCAAAACGAGCGCGGTGGGGTCGTGCGGGCGCTGTCACTGCAGGCCTAAGTGGAGCTCCCTATGGGGCCACGAAGCGTGTGAGGGCTGTACCGAAACTGGCGCGGTGGCGCCATGCGGGCGATGACACTGGGGCCTCGGGTGGAGCCCCCTGTGAAGCCACGAAACGTGCGAAGGGTGTTCCGAAATGGGTGTGGTGGGGCCACGCGGGCGCTGCTATTGGATCCTGCAGTGGACTTTCCTATGGGGTGTGCCGAAACTGGCGCGCGGCACCCAGATTGTGCAGTGATGCTTTTTTGTTAGCGATACGTACTTGGCCATGCCCTCATCGGGCACCTGGCTACCAAATCCGGCATTTTCAAAAGCCATCGAACCCTACCTGGCAGTGTCCTTGGGCGCCCATGACGTCTCGCACGGGGCCTCAGGTAGGCCCCCTGCCCCACAGTTCGTACGTTCACCGGCCAGGTGCTCCTCCCAAAGGAGCGCAACCACCCCCAAGTGGCGCGCCTCCCCTCCCCATTTCTTACGGGTGCGTCCACCCTCCCATATGGATTTCCCCCCTCCCTGGCTGGAGCGCCTGCCCCCCCCAGATGGGCGCCTCCACTGCGTTTGTGCGTTGCGACTGGAGCGCCCACCCCCGACCAGATGGATGCTTCCACGGATGAATGTGCACCGATCAGGCGCGACATTCCAAGACGAAATGGGTGGTCACTGGCGTCAACGCTGTGCTCCTTGCTGGCGCAACTCCCCCTGCTGGCCGGGTGAATCTTGCGCGGGCCCGCTGCGCCGCCCGGCTCCTCCCGGCGCCGCCTCACATCAGCCGCGCGCCCCGTCAATGCCGCCGCGCGGACCCTGCTGTCGCGTGCTTGGGGGCGCCTCCTCGGCTCCGCCGGGTCTCCTGCCTCACTGCCCCTGCTGGACGCCTGCGTCTGGCTGGGTCCGAAGCCAGGCGGCCACGTGGCATCCCGCCTGTTGCTTGCACCAGACGGGTAAGCCGCCTTCCCCGCCCTTGCCCCGCTGTTCCTGCAGCTGGGCGCCCCCGCCGCCAGCTGTGGCTGGGAATATCCGCCACACGCGACTGTGATGCGTGCACTGGTTGGGTACGGTTTTCCCGTCCCGTATCTCGACGCCCTGCCGCCGCCGGGGAGCTCCCCGCGGCGGCTGACGGTTCCTCGCTGCCCGCGCCAAACTCGCAGGTGGTCGTTTGTTCAACAGCCTCTGGCGCTCGGCAGCCCTGTTTGCCGCCCTCAGCGGCGTCCCAGCCAGCAGTTTTACCGCGTGGCCCCCAGCAGCTCAGCATGGCAGCCTAGCAGCGCGTTGTTGCTGCGAACTTTTCGCTGGTCAGCCCCCGTGTTTGCTGGCCTTCGCATCCCGCCGCCACCATTCCACGGCAGTGCCCGGCACTCACGGACCTTCGACGAACATTTGGATGCTGCCCACCTCATTGGGCGTGCTCGCCGCTCCCCTCCTGTACGGGTTCTATATGCTCTACGTTATCAGCGCCTGCATATTTTGCCTCAGCCCCTGCGTATGGGCGCGATGCCGCTCCACGTTCACTGCCAAGACGCCTCAACAACGGCCGGCCGCCCCAGCCAATCGTGCCGACGTTTTTCGCACGGTGGGCGTTTTCCTTCCCACCCGCCCTCCGCGGCCGCCTTCCGCCTTCCTCTGCCCCTCGTGCCGCCAGGCAAATCGCATCATACGAATTGTCCGGGATACTGTATGCCGTGCCCCAGACTAACTATTAGAGCGCGGATGCGCATTGCCTCTGCCGCGCAGCGACGAAGGAAACAACAACGACGACGACAACAACAACAACCACAACAACAGCAGCAACAACAAGAACAGTAAGTTTAAGACCGTTCACCTTTATATGCTCGAGTGTCCAATAATGCGTATTTCCCAAACCCTCGATACCCGCCCTCTTCGTCTTCGATCGAACCCTTTTGGGGGGGATACCTTTCTTCCCTGCAGGCCGGGCCCCTGCAAGCGGCGGGGCGGCCGCGGACCGTCGGCCTGGCCAGCGGCAGCGCTGATCGGCGGGGCGGCCGCGGACCGTCGACAAGACCACAAGACCCCAAGAGGGACGGACACGGGACCGACCACGACGACGACGACGACGACGACGACGACGACGACGACGACGACGACGACGACGACGACGACGACGTCGAAGACGACGGCGACGACGACGACGACGACGGCGACGACGAGCGAAAGCGAGAGCGAGAGAGAACGACAGCAGGGCCACGAAGGGCACGAAGTAGGCCACGAAGGGCGACAGCGGGGACACGAAGGGAACGCGTATGGGGCCACGAAAGCGCGAACGAGCGGGGGCCACGAAGTGCAGATAATGCGGGGCCACAGAAGGCAACGATAGGGCCACTAAAGGTAGCAACTGGGCCACGTAGGACACTGAGGGGGACACAATGGCGACAGCGGGGCCACGAAGGGCATGCACATGGGGCCACAACGGGCGCGACTCCTGGGTGCCTGGGTGTCGGAAGCGCGGCGTTTGGGCAAATTGCATGAAATTCCAACGCGAGGCCATCCTTCAGTAAGTTGCAAGCAAGTCTCCAGCGAGAGCGCGACTCCAGAGCGCCGGGAGAACGATTCCTGAATAAATTGTAAGGAAGTCCCAAGCGAGAGCGCGATTCCTGAATAAAGTGCGAGGAAGTCTCGGGCGGGAGCGGGGGTCCTGGCTAAATTGTAAGGAAGTCTCAGGCGGGAGCCGTTGTTGTTGTAACCCGGGGGCCAGGGGCCCAGTTTGAGCATGAAGACTTTCCATGTCAAAAAACAGGGTGCGAGCGTCGAGGGGCACATTTTGATTGAGAAAAAAACAATATGCACCAGTGGGGGGATCAACACTAGTTATTTTTCATAATGAGGACTCAACAACAACAACAACAACAACAACAACAACAACAACAACAACAACAACAACAACAACAACAACAACAACAACAACAACAACAACCATTTTAAGGCTGTACGCTCTCACTTGCCCGCGAGTCATTCAACACGTATACCCTACACCCTCGATACCCGCCCTCTTCGTCTTCGATCACACCCCTTTCGGGGGGATTATTTCTCTTTGCTGGGGCCGGCGGGCTTAGACGTACGGGCAAACCGGAACGGGCGGACAATCCTTCGGGGGCGTACATCTCTCTGCCCGCCATTGGAATTGGCGCGGGTCCTGCAAGAGGAGGAGGGGAAGAACGAGGGAGAGTGGGAGGAAGGGGAGGGGGAAGGACGAAGGAAGAGGGAATATACCACGTTGTGAAGGCGTCCTTGGCGCGCGCGTGGTTCCTGAGCGCCGAAACGCAATTCCAGAATAATTTGTGAGGACGTCGCACGCGAGAGCGCAGTCCTGAGTACATTGTGAGGAAATCTCAAGCGGAAGCGGGGGCCCTGACTAAGTTGCGAGGAAGTCTCAAGCGGGAGCGCCGTTCCTGAGCAAATTGCACGGAAGTCTCAGGCGGGAGCGGGGGTCCTCACTAAATTGCGAGGAAGTCTCAGGCGGGAGCGCCGTTCCTGAGTCAATTGCGCGGAAATGTCAGGCAGGAGCGGGGGTCCTGAGTAAAATTCGAAGAAGTCTCAAGCGGGAGCGCCGTTCCCACGTAAATTGCACGGAAGTCTCAGGCGGGAGCGGGGGTCTTGATTACATTGCGAGGAAGTCTCAGACGGGAGCGCCTTTCCTGAGTAAATTGCGCGGAAGTCTCAGGCGGGAGCGGGGGTCCTGAGTAAAAATCGAGGAAGTCTCAGGCGGGAGCCGTTGTTGTTGTAGCCCGGGGGGCAGGGGCACAGTTTGAGCAGGAAGACTTTCCTTGAGAAAAAACAAGGTGCGAGCCCCGGGGGTGGCACTTCAATCGAAAAAAACAATGTGCACCGGTGGGGGGGATCAACAATAATTATTCTTCAAGAATGAGAGTTCAACAACAACAACAACAACAACAACAACAACAACAACAACAACAACAACAACAACAACTACTACTACCATGGCACCCTCATGCGCGATATTTCCACACGAAGCATGCGACCATCATGACAACCATCCACGTCATGAGGGATTATTGTGTTCTACAACGGGGTCCGTTATTCCCATTCCCAGATCTCCCACCCAATGAGGTCTTGCAAACACCTCCTCCGAAGAATTTGAACATACCCCGCCTCGAAAACACATGCCCGCGCCTTGCTGCGCCGATGCGAGACCGCCAGTGGAGCCCCAGCGAAGGGTAAAGTACAAGGAAGTATTGAACGACAGATTTGCCTTGGTGGGGATGGGGGCTGTCTGCGGTGAGGCAAGGACCTGGCCCTGAATAGAAAGGGAGGAAGTCTCGAGCAGGACTGCTGTTGTTGCTGGGAGCGGCGCAACTGCTGAACAGAGTAGGGCGCTAGTCCAGCGTAGAACAAAACGAGGTCTCGAGCGGGAACGCTGGTTTTGTTGGGACGGCGGCTTTCGGCGGCGAGGAGGAACACCGCCTTGAGTAAG
The DNA here is from genome assembly GCA_963575745.1 of Prorocentrum cordatum. NCBI lineage: Eukaryota > Dinophyceae > Prorocentrales > Prorocentraceae > Prorocentrum > Prorocentrum cordatum. Next base: position 180,442 of record CAUYUJ010010324.1, on the reverse strand, counting down.
AAAGGAAGAAACATCGAGCGGGAGCCGTGGTTTTGTCGGGACGGGGGCTGTCGGCGGCGAGGAACGGCACCGTCCCGAAGAAAAAGAAGGGCAATCTCGAGCGGGAGCGTCGCTCTTGCTGGGAGCGGCGCCAATTCAAAAAAGAACAGGGCGCCAGTCCAGCGCAAAACGGAAGGAAGTCTCGGGCGGGAGCGCTGGTTTTGTCGTGGCGGCGGCTTTCGGCGGCGAGGAGGAACACCGCCTTGAGTAAGAAGGGAGGAAGCATCGTGCGGGAGCCGTGGTTTTATTGGGACGGGGGTTGTCGGCGGCGAGCAACAGCACCGTGATCAGGAAAAAGAGAGGAAGCCTCGAGCGGTGGTTTTGTCGGGGCGGCGGTTTTCGGCGGCGAGGACGAGCACCGCCGTAAGTAAAAAAGGGAGGAAGCCTCGAGCGGGAGCGTTGTTTTTGCTGGGGGCGGCGCCGATGAGAGAAAGACTAGCGCGCCAGTCCAAGGTAAAACGGGAGGAAGTCTCGAGCGGGAGCGCTGCTTTTGTTAGGAGGGCGGCTGTCGGCGGCGAGAAAGAACACAAACCCTGAACAAAAAAGGAGGAAGTCTCGAGCGGGAAAGTGTAATTAGCCGGCGCCTCGGCGAGAGCGCCAGGGCGCATGTAAGGTGTCCGACAATAACAATTGTTGAGTAATTCGCATTCAACAACAACAACAACAACAACAACAACAACAACAACAACAACCACCACCACCACCACCACCACCACCACCACCACCACCACCACCACCACCACCACAACCACAACCACGACAACAACCACAACAACCACAACAACAACAACAACAACAACCACAACAACAACAATTACTAGCACGTGGGGACACTCCGTTCTCACCAGTGCCAGGGTTTTCATACGACGCCCGCCAAATACCCCCACTTTGTGGGGGGGCCGGTTCAAGCTCTACCACATTTCTTAAACGACTCTTCGCCACCACCCACACCCAGCTTCCCGCCCTATGACGTTCGGACACTTCACTTCGTGGCCTGCGGACGACCGTGGCTACTACACTGGCGCATGGGACTGCCATGCGCCGTGGGAGAATTTTTGAAAATTCGTACAGATGTTTTTCGAGGACCTACGGTGCGATTCGTATGATTTTATGTTGCGCGGTGCTAAAATTCCTAAGAAACCCAATGGTTTTTGAAGATTTCGGCGTGCGCGCGCGAAGAAAAAACGAATGTGTCCCGCATGGTATTATTTGACAGGGATGATGGCCCTGGCAGGTGCGCAACCGTTGTTGCAGAAGTTCGAAAAAGTTGCTCGCAAAAGCCCGTTTGACAGAAATGATTAAAAAGTGTTGGGTTTCCTACAAATCCGCAAGAGCGCGCGGGATGAAATTTTGACAATTTTTTTTGAAAAACCATTGGTTTTTTTGATGTTTTTATGTTAAAATCGCTACGAAAACTAAGGTTTTGGAAGGATTTCGTCTTGCGCGCGCGAATGTCCACTTTACCTTATTTTTTGCAAGGGATTCTTGAAGTTTGGTTATGTTAGAACAAGAAATGTCCACTTTAGCTTATTTTTTGCAAGGGAAAACCGATCGTAACAACACAACCGGATCCGGACTCCCCCGTTTTGCCTGAGACTTCCTCACGAAAATGATGAAAATGAGGCTGCGGCCTAGGCGCGGCGGAGGGGTCGTGCACCAGGGGTCCCAACAATAATTATTCTTTAGAAGTAATAATGTTCAACAACAACAACAACAACAACAACAACAACAACAACAACAACAACAACAGAAACGAAACGAACACACAACGAAACGAAACGAAACGGGCGCGGTGGTGCCAGGCGGGCCCTGCCATTGGGGCTTTCGCCGGCGCTCCGCATGGGGCCACGAAACGTATGAGGGGTGTGCCGAAACGGGTGCGGTGGTGCCAGGCGGGCGCTGACGCGGGGGCCTTCGGTGGGGTGTCCTATGGGGCCACGAAACGTGTGAGGGTGTGCACAAACAGGAGCATTTGGAGTGCAGAGGCAGGCCTCCGCAAGTTCACGTAAAACATCCAGGACGGGCGGAATTCCGCATTAGTGGGGCAGCGTTTCCCACTTGCGCTCATGGCCCATTCGGCACTGCGCACAGCTCAAGCAATTACGTGCGCCAGTACTTCAAAACTTACCCTGGCAATGCACCCTGAAAGCAGCAAAAGGTGTCATGAGAGACCTGTGGAACCTGCAGGACATGTGGGACTATCGAGGCCTGCAAGACCAGATGGAGCTGTGAAGCCTGTGGGACCTGTGGGACATGCGGGACCTGCGGGACCTGTGGGACCTGCGGGATTTGCGGAACTTATGAGACCCACGAACCCTCCGGGGCCTGTAGGACCTCTGGGACTTGTCGGACCTCCGGGACAAACGAGCCCTGCTGGAGCTGTGGGACCTGTGGGACCTCGACTTGTGGGACCTGCGGGACCAAAGAGACCTGCGAGACCTGTGGGATTTGTGGGGTCAGTGGGAAATGCGGAACCTGTGGGGCCTGTGGGACATGAGAAACCTGTGAGACCTGTGGGGCCTGTGGGGCCTGTGGGGCCTGTGGGACCTGTGGGACCTGTGCGGCCTGTAAGACTTGCGAGACCCGTGGGACTTGTGGGACTGGTGGGACCCGTCGGACCTGTGGGACCCGTGGGACCTGTGTGGCCCGTGAGAACCTGTGGGACCTGTGAGACCTGCTGGACCTGTGGGTCCAGAGGGACCTTTGGGATCCGCTGTGCCTGTGGGAAATGTAAGACCTTGGGGGCGTGTAGGACATGTGTTCTGTGGGGTCGGTGGGGCCTGTGGGACTTGCGCGGCCTGCGAGACTTCTTGGAACTGTGGGACCTGTCAGGCATGTGGGTCCTGTGAGACCTGAGGGGCCTGCAGGATCAACGAGACCTGCGTGACCTCCGGGCCTGTGGGACATGTGGGCGTTGTGGGAGCGGTGGGACATGTGGAACCTGTGGGACCTCTAGGATTCATGGGACATGTGAGAACGATGGGATTTGTTGGACCAATGGGACGTGTGGGGCCTGCGAGACCTTCCAGACTTGCGAGACCTGCGGCGCCTGCAAGATTTGTTGGACCTGGGGGACCTGTGGGATATGTGGGATACGCGGGACATGCGGGACTTGTGAGACTTGCGACAGCTGTGGGCCTTGGGGGAGTTGTGGGACCCGTGGGACCCGTGGGACCTATGGGAATTGTGGGACCAGTGGGACCTGCGAGGCCTGACAGACGTGCGAGACCTGTGGGACATGTGGGACCTGCGGGGACTGCAAGACCTGCGCGACCTGCGAGATCTGCGAGACCTGTGGGCCATGTGGGAACTGTGGGAACGGTGGGACCTGTCAGATCTTTGAATCCTGTGGGACCTGAGACCGCCGAGAACCAAACTACGGCCCTGAATTGTGGGACCGCCGGGCACCCAAATAAGGACCTTACTTGGTACCCGGGGAACTCCTTATTAAATTTCGTGGATCGACAGATGTCTCGTGCTTTGGGGCCATCGAGGCCCCCAGAGGGGGGGATTTATTAAGGAACCCGGAGGTTCCTTACGTCCGCCATGTTTTCTTGGAGCGGGGGGACCCAAAATTCAAACTCCCCAGAGTGGCCGTCGGAGGCCCTCAACTAGCCACCCACCCCACTTGGAAACGCGACGCAACTGTTCAGCCGAGACCTGAACGCGACTCTGATGCCGTCACCGCCGCACCTGGACTGCATCCGCAAATCCGCAAGCAAGCCCAAGAAACCGCCATGGAGGCGGGCCGAACCCCAGACGGCACCAGCTGACACCCAGTGGAGCTCACGACGGCCCACGATGGCCCCGAAGTGTTCCACTGAGCCAAAGAACGGCCCAGGAGTGCCCCAAAAGGCCCCCAAAACAACCCAACAGGACCCCGTGACAAGCCCAATGCGGCCTGAGAGTGGCCCGTGAGAGACCCAAGAGAGGCAAAAACAACGGACGCAGAATGAGGCAGAAACATAAGGGAACTCACGACGGGGGGGCGGAAGAGCGGGGGGGGCGACAACGAAAACGAAGGAGTGCGCCCCGAAACGACGTGGATCAGCGTGTCACATGTTGCGGCCATTGCACGGGCATGGGCGACGATCTGTCGCGTAATACGGTTTTCTTGGCGGTGCTCTAGAACTCACCGCGCCGAAACATGCGCAATCGCAGAGCGCGGGACGCGCTGCGAACATATCGGCATAACGTTCGCGTTATATAACGCGAGCGCCTGGTTCCTCACACGCAACCCAGTGCGTATGACTTGTCAACGAAGTCGCGCTCTCCACGAGACGACCGGGCTCTCCATTCTGAGATGCGCGCAGTGAGAAAACTCAAAACTAACAATGCGATGAGAGGGAAGGGTAGGGCAAAGGGAAGAGGCCGGGCGAGAGGCGAACCACAAATGATCACCGCCCGAACGAACGTGGCAAGCGCAAGCGCTGACCAAAACAGAAAGAACGACATTCCTATGTTTTGGCGCGCCGCCTAGAAGGGAAGGGCGGCGGGGGGGCGATAGCCCAGAAGGAACAAACTTGGCGGCATGCTAGACGCTACACGAGGCCTCGCCACGCGGAGGCGCTCTGCCCGCATGAACGAGCGCATCGTCGCTCAAAATCGGCGCAATCACGCCGCGCGAAACATCGCTGCGCGGGGGCAATCCGCCCATGCAAGACACGCGCAGCTAACAAGCGAAACCGGCGTTACGCGCAGCCTTAACCATAGTGCTGCAATGCCGCAGCGACCACATTTTTACTGCCACGACGACCTCCCCTGATCAGGGCGCGCATGGATTGTGGCAAACGGGCCCCGCCGCGCGCGATCCGCACTCAGTCACGCGAAAGCACATCGAAGGGAATCTCCACGGGAAAACCGCCGCAAATGGCCAGGCTGCAACCTTTCGAGAGAGCGTTGCGTCAAACCCGCAACGCTCGCCAACGACAGCCGCAACGCAGAAACGACCGACAAAAACAGAATTTAAATGACGTCCAAAACTTCCGGTTGCGGTGGTTTCTTGCGCGGTCAAAGGAGGAGGGAGGAGGGGGAGGAGGAGAGGAGACGCGGGACGCTGCTTCTCAAAACGAGGACCCAACAGCACAGGATGGCTGGGAAAAATAAGCTAGAAACGAGGGGGAGAGAATGATTCAGAAAATGCCGAAATGGAGGAGGAGGAGGAGGAGGAGGAGGACGACGACGACGACGACGAGCAGCGGCAGGGATAGGAGCAGGAACGGGGGAGTAACGGGGTAGCCTCTGGGGCCGCGTTCGACCATCTGCCCCGAAGCCTACAGCAGCAGCAAGGGGAGCCTCGGGCAAGGATCGGCCCCCGGCCGGGCCTCTCGGGCCTCCGGGAGCCCCGGGGAGGACCTCTGGAGGTCTCCTCGCCACCCGAGGAGCGCGGCGCCCCCTCGCCGTCCAGCCGTCGGCCACGGGCGAGGCCTTCCGGCCCCGCCTGTCGATCGGGAGGCGGGTCTGCCTGGTCGCTGGTCGCTCAGGCTTGGCGCAGCGGGGGAGGGCGACGGTCTGACGACCCACCAAGCCACCCCAACCCAACCCGAGGTCGCCACTGGGCCTGCCAAATTATCGAGAGATCACCGTGCAACTCGTACACCCCCCAACCGGAAATCTGGGAGGGTCTTGGACTTCCGGGTTCGGGTTGGGGTGGTTTGGTAGCTAGTGCCGATCTGGGAGGAAGACAGGACAAGGCAAGACATCGCGACGAAGCTCCGAGCCGATCGCAGCGAGATATCGGCGGACTCTGCGCGCTGCTGCGGCAGCCAGACATCGCTCGCAGGCACAGCTTGCCTGTCGGGAGACCCCCGCGCGGACCCCTACAGAGCGGCCCCCCGTGGAGGCGCGCATCCTGGGAGGCCTGCTTCGGGAAGATCGGGGAGGAGAGGGGAGTGTTAAGTCGGGCCTGTCCCTCTGCAGGAGGAAGATACAACAAAAAAAATAAAAACTAGTCTGGAGACGATGTTTTGAGTATTGTTTGACTACGTTTTCGTTCAAAATCCGCCTGTAGGGGGACATGACCGACCTAAGGGGAGTGGAGCCGTTGCAGAGCGCCGCCGAGGAGGAGGGGGCAGCGTGTCGACGAAACAACAGTGTCCGCAAGGCGTCGGCGTCATCGAATGAAGCGTAAGGGGCGTCTTCGTCGAGTCGCGGAGGTGCTCAGGCGCTCACTGTTTACTCCAAACTTCGCTGCCCAACAAGGTATCCTCAAATCTTCCGCCTGTTGCAGGGTGCGGCCGCATCCTGATTCAAGATCTTCTCTGCGTTTCAAGCCCGCAGCAGCCATGGCACCAAGCCATTTTCAAAGCTCGCCTCGTCATGCGTACGCCAATGAAATCAACGACCTTTGCAGGTTGTGGAACAACACGCGCCACAGGGCAGGAGAGTCCAGCATTTTTTGCGGGTCAACCTCACATTCGCCTACGTACCACATTCCCTGCGTCATTGCACGTTCATACTTGCTTGGGCATTTACCCGTACAACCGCCACGTTCTTTGTTCGCAGCGCGAGCGCTGACAGGCCGCGCCCGGCACTGGGCGCACCAGAGCGGGTGGAAAAAGCGGGTGGAAAACCGTAGGACGGCCGCGGGGACAGAGGGGGGAAGGGAAGGAGGTCCGGGCCGCCGAGAATCGGCGGAGATCAGGCGCGCGCGGGCGGTCCCAGGCACTGGAAACTGGTGTACAGTCAGGTGAGGTGCATGCGGTACCTGCCGTCGAACTGGGGCAGCGAGGCGCCACCGGCAAGCCGCCAAGCGGGTGGGCCTCGGACAAAATGCCGGGTAACCAGGGCCGCAAGGTGTCGTACGGGTGAAAATACAACCCACACAACCCCCCCACACACACACACACACACACACACACACACACACACACACACACACACACACGTGCCTGGGCCAAAGCTCCTGAGGTCAGCGTGAGCGCAGATGTGCGCGTGCGTCCTGCTCACCTGGCCCAGCAGGAGGACAACGACTTCCCCTGCCCCACTGAGCATAGTTTGACCGATCCCTATGCCCTTTGGCGTGGCCTGGGCTGCACTGGCCGATGTACCCCCCTAGACGGGAATATAGGCTGTTTCCATTGGGTCTCGAGGAGCCTATCCCCAACTGGGGTAATGGGATGGTGGGGATCGGGAAGTGGATGGAGATGGGGACAGGGATCGGTTAAGCGATACTGACCCCCGCGCCTCTCCACACAGGGCGACCAGCACCGCCGCCCACAGGCGGCCGCCGTCCCAGCGCAGCGCCGCCGACGGGGCCAGCGCGGCGCCGAACGCGGCGGCCACCGGCAGCGAGGGCTCCGAGAACCAGAGGTGCTGTGGGATGGCGAGCCGGGCCTGAGCACCCCTCCTGGTCCTCCTTCTCCTCCTCCTCATCCTTCTCCTCCTCCTCCTCCTCCTCCTCCTCCTCCTCCTCCTTCTCCTCCTCCTCTTCCGCCTCCTCCGCCTCTTATGTGGTTTATTGCTGGACTGACTACATGCCGCTTTACTTCCTTGGCCAAGGCAACTCGCGCGGAGATTGATTCTGGACGGGCTGGGGGAGGCGCGCGCAGCGTCAGTAATCCCACCAGCCCTCTGGGCGTCGGTGGTTTAGAGCGTTTCCTCTTCCACCCCTCCTTCTTCCCCTTCGGGGAGGGGTTTACCCCTCCCCCTACCCCCTCCCCACTGACCTGGACAGGGGGTTCCGCGGCGCGCTGGAGCGCCCAAGATCGACCCCTGGGAAGGCTAAAATTCGACACCCCTCACGAGGATCGTGGCTCCTGGGGGGGGGGCTCTAATTAAGGAACCCCTCTTCTTTGATCGATTTCCTCCACGATGGCCGCAAGAGGCCCCCAGGATGCCCCAAGAGGCCGCAGGATGGCCCCAAGATGACCCCAAGAGGCCCCCCAAGAGGCCCCCAGGAGGC
>CAUYUJ010010324.1:160000-165000 GCA_963575745.1 Prorocentrum cordatum | reverse complement strand
CGTATGTAGGGTTGTATGTAAGTTGTGGCGTGCCTAAATATGACTGCCTAAATATGTATAAATGTATATATGTGCATATATACACATGTTTTATAGATATGTGTATATATTTGTATACATAGGTTCCTGTACAAACATACTCAAACATACATACATTCATCCATGCATATACGTTAAAGGCTTCGCCCTCTTCCGCCGGCCCCTACTACTAATGCGCGCGGCTGCGAGGATAGCGCCGCGGATGTTTCTCGCGGCAGGCTTCTCGGCAGCGTTTGCGGGTCACTGTTGGAACCTACTGGAAGCGATTTTGGAGCCTCTTGAAACAGATGTGAAATCTTGTAATGGATCTCATTCGGGCCTCTTGGGGGCCTCTTGGGGGCCTCCCGGGGCCTCTTTGGGCCTTTGGGGGCCCTCCTGGGGCCCTCTCGGGGCGGAACGGTCGAGTTCTCGGTTCGTGGACTCCCTTTTGGCCTTCTCTCGGGACCGTATTCGGGTTTTTTGGGGCCCTCTGGGACGCCTGTCGGACCGTCTTGGGACCCACTTCGGCCGTTGAGGGCCGTCTTGGGGGCCTCTTGGGCCGTCATGGGAGCTCCGGGCCGTCGCGGGGCGATTTTGGGAACCTGTTGGTCCGTCCCGGAGCGTCGGAAAGGCGAAAAAGCGAGAAGACCAAAAACCTTCAAAAACGTTAGGAACATCATTGATATTTGCTTTGCGGGGCCCTCTTGGGAGGCCTTTTGAAACCCTCTTGGGCCGTCTTGGCCGCATCTCGGGCCCTCTCGGGGCCATCGTGGGACATATTGGAACCATCCTGGGCCGTCTTGGGCCCCTGAAGCTCTCTCCAAAGCTTCTTCAGGCAATATTGGAGGCCTCTCGGGCCGCTCTGGCCGCGCGGCGGCGTCGCCATGCGAATCCTGGGGCGGCCCGGAGCAGCCAGGATTTGAGGTCCACCCCCCTCCGCTGGCTGTTTGGCGGCGCGGCGGGGCCCCCTAGCAGACAGCAAACAGGAGGCGCGAAACAGGACTGGAGAGACAAAAAAACCAAACAACAAATGGCAACACATGAGAAATGACAGCAGACCGCACACACCTTCGCAGCCTTGCGCCCCTAGAGGGGGCCAGCGGATATACATAGATCTATGCATGCGCGTTGGTAACGTTGTGCATACATGCATGTACATATAGATAAATGACATTCACTAGAACCACTCTCGTTTTGCGCGCTTGAGTTCTTGCACGCCCTAACCTTCGACAGCAACAAGCCAAGCGAGCCCCCGCGCGGCCCTTGTTGTCGCGCTAATTGCTGTCGCCCGAATGGCGGCCGATTTCGCGGTAGAAACACTCGATCATCCGCATCCGCCGCAGAATGTCCTCAGCGCTCGCCCGGTTCGCTATGTCGCACTGGTGGTGGCCGCCGAACCTCTCCAGGATCTTGGCGAGCGTCTCATGCTCGCCCACGCCCCACTACTCCATGGTGAGCTGGTAGTCTGCCCACCAGGGCACATCCCAACCCACGGGACCCCATTCCGACGACCGAAGAACTGCGTGCACCAATCCCCCGGCTGAGGTCCTAGGACAGGCCGACCCTCTGCTCCACGGCGCTCGCGTCACGAGCGACATCTCGCGCTAGCCGATGTCGCTCGCCACGACCATCTCGCTGCAATTTCCGAAACCACGCATCGTGATGCGCCCCCTTCGAGCGGTAGGTCTCGACGTCACAATCTCCGATTTCCTCGAGCAGCACGGCGACTCCTATCACCGGCGCGGCGACTCCTATCACCACGACGACCCCCTGCATCTGGATGGCCATATCCGAACAGTTGGGGTTCACATAATCTCCGCGGCTGACTGCGCCTCCTCGGCACAATGCGCTCTCAGCGGCCACCCAGCGCGCGGTCTGCACCGCCACGGGCCCGACGTTGAGCTGCCCTGGCGGGCGAAAGTCTCGGGCGACCCCCTTGCGACCTCACAGCGCCGCGGGCCTGAGCCGTCGTCATCGCCCCACGCCGGGGCGCCTGGCGCCAGCGCCTGCCCCGGCACGAACGCGGGCAGCGCCGACGCTCCCGCGCCACGGCCAACCCCGGCGGCTGGCGCGGCCGGCCCGCTGCGCCCGCGCCAGCCGACGCCGCCACGGCGTTGCCCCGCCGCCGCAGGGCGCCCTGATTCGGGAAATCGCCAATGGTACACAAGATTTTGCACGGCTCCCGAGCTTCGATCTCGTTGTTTGGGCCGAACCATCGCACTGCCACTGCGGCGTCGACGTCCTCAATATACACGTCACCATCTGGCGTCAGGACCACGGCCCAGGAGTCCAAGCACGTGGGACCTGCGAGGACGACACGCCAATTCCACTCCTGCGCCACTTGGTGCAGCACAGGCCGATTGTCACCGCCCCTGCAAGCAGGTGAAGCGCAGGAGCCCCTTCCACCCAAGCCAACACGCGCCGCGCCGAGCCTCGTCTCCGTCGAGCACCTAGCCAGCCTCGTCCACCGCGGGGCACATCGCCGGCGGCGGGGCCGCTGGGCAGGCAAGGGGCTCCGGCACCGCACAGGCCGCCGGCGGGGGCAGGTGAGCGTCGCCCGCTAGCACGACAGCACTGGGCATGCTGGCGGCACTGGGTAGGCCACGGCCGTTGGGCACGACAGCACTGGGCAGCGCGGCGGCTGGCACTGTCCCAACCACGCGCTGCCCAGCTGGCCACGCACAGCACGGCTGCTTGGGCGAACTGGCCAACCACCATCAAGGACCCCTGGCCGTTTCCCGCCGCCCTCGCGGAGGGCCCAAGCCTGGAAAAAGCTGAAAACACACGATGATACGACGGCGTGCTTTGGACTTGTGCATACCAGTCATCTGCTATTACTGTATTTACATGTGTACATACTCACACACACATGGATGCCTGCAGGCATACATTCATACATGTATGCATACAGACAAGCATGCATAAACACATACATGCATACATACGTACCTGCATGCATACATACATACATAAAAACAACCGCATACGTACATGCATACATACATCGAGCAATGCGTATATACATACATACATACATACATACATACATACATACATACATACATACATACATACATACATACATACATACATTATATTGCATTACATTACATTACATTACATTACACTACCATACATTAGTTTACATTACAGTACATTACATTACATTACATTACATTGCATTACATTGCATTACATACATACATACAGACAGACATACATTATACATACATACAGACATACATACATACATACATACATGCATGCATGCATACATACATACATACATACATACATGCATGCATGCATACATACATACATACATACATGCATACCTACATACATACATACATACATACATGCATGTATACATGCATACATGCATACATGCATACCTGCAGACATACATACATCCGTGCATGCATTCACACAAACATACAGACATGCATGCATGCATTCATGCATACATGAATGCAGACATGCATGCATACATGCATGCATACAAAACATCGGTCATACCTTCATGCATACATACATTCATAAACACACATGCACACATATATACATACATACATACATACATACATACATACATACATACATACATACATAGATAGATAGATAGATAGATAGATAGATAGATACATACATGCATACACACATACATGCATACATACGTACATACATACGTGCGTACATACATACAGACAGACAGACAAGGCATACACACACACACACCTACATACATGCATACACTCAGACACTCAGACAGACAGACAGGCAGGCAGACAGGCAGGCAGACAGGCAGACAGACAGACGCATGTCCGTGCCACCATGCACTACCTTCATCGTCCTCGGCATCCTTCCTCGTCGCCCTCACTCCCCGCCTCGCACCTCTTCCTGCGCCTCACCCGGCCGAGGAGGAGGAGGAGGAGGAGGAGGAGGGAGGAGGGAAGAGGAGGGAGGAGGAGGGAGGAGGACGGAGGAGGAGGGAGGAGGAGGAGGGAGGAGGAGGAGGAGGGAGGACCCTCCTGGACGCTGTCCAGGCAGACGCGGAACTGGACCAGCTCTGGCGCTGCCGCCTGGACCGCGCGAGGGAGACCCTCCTCGCTCCTCCTGCACCTCGCGCCTGCAGCGCTCCTCGCTCGTCGCGCGCCCAGCGCAGGTTCCTTTTCCTCCTCCTCTTCTTCCTCCCCCTCCTGCTCCTCCTCCTCCTCCTCCTGCTCCTCCTCCTCCTCCTTGCGCATGTCGCCCTCTCGATGACCCTGCTCCTCGCCCCTCCTCCAACACCTTCTCCTCCTCCTCCACCTCCAGCCAGGGCTGTCTCATCATTCTCCTCACCGCTTCTCAACACACGTGTCTCTTCTCGTCTCTTCTCTCTTCTCTCCTCTCTCTCTCTCTCTCTCTCTCTCCTCTTCTCTCCTGCGCCTCCTGATCCCCCATGTTCCTGTTCCTGTTCCGGCCCATCCTCCGCATCAGACTCATCATCAGCAAAATCGCCGTCAACACCATGACCGATACTACCAAACTGAGCATCACCAGCATCATCATCCTCATCAGCAGCAGCATCACTATCATCATCGTTAGCAGCATCATCGGCATCATGATACTCATCTCCATAAGCAGCAGCAACAGCATCATCAGCCTCATCATCTGCAGTGTCAGCACGATCGTCCTCAGTATCATCAGCATCACCTGTATAGTTCTCAAGGCAACCCTCCTGATCAGTGCTTCTTGATCTTCGTTATCTTCCTCCGCGACCTCACTGCCTCTTCATACCGTCTTTGTTGATTGAACTCATCCTCCCCCGATCCCTGTCCTCCTTCTCCTTCTCCGCATCCTCCTCCTCCTCTTCCTCCTCCTCCTCCTCCTCCGCCTCCTTCTCCTCCTCCTCCTCCTCTTCGTATCCCCTCCAACTCATCCAGCTCCGTAGCCGCAACTTCTGGCTCTTCCGCATCCTGCGTCTCCTCCTCCTCCTCCTC
>CAUYUJ010010324.1:122500-157500 GCA_963575745.1 Prorocentrum cordatum | reverse complement strand
CCTTTCATCCCAGCACAGGAACAGCAGGGCAAACGCCAACCCGTAGTACACAAACCACGACCCGAAATCTATCTCAACAACCAGACGATCGAAAACTCCCGAACGCAACGCCTGGAACGAACAGGGAGTCGGAGGTCCGGGATTGTTGTTTGTAGGTCCGATATTGCACGTTGAGCGGCGCGACACAAACCCCCAGATAACGCATGGCTAAGAGTAACAAGCGTGCCGACCACCTTCGCAGAGGCGGATGCCACACATGCTCCAACCGCTCGCCTCGAAAATCCGAGAACTCGGGGTCGCCACCGATGTAAGGGCTCTTGGGCGGTGTAGGTCACGAGGAATGCGCATTCACGCCATGAGAACCTGAGGCAGCTCGACTGAGACTTGCGACGTATAGGGCAAGGCCGTGCCGACGAGGTCTGGGTCGCCGAGCCAGGTCCCCTGTCAGTGGTGCCGTTCATGCCACTCCCCCCTCCTTTCTCTGCTCCTCTCCTCGTCCTGCATGCCCCCTGCCTCCCTCCCTCGCTCCCTCCCTTCCTCACTCCTCTACCCTCCCCGTCCTCCTCGCTCCTCCACAACGTCATCCTCCTCCTCCTCCTCCTCCTCCTCCTCCTCCTCCTCCTCCTCCTCGCTCCTCCTCCTCCTCATACTCATACTCACTCCTCGCCCCTCACATCCTCACCTTCTCACCTCCTCACCCCTCACCACTCACCCCTCACCCCTTACCCCACACACCTCACTACTCACTCCTCACTCCTGACTCTTAACTCATCCTCCTCCTCATCATCCTCCTCCTCATCATCATTTTTTCCCTCCTCATTCTCTTCCTCCACCTCCTACTCCCGCTCCGCCTCCTCCTCCTCCTCATCATAATCCTCGTCCTCCTCCTACTCTTCGTCATGATCACCATCATTACCATTACCATCAGCAACAGCATCATCATCATCATCATCATCAGCAGCAGCATCATCATCATGATCATCATCATCATCATCATCATCGTCGTCATCATCGTCATCATCATCAGCAGCATCCTCATCATCAGCATCATCATCGGATTGATCGTAATCGTCGTCGTCAGCATCAGCATCATCAGCAGCATCGACAGCAGCAGTCTCATCATCATCATCATCAGCAGCAGCAGCAGCATCCTCATCATCCTCATTATCATTAGCATCAGCATCGTTGTCATAATCATAAACATCAGCAGCATCATCAGCGACAGCATCATCATCATCATCAGCAGCAGCATCATCATCATCATCAGCAGCAGCAGCATCATCACCAACACCACCAGCAGTATCATCATCATCATCATCATCATCATCATCATCATCATCATCATCATCATCACCACCATCATCATCATCCCCAGCATCAGCATCAACACCATTATCATCATCATCATCATCATCATCATCATCATCATCAGCATCATCATCGTCATCATCATCAGCATCGTCATCCTCATCATCATCAGCAACAGCAACATCGTCATCATGATCATCATCGTGATAGTCACCATCGCCAGCAGCATCATCATCATCATCATCAACAGCAGCAGCATCAACATCATCATCAGCATCATAATCATCATCATCAGCAGCAGCATCATCATCAGCATCAGCATCATCAGCAGCGTGGTTATCGGCATCGTCGTCGTCAGCGTCAGCATCAGCAGCAACATCGTCATCAGCAGCATCATCCTCGTTATCATCAGCATCACCATCGTCGTCAGCATCACCATGATCATCAGCAGCATCATCAGCGACATCATCATCATCATCATCATCATCATCATCATCATCATCATTATCACCACCACCATCATCATCAGCATCAGCAACATCATCACCATCATCATCAATAGCATCATCAGCATAATACTCATCATCATCAGCATCATCATCATCATCATCATCATCATCATCGTCATCATAGGCATCATCGTCATCCTCATCAGCATCATCAGCATCATCAGCCTCATCATCATCATCATCATCACCCGCAGCATAAGCATCATCATCATTATCATCATCAGCAACATCATCAGCATCATCATCGGAATAATCAGCATCATCAGAAGCATCGTCATCATCGTTGTCATCATCATCATCAGCAGCAGCATCAGCAACATCATCATCAGCAGCAGCATCATCAGCATCAGCATCACAGTCATCCTCATCGCGGCTTGTTCTCCTCATTCTCCTCATCCTCGTCGTCAGCACCATCATCATCACCAGCAGCAGAAGCTTCGGCATCAGCAGCAGCATTAGCATCAGCATCAGAAGCATCATCATCATCATCATCATCACCATCATCGTCATCAACGTCATCAGCATCATCAGTATCATCGGCATCATTATCATTATGACCACTAATCCCCATCAGCATCATCATCGTCATCATCACAACCAGCATCGTCAACATCAGCACCATTGTCGTCATCATCACCACCGTCATCCTCAGCGTCATCACACTTTTCCTCGTCATGGCTCCTCACCGTCATCATCATGATGGTCATCATCATCAGCAACAGCATCATCACCGGCATCATCACCTTCACTCTCATTAGCATCATCACCAGAGTCATCCTCATCCTGACTCCTCTTCTACCTCCTCCTTCTCCTCCTCATTACCATCATCATCATCACAGTCATCCTCATCCTGGTTCTTAATCGTCCTCCTCTATCTCATCATCATCATCATCATCATCACCATCATCCTCACCATCACCATCATCATAATCATCCTCTGTCCACGCTGAAGGGGCGACCGTGCTCAAGAAACTGGGCCAGTGTTTGGCAAGTTGGTCAAGAAACGCGCGCCATTCCACATTCGGAGTCCTTGAAATGGGTGGCCTGGCGAAGCGAAGTGCCCCCTGACCCCAAGCCGCCGTACCTCCGTACTCGCTCGCAGCCTCTTCTCACGATGCTCAAGACGGATACGTTCGAGCTAGCTAGCATCACAGCGCCCTGTCGGCCTGGGGCCCATGGGGCGCCACGGTTCGGAGGAGGGGGGGACGGAGGAGAGGAGGACGACGAGAAGGGAGGAGAAGCGGAGGGGAAACGGCGTGCTCACGACGAGCGGCCTGGCCTCCAACCATCCAGCCAGGCTGGACTGACAGCGCGGCACCACAGAGCGGAGGAGTGAGGAGAACGAGGAGGAGGAGGAGGAGGACAATCAGCTGGCGGATGGTGCAGATTCCGCCTGGAATGTATCCGGCGCTAGAACTACAAACTTGTTCGTCAACGGCGAGGCGGCGAACTCGGCTCCAGCGAGAAGCTAGAAACGGGGTACTATCTAGCGGATTGGCCAGCGGGCAAAGAGGGGGGACGGCCGAGAGGAAGAAGGGACGCTCAAACGTCGAAGAGTTCGACGATGAGCAGCGGGAGGGGCGGCAGCAGCCAAGCGCGCAGGACCAGAGCGCAGTGGGCGGCCGTGGCAAGCCACGGTGGCAAGGGTGGCGGGAGGGCGGCTGCCAGGACACCACGAACGGCAGAGGTACCGCGGCGCGCCGAGGAGTAGGCACAGCACCGAGCTGTGCGGAGGCAGGAGAAATGCAGCCAGATGGCTAGCGTAACCGCCCAAGGCCGCGCCAGGTGGCCGGGGGGCCGGGAGAGTTGGGGCAGGAGCCGGCGGGCGAAACGTCCAAGGCGCCCGCAGGCGGCGGGGCGGAACAGCAACGCAACGGGAGGAGGAAGCGCGGGGCTGCCGGAAGGACGTGGCCACACAGCCAGATGGCTGGCAGCGACAGGGGTATGGTGGCGTGACCGCCCAAGGCCGCGTCAGGTGGCCAAAGGGCAAAGAGGGGTGTGACAGGTGGCGGCGGGCGAACCGTCCCAGGCGCCCGCAGGCGGCAGGGCGGAACAGCATCGCAACGGGAGGAGGCAGCGCGGGGCTGCCGCGGAAAGAGGGGAGCACCGAAATGTGCAGAAGCCGGGTCCAGCGTGGTGCAGCAGAGAAGCACCGACACGGTGCAGGGGACAGCGAATGAGCGACGCGCGTCCCAAACGGGAGGTACGTCGCGAGGGGGCGGCGGCTGGGAGCACCGCAAGGTGCAGAAGCCGGGTAACAAGGCTGGGCGGCCCGATGGGCGGCCCAGCGTGGCGCAGCAGAGAAGCACCGAAGTGGCGCAAAGAACAATGCGTGAGGGACGCGCGTCCCAAACGGGAGGTACGTCGCAAGGAGGAGAGGTGAGGGAGAACACCGAAGAGGTGCCAAGCCAGGTGCGGAGAGGCGCCCATCCGGGCGCTCGACTCCTCTATTCCCTTTCTTCTTGGCGAGGTGGTTGACAATGTGGACAAGGGCTGCCCTTCTGCCGTTCCATGGGAAGCGTCTGGCCAGGGACGCCGTCCGCCAGGACGTCACCCGGGTAGATCGTGGCCAGGAAGTCGCGACAGTCTGCTTCGCTCCATGCTCGAGGCTGCCGCGGTACGGGGCCATGGGCGGCCCCCGGGCTGGCCAGGTGTCTCCTTAGCGTCCATTGCCCCCACTCTCGCTGGATCCCTTCGTGGGTCTTCAGCAGTAACGACACCATGTCCTTCGCGATCTTCGGGTCCGGCTGCGCTCAGCTGGGCAATTTCTCGCACGGTGAGGTCGGGGCAGCGCGGTGGTAGCAGGTGAGCCAGACCGTGGAGTACATCTTCTGGCCTGCAGGCGGGTCGCATGGCTGGGACGACGGTTTCAATCGTGGTGCACGGGGTGGCGTTCCGTGTTGGACGTAGCCCTCCTCTGTGTGCGGGCAGCCTGCGAAGTCCGGAAACTGACGGAAGCACCTGCGCCGGAGACTCTGAGCCTCTGCATGCGGCATCCAGGCCCACGAGAGGAGGGAAGGGCGGTAGGCAAGCAGGCAAGCAAGCACGGGGCGGGGCGGAACGGGGGGCACGGCCGCGGGATGTGAGCCTCAGTCATCCCCATCCTGGCTTCTCCTCCTCCTCCTCCGCAATCTCCTCCTCTTCTCCTCCTCCTCCGCCTCCTCCTCCTCCTACTCCTCGGCCTCCTCCTCCGCCTCCTCCTCCTCCTCCTCCGCCTCCTCCTCCTCCTCCTCCTCCTCCCTCCTCCTCCTCCTCCTCCTCCTCCTCCTCTCCTCCTCCCATCCATCATCATCATCATCACCACCATCATCATCATCATCATCATCATCATCATCATCATTATCATCGTCGTCAGCATCATCAGCATCCTCGTCATCATGATCATCATTACCATCATCATCACCATCATCAGCAGCAGCATCATCATTAGCGCCATCATCATCATCATCATCATCAGCATCATCATCATCATCATCATCATCATCATCATCATCATCATCATCAGCAGCATTATCATCAGCATCGTCATCAGCATCATCAGCATCAGCATCAGCATCCGCAACATAATCATAATCAGCATCAGCGCCATCATTGTCATCATCATCAGCATCATCATCATCATCATCATCATCAGCATCATCATCATCATCATCGTCGTCAGCATCACCATCATCACAATCATCATCATCAACATCAGCATCATCATCATCATCAGCATCATCATCATCATTAGCAACATCATCATCATCATGATCAGCATCATGATCAGCATCAGCATCAGCATCATCATCAGCGCCATCATCCTCATCATCATCATCATCATCATCATCATCATCATCATTATCATCAGCAGCATTATCATCAGCATCGTCATCAGCATCATCAGCATCAGCATCAGCATCAGCAACATAATCATAATCAGCATCAGCGCCATCATTGTCATCATCATCAGCATCATCATCATCATCATCATCATCATCATCATCATCATTAACAGCATCATCTTCAGCATCAGCACCATCATCATTACCACCAATCAACATCATCATCATCATCATCATCATCATCATCATCATCATCATCATCATCATCATCATTAACAGCATCATCATCAGCATCAGCATCAGCATCATTACCACCAATCACCATCATCATCATCATCATCATCATCATCATCAGCCTCAGCATCATCAGCAGCATCATCATCGGCAACTCCATCGTCATCCTCATCGTCATCAACATCTTCGTCATCAGCATCATCATCAGCATCACCGTAACATCATCGCTATCATCATCATCAGTATCATAATCATCATCAGCATCATCATCATCAACATCACCTTCAGCATCAACCGCATCATCATAATCAGCATCAGCCTCGTCATCATCATCAGCATCATCATAATCATTATCACCATCACCATCACCATCACCATCATCATCAGCATCATCATCATCAGCATCAGCATCAACATCATCATCATCATCAGCATCATCATGATCATCATC
The DNA here is from genome assembly GCA_963575745.1 of Prorocentrum cordatum. Taxonomy (NCBI): domain Eukaryota; class Dinophyceae; order Prorocentrales; family Prorocentraceae; genus Prorocentrum; species Prorocentrum cordatum. The sequence continues at coordinate 151,174 of CAUYUJ010010324.1, read as the reverse complement.
ATCATCATCAGCAGCATAATCATCAGCATCAGCATCAGCATCATCATCATTGTATGCATCATCATTGCCATCATCATCAGCATCAGCAGCATCATTATCATCATCAACATCATCACCACCATCATCAACATCCTCAGTATCAGCAGTATCATCAGCATCGTCATCATCATCAGCATCACCATCACGATCACCATCATCATCAGCATCATCAGCAGCAGCGTCATCATCATTGTTGTTATTATCAGCATCATCATCAGCCTTCTCATTATCATCAGCAACGGCATCGTCATCATCATCATCATCATCATCATCATCATCATCATCATCATCATCCCCTTCATCATCATCCTCATCAGCCTCCTCATCATCATCATCATCATCATCATCATCATCATCAGCATCAACATCATCATCATCATCGTCATCATCGTCATCGTCATCGTCATCAGCATCATCATCGTCATCATCGTCACAGACATCCTCATGCTACCTCCTCCTCCTCCTCCTCCTCCTCCGCCTCCTCCTCCTCGCTCCACCTCCTTGCTCCTCACTCCTCGCTCCCTCCTCCTACGGAGGCAGCAGTGGGCGCAAAAACTGGAGATGGGGAGCAGGAGGGGCCCCCCAGAGCGGCGCTCGGCAGCCTCGTGGGCGACGTTCCTGGACAGGTCCCACAGCGCCAGTCCTCTGACGCCAGCCGGGGTGGAGGACGAAGGGGAGGACGAGAAGGAAGGAAGGGTGGAGCGTGGTTGGAACCCCAGGAAAAACGGAAGGAAAAGGAGGAGGAGGAGGAGGCTCTCGAGAGATCAGCAGGGCTGGAATAGGAAAGAGGGGGCAGGGGAGGGGGAAGGATAGGGGAACATGAATGGGGGGAGGAGGATGGAGGGATAGAGGGTGCATGGAGGGAGGACCTCCTCTTCCTCCTCCTCCTCCTCCTCCTCCTCCTCCTCCTCCTCCTCGTCCTCCTCCTCCTCCTCCTCCTCCTCCTCCTCCTCCTCCTCCTCCTCCTCCTCCTCTTACTCCTCGCCCACTTCGCTTCCTTCCTTCTCGAACACGCCCCCTAAGAACCGACCGCCTCCTCGGCCATGCACGGCCGGTCCTTGACCGTCCGTGCCGCGCTTGACCGCGTCCAGGGCGGCCACCTGCCAGGGCAAGCGGCAACAAATTGTTCTTTATACACAAGCTCACTCTTATCCGCAACTACGTAGCACCCCGCAGTTGCGGATCCACACAGGCGCCTAACTTGTACAACTCATGCCATGAGCTCGCCGCAGGCGCCGATTTTTCCTCGAAACGATGTTGGTGGGTCGCGGGGTGGGTCGCGGGGGTCGCGTGCCGGGTCGCGGGTGGGTCGCGGGTGGGTCGCGGGCGGGTCGCGGGGCGCGTCGCAGGTGGGTCGCGGATGGGCTGCGGGGTGGGTCGCGGCTGGGTCGCGGGTGGATCGCGGGAGGATCGCGGGTGGGTCACGAGGGGGTCGCGGGTGGGCTGCGGGGTGGGTCGCGCGTGGGTCGCGGGTGAGTCGCGGGTGAGTCGCGGGTGGGTTGCGGGTGGGTCGCGGGCCGAGTCGCGGGGGGGACGACGACGACGACGACGACGACGACGGCAACAACAACCACCACCACAACCACCACCACCACAACCACCACCACCACCACAAAACCATAACCACAGCCACAACCATAACAACAGCAGCAGCAACAACAACAGCCACAACAACAACAATAAGAACAACAAGCACAACAATCACAACAACCATAACCGCAACCATAACCACAACAACATCAACAACGACAACAACAACAACAACAACAACAACAACAACAACAACAACAACAACAGCCACAGCAACGAAAGCAACAACAATAAGAAAAACAGCAACAACGACAGCAACATCATCAACAGCAGCACCAACAACGACAATAACAGCAACAACAATAACGAAAGCAACAACAACAATAAGAACAACGGCAACAACGACAGCAGCATCATCAACAACAGCACCAACAACGACAATAACAACAATAATAACAACGACAACAACAACAGCAGCGACAACAACAACACCGACACCGACAACGATAACGGCAACGACAACAACCACAACAACAACCACCACCACAACAACAACCGCAACAACGACAACGATGACGGCAACGACAACGACAACGACGACGACGACAACGACAACAACACCGACAACGACAACGACAACGACAACGACAACGACAACAACAACAACAACAACAACAACAACCACCACAACAACAACACCAACAACATCAACCACAACAACAATAACAACAACTACATCGACCGCAACAATCAATTTAAGACTGCTCGCTCTTATCTGCTCGCGTGCCATTCAACATGTCGATTCCAAACCCTCGACTCCCGCCCTCTTCGTCTTCGATCGTACCCCCTTAGGGGTGTAGTTGTCTTACCTGCAACGTGTATTGCGAGCAGCCCTTAAGGCACGGGAAGAGAACGGATAAAAGGACGGGACAAGGGGGAGGAAGGAGGATGGAGCACGAAGGGCAGCGAGGGGGCCACGAAGGGCGACAGCAGGGCCACGAAGGGCGACAGCAGGGCCACGAAGGGCATGCATAAGGGGCCGCGACGGGCGCGAATGAGCGGGGGGGCCACGAAGAGCGTACATAGATGGGACCAGAACAAGCGACAGCGGCGCCACCGAGGGCAGTGATGGGGCCACGAAGGGCAGCAAGGGGGGCACGAAGGGCGACAACGGGGCCACGAAGGGCATGCGTAAGGGGCCACGAACGGCGCGAGCGAACGGAGGCTACGAAGGGCATATAATGCGGGGCCACACAGGGCAGCGACGGGGCCTCTGTGGGTAGCACGGGGGCCACGCAGGGCAGCGAGGGGGCCACAAAGGGCGACAGCGAGGCCACGAAGGGCGCGAACGAGCGAGGGGCACGAAGGGCGTACGTATATGGGACCTCAGAGGGCAAGGACGGGGCCACTGAGGGCAGAAACGGGGCCACGAAGGGCAGCGAGGTGGCCACGAAGGGCGACAGCGGGGCCACGAAGGGCATGCGTATGGGGCCACGGCGGTCGCGAACGAGCGGGGGCCACGAGGGGCATACATATATGGGGCCAGAAAGGGCGACAACGGGGCCACTGAAGGCAGCAAAAGGGCCACGAAGGGCCACGAGGGGCAGCGAGGGGGCCACGAAGGGTGACAGCGGGGCCACGAAGGACATGCGCATGGGACTACGAAGGGCGCGAGCGAGCGGGGGGCACGAAGGGCATATAATGAGGGGCCACAAAGGGCAGCGACAGGGCCGCTGCGGGTAGCACCGGGGAGACGAAGGGTAGCGAGGGGGCCACAAAAGGGCGACAGCAGGGCCACGAAGGGCGTACGCATATGGGGCTACGACGGGCGCGAACGAGAAGAGCAGACTCATATGGGGCCACAAAGTACGACAGCGAGGCCACTTGAGGGCAGCGAAGGGGCCACGAAGGGCAGCGAGAAACCCACGAAGGGCGACAGCGGGGCCACGAAGCGCATGCATATGGGGCCACGACAGGCGCGTGCGAGCGGGGGCTACGAAGGGCATATAATGCGGGGCCACAAAGGGCAGCGACTTGGCCACCGAGGGCAGCAACGGGGCCACGAAGGGCAGCGAGTGAAGGCGACCGAAGAACCAGCACGGGTAACGAGGGACATCGAAGGCGGGCGAAGGGCAGCGAGCAGCGACTCAGTCCCTAACGGGCTGGTCGGGCGGGCAGGCCCCGACGTGCGGGTCGAGCGGGCGGGTCGCTGAAGCGTGAATCCTGCGTGAGGAGGTCCAAAGCGAGAGCGGGATTCCTGAGTGTCGAAGAGCGGCATCTGAACAAACTGTGAAGAAGTCTCAGGCGAGAGCGCGATTCCTTAGTAAATTGTAAGGTAGTCTCAAGCGACAGCCTGATTGTTCAATAACTTGTAAAGAAATATCAGGCGGGAGCCGTGGATGTTGTAACTCGGGCGCCATATTTGCCCTGATACTTTTTTCAAAAACAAAATGCGAGCCCCGGGAAGGGCACTTCAAATGGAACATACAATGTGCACAGGGCGGGGGGATCAACAATTATCCCAGTGCGACCCTAAATAGGAGTTGGAGCCTCTAGGAAAGCAACATTAGTAGGAGCCTCTAGGAAAGCCTCCTAGAGGCTCCAACTCCTACACAGACACACATATATATATATATATATATATATATATATATAACAGCAGCAATGGTGGATGCTGTGCTGCGCTATGCTATGCTATGCTATGCTATGCTGCGCAATGTTATGCTGGGCTAGGCTAGGCTAGGCTATGCTATGCTATGCTATGCTGCGCTATGCTATGCTGCGCTATGCTATGCTATGATATGCTATGCTATGCTATGCTATGCTATGAGTTTGCTTTGCCTTCGTTTTTGTTTTCACTTTTACCTTTGCGTTTGCTTTTGCTTGGCATCCAGGGGCGCGTTTGCATTTACCTTTGCTGTTGCTTTTGCTTGGCTCCCAGGGGACTGGGGGAACCGCCCGGGGCGCTTTCCACTGCCAGGCCCCTTTAAGCTACAGAGTAAGAACCCTTCTAGGCAGAGCCTAGGTAGGGAATAAAAAAATTCTCTTTCGAAATGAGAAATCATCAACAACAACAACAACAAAACAAAAACAACAACAAAACCATTGGGGGGGTATACCTTCCTTACCTGCCTCGTGTATTTAGCGCAGCCCCTCAAACAAAGGAAGAGAGGGCGGGTAGAAGGGGGAGGCAGAAGAATGGAGCACGAGAGAAATTAGCAGGAGGGGGGCAAGGAGCAGAAAACAAGTGGTAGAACCAGACGGACAGATCGGGTAGGCAGCCCCATAGTGGGCAGGTCGGGAAGACGGGCCCAGGCGACGAGGTCGAGCAGGCGGGTTGCTGAAGCGTGGGTCCTGCACGAATCGCGAGAAAGTCTCGATCGAGAGCGCAGTTCATGAGTTCGGAGGCCCTCTTGGCTAGGGGCTCTCGGAGTAAATCGTGAGGAAGTATCGAGCAGGAGCCCTTGTCGTCGTGGCTGGGCCTCCGCCAACTTGATTGAATTGCGAGGAAATCTCGAGTGAGAGCGCCGTTCCTGAGTTCGGGGGCCTCTCTGGCCAGGGTGTCCCGGGGAAAGTTGTGAGGAAATATCGAGCGGGAGCCGTTAATGTCGTAGTTGGGCCTCCAAGGGCGCACATTTCGGGTCAAGCCAACGCTCGAACGGGAGCCTCGTGTTCAGAGAAAATGTAGCCGGCGTCGAGGCGAGAGCCCGCGGAACCGTTCCCAGAGATCAGCAATTGTTGTTCTTTAGAAATGAATATTCAACAACAATCATGTCAAGACTGCTCGCACCCCTTCGTTTTCGATTGCACCCCTTTCGGGGGGAACCTCTTCCATGTCAGCCACTGACTGCAGTGCGAGGAACTCTCGAGCGAAAGCGCCGTTCCTGAGATCGGGGGCCTCTCTGGCCAGGGGTTCGCGGAATACCTGCGGAGAAATATCGAACGGGAACCCTTGTCGCCGTGTCTGGGCCTCCACCAACTTGCCTGAATTACGAGAAGGTCTCGATCGAGAGCGCAGTTCATGAGATCGGAGGCCTTCTTGGCCAGGGCCTTTTGAAGCAAACCGTGGGGAAGTATCGAGCAGGAGCCCTTCTCGTCGCGGATGGGCCTCCGCCAACTTGATTGCTTTGCGATGCGAGGAAGTCTCGAGCGAGAGCGCCGTTCCTGAGTTCGGGGGCCTCTGAAGGCACGAGCGACTGGGGGCCACGAAAAGCGAACATATGGGCCACAAAAAGCAGCGAGGGGTCACTGAAGGCAGCATCGGGGCCACGAAGGGCAGCGACTGGGCCACAGGGGCTGGGGCCACGAAGGGCAGCAATGAGGCACAAAGGGCGCGAGCGACCATGGGGCACGAAGGGCATGTCCCTGACGGGCGGGCCGAGCGGGCGGATCGATCATGAGTTCTGCGTGATTAGCCATGAAGTTCCCAGCGAGAGAGCGATTCCTAAGTAAATTCGAAGACGTCCCCAGCGAACGCGCGATTCCTGAATTGCAAGAGCGCGGCGCCCGAGTAAATCGCCTGGAAGTTTCGGGCGGGAGCGCGATTCTTGAGTAAATTGCCAGGGAGTCTCAAGCGGGAGCGGGGGATCGGGGCAAATGTCAAGGAAGTATCAAGCGGGAGCCGCTGTTGTTGTAAAGCGGGGGCCAGGGGCACAGTTTGACGGGGAAGACTTGTCATATTAAAAATAGGGTGCGGGCGCCGGGTGGAGCACTTTTATTGAAAAATGTGCACGGCAGGACCAACAATAATGATTCAGTAGCGATAGTTCAACAACAACAACAACAACAACAACAACAACAACAACAACAACAACAACAACAGCAACAACAGCAGCAGCAGCAGCAGCAGCAACCACCACCACCACCACCACCACCACCACCACAACAACGACAACAATCATTCTAGGACTGTTCGCTCTTACTTGCCCGCGTGTCATTCAAAACCAGCCCCCCGCACCCTCGATACCCGTTTTTTTGTTTTCGATCACACCCCCCTTTGAGGGGTTAGTTCTCTTTGCAGGGGGCGGCGGGCTTAGACAGGCGGGCAAACCTGAACGGGCGGACAATCTTTCGTGGGCGTACATGTGCCCGCCATTGGAATTGGTGTGGGCCCTGCAAAAAAAAGGAGGGGAAGAACGAGGGAGAATGGGAGGAAGGGAGGGGGAGGGACGAAGGAAGAGGGAAAACGCCAGGAGAGAAGGAGCGAAGAGGGGGGCGGTTGATTCGAGACCGAGAGAAAGAGAGAGAGAGAGAGAGCGGAGAGAAAGACATATAAGAAATGTAAAGAAAGAGAGAGAGAGAGAGAGAGGAGAGAGAGAGAGAGAGAACAAAAAAAACGAAGGAGGGAGAAGGTAGGAGAGGGGAGTGAGAAGGGAGGGAGAGGAGGGAGAGGGGATAGGGCAGAGAGGCATAGTGATGAGGGAAGAGAGGAGGGAGAGAGAAGGGAGGAGAGGAGGGAGGGAGGGAGGAGGGAGAGGGAGGAGGAGCAGGAAGGTAAGAGCGTGAACTTCCGAGGAAGTCCTCGGCGAAAGTGCCGTTTCTGAAGGAAGTCTCGGGCGGGAGCCCACGACGGGCGGGCGATCCCCTGCCGGGCGTGTCGGGCGGGTGGGACATTCAAACGGGATGCCTGAATATGGCGAGAGTGCGATTACTACATAAATTCAAACGGCGTCCTTGACGCAGCGTGTTTCCTGAAAGTCGAAAGCGCGATTTCTGAATACATCGCATGAAAGTCACAGGCGAGAGCGCAATTCCTGAATAAAATGCGAAGGGCTCTCTGGCGGGAGCGGGCGGGGGTTTTGATTGAACCACGAGGAAATCTTGATTCAATCGCGAAGACGTCTCAAGCGGGAGCGCTGTTCCCGAGTAAATTGTGAGGCAGGCTGAGATGGGAGCGGGGGTCCTGACTAAATTGCGAAAGAGTCACAGACGGGAGCACCGATCCTGAATAACTTGTGAAGAAGTCTAAGGGGCGGGGGTCCTGAGTAAATGCGGAGGAAGTCTCAGGCGGGAACCGTTGTTGTTGTAATCCGGGGGGGCCAGGGGCACAGTTTGAGCACCATGACTTTCCCTGACGAAGAAAGGATGCGAGCGCCGAGGGGCACACATTGATTGAGAAAAAACAGCATGCACCAGTGAGGGGGGATCAACAATAATTATTCAAAAAGGAGAATCCAACAACAATAATTCTAGGACTGTTCGTTCTTACTTGCCCGTGTGTCAATCAAAACGAGTTCCCCACACCCTCGATACCCGCCCTTTTTTGTCTTCTATCACACCCCCTTTGGGGTGAATAATTTTCTTTGCGTGGGGCGGCGGGCTTAGACAGGCGGGCAAACCTGAACGGGCGGACAATCTTTCGTGGGCGTACATGTGCCCGCCATTGGAATTGGTGTGCGCCCTGCAAAAAAAGGAGGGGAAGAACGAGGGAGAGTGGGAGGAAGGGAGGGGGAGGGACGAAGGAAGAGGGAAAACGCCAGGAGAGAAGGAGCGAAAAGGGGGGCGGCTGATTAGAGACGGAGAGAGAGAGACAAGAGAGGTAGAGAAAGAGAGAGAGAGAGAAAGGGAGAGAGAGAGACAGAGAGAGAAAGAAAGAAAGAAAGAGGGAGGGAGGAGGTAGGAGAGGGGAGCGAGAAGGGAGGAGGGAGAGGAGGGAGAGGGGATAGGGCAGAGAGGCATAAGGATGAGGGAAGAAAGGAGGATGAGAGAAGGAAGGAGAGGAGAGGGGAGGGGGGAGGGAGAGGGAGGAGGAGCAGGAAGGTAAGAGCGTGAACGTTCGAGGAAGTCCTCGGCGAAAGTGCCGTTCCTGAAGGAAGTCTCGGGCGGGAGCCCACGACGGGCGGGCGATTCCTGACGGGCGTGTCGGGTGGGTGGGACATTCAAGCGGGGTGCCTGAGTATGGCGAGAGCTCGATAAGTAAGTAAATTGTGACGGCGTCCTTGGCGCAGCGTGTTCCCTGAGCGTCGAAAGCGCGATTTCTGAATAAATTGCATGGAAGTCACAGGCGAGAGCGCAATTCCTGAAAAAAATGTGAAGGGTTCTCTGGCGGGAGCGGGGTTCTTGATCAAATTGCGAGGAAGTCTTGACTAAATTGCGAGGACGTCTCAAGCGGGAGCGCCGTTCCTGAGTAAATTGTGAGGCAGGCTGAGATGGGAGCGGGGTCCTGACTAAATTGCGGGGAAGTCACAAGCGGGAGCACCGATCCTGAATAACTTGTGAAGAAGTCCCAGGCGGGAGCGAGGGTCCTGAGTCAATGTGAAGGAAGTCTTAAGCGGGAACCGTTGTTGTTGTAATCCGGGGGGGGCAGGGGCACAGTTTGAGCACCAAGACTTTCCCTGTCAAAAAACAAGGTGCGAGCGTCGAGGGGCGCACCTTTGATTGAGAAAAACAGTATGCACCGGTGAGGGGAGATCAACCATAATTATTCAGAGGTGAGAGTTCAACAACAACAACAACAACAACAACAACAACAACAACAACAACAACAACAACAACAACAACAACAACAACAACATCAACATCAACAACAACAACAACAACAACAACAACAACAACAACAACAACAACAACAACAACAACAATCAGATTAATATTGTTCGCTCCTATCTGCCCACGTGCCAATCAATACGTATACCCAAGCCCTTGGTTCCCGCCCTCGCCGTCTTCGATCGTACCCCCTTGGGGGTATATCTTCCTTACCTGCCACGTGCATTTAGTGCAGCCCCTGAAACAAGGGAAGAGAAGACGGGTGGAAGGGGGTGGGAAAAGAATGGAGCACGAGAGAAATTAGCAGGGGAGCAAGGAGCAGAAAACATGTGGTAGAACCAGACGGACAGATCGGGTGGGCAGACCCATAGCGGGCAGGTCGGGAAGGCGGGCCCCGGCGACCAGATCGAGCAGGCGGGTTGCTGAAGCGTGGGTCCTGCATGAATCGCAAGGAAGTCTTGAGCGATAGCGCGATTCCCAAGTAAATCATGCGAGAGCGTGATTCCTGAGCGCCGAGGGCGCATCGTCTGAATAAACTGCGAGGAAGTCCCACGCGAGAGCGCGATTCGTACACAATTTGTGAGAAGTCCTACGCGAGAGCGCGATTTGGGAATAAATTGTGAGGTAATATCAGGCGGAAGCCGTTGTTGTTGTAGTTCGAGGGTCAGCAATGCAGTTTGAGCCCCGTGAATTCCCTTGTTTTGTTTCTTCGTTTTATATATGTATATATACATGTATATATATATATATATATTAGAACCATCGCGCGCGCTTCGCGCGCGCTCAGGTTCTAGCCCAGGCCAGGGGCGCGCTGGAAGATCTTGGACAGCCCTATCAAGCACAGGCGCGTGACATAGTCGTGCCTCCTGAGGGCCTCTTGGGAACCTCTTGGGTCTTCGTGGGGGCATCTGAAGGGCTTCTGAGGGGTTCTCCGTGCTTCCTCAATTGGCTGTTGGAGGCACCTCTTGGGTGCTTCTCGGGGGGGCATCTTGGGGCTTCTTGGGGTCCCTCCGGGGCATCGTCAGGGTTCTCCGGGCAGTCGGAAAGTGATGTTGTGCAGTCTCTGAAGCAATCAATTGGCCGCCTTGGCTGCGTGGAGGCCCAGCTTGAGGCCACATTGGGGCAATCCAGAAGCCTCCCTGGGCCTCATTGAAGCAATGTTGATGCATCCAGAGCACTGTTCGGCTATCTTGGGGCCTTTGGGGGCCTGGTGGGGGGCTTTGGGGGGCCTCGTCGGACAACTTGGGGACTGTTGTGGCCTCCTGTGGGCCTCTTAGGGCGGAAAGCTCTGCTGTTGGGTTCGCGTTCCCCTTCTTGGGACTCTCTTGAGGCCCTCTTGGGGCCCTGTCGGGCCGTCTTGGGCGCCTCGGGCACCGTCTTGGGGCCCTAGTGGGCCGTCTTGGGGCCATCTTGGAGGCCTCTTCGGCTATCTCGGAGCGGCCGTGGGGGCCACTTGGGCCGTCTTGGAGCGTCGGGATGCCAAAAGGCTGGGAACTCTAAAATCCATCAAAGGCCGATGGGAAAACAATGCTTCTTGGAACCTCTTCGGGCTTCTGGGGAGCTTCTTGAGGGCCTCTTGGGTCCCACTTGGGGGCCTCTGGGGCTCTCTTGGGCCCCCTTGGGGCCGTATTCGTGCCCTCTCGGGCTGTCTTGGGCCATGTTGGAGGCCTCTTGGGCTATCTTGGATTGGTCTTGGAGGCCTTTTGGGCCGTCTTGGAGCGTCAGGACGCCCAAAGGCTGAAAACTCGAACATCAATCAAAACCTATGGCAAGACATGGATTTGTGCCTCTTGGGGCCTTCGTGGGAGGCCTCTTGGATACTCTTCGGCCCCCTGGGGGGCTTCTTGGGGCCTCTTGGAGCCTGTTAGGGGCTTCTCGGGGCCTCCTGAGAGCCTCTCAGAGTGGAAGACTCGGATTTTCGGTTCGTGTCAACCCTCTTGGCTCCATCTTGGGGCCGTCTTGGGGCCCTCTCGGGCCGCCTTGCGCGCCTCTGGCGCCGTCTTGGGACCCCCGTGGGCTGTCTTGTGACCGTCTTCGAGGCCGCTAGGGATGCCTTGGAGCGGAAATTAAAGCCTCTTGGGCCGTCGTGGAGCGTCAGGAAACTCAAAAGGCGAGAACTCGAAAATCGATCAAGAACCAAAGGAAAACAAATTAGTTGTGCCTCCTGGGGCTCCTTGGGAGCCATCTTGGAGACCTCTTGGGGCGTCTTGGAGGCCTCTTGGACAGTCAGGGACCAATTCTGGGGTGATCGCGGGCGGTCATTGGTCGTTTTCGTTGTCTGGAAACGCCAGGGCCGTCTTCGGGCGACTCTAACAAGGCCCCAGCGCCACGGCAGGGCCCCCCAGTGCGAGGGCTCCGTCCCGGGCCCCGCCTCGTGCCCGCGGCAGGGCGTCCCTGGGCCGTCTCGGCGCCCTCGTGGGGGCCTGTTGGGGCGTCATTGGGTGTCTGAAATCCAACAAAAACCTAAGGACAATCAATGATTTTGGCGTCCCTTCGGGCCGTGTTGAAGCCTTGTGGGCTGTCCGGAGGCCATCTTGGGCGTGTTCGAACGATATGTCCTCGTTTCGGGGCCTCTTGGGGGCCTCTTGCGGCCCTTGAGCCGTCTGGGGGCGGCCCTGGGCTGTCTCGGCGCCCTCTTGGAAGCCTGTTTGGAAGATTTCTGGGTGTTCTGGACTGTCCTCGCTCAACGTCGGCGGCAGTGGCCGTAAGACTTCCTGGGAACATGATTTGTTGGGGTGTCGTTGGGCGCCTCCAGAGGCTTCGGGGCCTGACGCGTTTCCGAGCGTGGCGGCAAGTAGCGCTGCTTGGGACTCTCGTTTTTTTTTCCTTGCAGGCGTTTATAAACATGGTTTGGGGAGTGGTTGGCAACCCGAGAATCATGTTCCCGGGAAGCTTTCCGGGAGCATGATTCGTTCGGCTCTCATAAGTACCGAGGGGCTCTTTTTGGCCTTGTCGGCAAGCCTATTGGAAACATGATTGGGGCGATGGGCGGAAGCCCAAGGAATCATGTTCCCGGAAAGCTCTGGAAAATGCGATTTGCCGAGGTCTCTTGGGGGCCCGCACGGGGCTTCCCTGGGGGGCCCTTGGGGGCTTATTGGGGCTTCCGGGGGGCCTCTTGGGAGCCTCACGGGGCTTCTTTGGAGCCTCTTGATGGCCTCCGGGGGCGTCCTAGGAGCCTCTCAGGACGGAGACCTTGAAATGTCGCGCTCTTCGGGCCCTCTTGGGTCGCTCTTGGGGCTCTCTTGGGGCGCTCTCGAGGCCTTCTTGAATTATCTGGGGAGCCTCCTGGGCCGTCTCTGGTCTTTCCTGGGGAGCCTCTTCGGCCGTCTTGGAGCGATCTGAAGGGCCTCTGACGCCGTCTGGGACCGTGGGGAGGCGGAACATGCGAGAGCGCAAAAATGCGGGGCCCTTTGGAGGGGCCTCTGGAGGCGCTCTTGGGGCGTCTTAGTGGCGTCGTCGGACGTCCTGAGGCCATCTTCGGCGTGTCCGGGGCCTCTTGGGGCTGTCTTGGCAATCTTTAGGGCCCTCTTGGCGTGTCGTGGCGTGTTTGGGAGCGGGCCTGGGCAGTCCCGGGAGCCCTGGGGGCTGTTGAATGCTAGGTGTTGTCTTGGAGGCGGAGGCTGTTGAGTGCAGGGTGGCGCGTGCTACGCGGAAGGCGGGCGAGCGGCCAGGCGGGCGGCGGGCGGGCGGGCGGGTGGCGGGCGGGCGGGCGGGTCGGGATTTGAATGAATTCCTTAAGGGTGCTCTCTTGCAGCGGGAGCTTGTTGGAGACTGCGTGCTACGCAGACGGCGGCGGGCGTCGCGGCTACGCAGACGGCTACGAAGCTGTGTACAGAGTGGTGCGTGCTACGCAGACGGCGGGAGGGCGGGCGCCGCGTGCCCTGTAATCGTAATAAGAATACCAATGATAATAACAATCATAACCATAACCATAACCATAATCATAATCATAATCATAATCATAATCATAAGCATAATCATAATCATAATCATAAGAATTAAAATGCGAATAATAATGATACTGTTAAGAATAATAAAAAACCATAATAATGATAATCATCATCATCAGCATCATCATAATCATCATCAGCATCATCATCGTCATCATCATCAGCATCAGCATCAGCATCAGAATCACCACCACCATCATCATCATCAGCATCATCATCATTATAGATACCAGTATCATCATCATCATCATCATCATCATCATCATCATCATCAGCAGCATCACCATCATCATCATCACCACCACCACCATCATCATCATCATCATCATCATCATTATCAGTATGAGCGTCACCATCACCGTCATCATCATCATCATCATCATCATCAGCATCATCACCATCACCATCACCGTAACCAAAATCACCATCGCCATCAGTATCATCAGCATCATCATCAGTAGCATCATCATCAGCAGCAGCATCATCATCCTCATCCACATCCTTATCATCATCATCACCACCACCATCACAATCATCATCCTCATCCGCATCCAAAGCATCATCGTCATCATCATTAGCATCATGAATGTCAGTGTCATCATCACCATAATCATCAACCTCAGCATGAGCATCGTGAACGTCGGCATGATCATCATCATCATCATCACCATCATCATCATCATCATCATCATCAACATCATCACCATCACCACCACCACCATCATAGTCATTAGCATCAGCATCATCATCCTCATCCTCATATTCATCCTCAGCATCATCACCATCATCATCAGTATCAGCATCAGCATCATCACCGACATCATCGCCATAAGAATCGTACTAATAGTAGGAATAAAAAAAAAATCATCGTCATCATCATCAGCATCATCATCACCCTCATCATCATCATTCTCAGCATCATCAGCAGCAGCATCATCATCATCAGTATCATCATCACCATCAGCATCATCGTCATCCTCATCATCCTCATCCTCATCCTCGTCATCATCATCATCATCATCATCATCATCACCATCATCATCATCAGCACAATCATCAGCACAATCATCGGCAACTCCCTCTCAATCATCACAATCGTCGCCATCATCATCATCAGCATCAGTAACAGCGTCAGCAGCATCATCATCATCAGCATCATCATCAGCATCATCATCCTCATCATCATCATCATCATCAGCATCCCCGTCATCCCCATCATCAGCATCATCAGAATCATCAGCATAATCAGCATCATCATCACCATCATCATCATCATCATCATCCGAATCCGCAGTAGCAACATCATCATCACCTTCACCTGGATCACCAACAACTACAACAGTGTCGAAACCCCCAACCTCATCAGCATACTCAGCATACTCATCGTCATCATCATCAGCATCATCAGAATCAACATCATCAGCCTCGTCAGTATCAGCATCAGCATCAGCACCATTATCACCATCAACAACATCCTTATCGTCATCATCATCATCATCATCATCATCAGCATCATCATCACCATCGTCAGCATCAGCATCAGCAGTATCATCATTAATCAGCATCATCATCATCATCATCATCATCATCATCATCATCATCATCATCATCATCAGTATCATCATCAGCAGCATCATCATCGTCAGCAGCAGCGGCAACATCATCACCGTCATCATCATCAGCATCAGCATCATGGTCATCATCAACGCCATCATCATCATCACCGTCATCATCACCATCCCCATCAGAATCATCATCATCATCAGCATCATCATTTATCAGCATCAACACTATCATCATCAGCAGCAGAATGTTCATCATCATCAGCATCATCATTATCAGCAGCCTCATCATCCGCATCATCATCATCATCATCATCATCATCATCATCATCATCATCATCATCATCATCATCATTATCATCAACAGCAGCATCATTAGCAGCAGCAGCATCATCATCATCGTCATCATCACCATCATCATCGTCATCATCATCATCATCAGCATCATCATCATCGTAATCCGCTGATCCCTGGTGGGTCTCTAGGCATGTAAGATTGTTCCCCCCCCCATAACCCCCCCCCCCCCCAGGGACCCCAAACCGGAGATGTGACCTCCCCCCGGCCCCGGACGAACGCGCCATGGAAGCATAGAGGGCCCCAAAACGGGCCAAGAGGACCCGAAGCGGGCCCCAAGACGATCCAGGAGGGCCCCGAATCGTCGAATGATCGTTCCAAGACGCCCAAGATGGCATCCAGACGGCCCAAGATGCCTCCAAAACGCCCCAAGAGGCCTCCAAGAGGCCTCCCAAAAGGCACCGAAGAAGTGAAAATTGCCCCATTCCCTTCGGAAAACGTATGTTTTAAACAGATTCGCCTCTTGCGTGCAAGACGGCCCAAAAGACCCCTAGGACAGCTCCAAGACGGCCCACACGGCGCCAACAGGGGGCCGACGGGGGGAACCCGAACCCACATTTCCAGTCTTCGGCCCCAGGACGCCCCCAGGTTGCCTCAAGAAGCCCCCAACACGCCCCAAGAAGCCCCCAGGGAGCCCGAAAAGAGCCCCCAAACGCCCCCAAGAACCTCCCAGGAATCGGACAAACCTCGTGGAATGCAGTCCTCGACGCGCAGTAGTTTATAGAGGGTCGGCGGATGTGGCATAAGCCAATAGAGTCGTCAGCATCGTCGTCATCATCCTCACCATCATCATCATCCTCGTCAGCATCACCATCATCATCATCGTCATCGGCATCGTCATCGTCATCCTCATCCTCATCGTTGTTATCATTATCTTCATCGTCATCGTCATCATTATCGTCAGCATCATCGTTATCGTCGTCCTAATCATCAACGGGGGTTCGTCCAGTCCTCCTCCTGCGGTGTTGGCTGCCATGGGCCTGCCACTCGCTGTGGGGTCGCGCCGCGTCCACGCAGGCGCGCCACTGCACCACGTACGGGGCGCTAGCGTCATCACCTCGGAGGGAGGGGGGGGAGGGGAAGGAGGAGGGGGAGGAGTAGGAGGACCACGACGACGGCCACGACGAGGAAGACGATGATGGAGGACGAGGACGGAGGACAGGGGATGACGAAGAAGGGGGAGGAAGAGAAGGATGAGAGGGAGGAAGGGAGGAGAAAGGAAGGAAGAGGGAGGAAGAGGCAGAAGACGGTGGGCAGGGGGGGGAAAGAGAGGCAGGAAAGAGGGAACTAGACGCGCAAAGCGGGAACGAAGGAGCGCGGAAGCGGGAGGCAGGAGGTGAGAGGAGGAGGAGCAGGAGGACGAGTGAAGGGAGGAGTACGAAGAAGAGGGATACCAGGCGGAAGAAGGGGAGGAAGCAGCAGATAGGTAGAGCAAGGAGCACGGCGATCGATAGAGGGGAGATTCGAGGGGGGGCGAGCGGAGGAGGAGAGCGAGGAGGGATAAGTAAAGGGGGGCCGAGGGGGTAGGCAGAGGTGCGACGTCGATTCGGGGATGGACAGACCTCCCTTTAGTAAAACGTGGTTTAGTGAAAACGACCTCGGGCCCAAACCTGGCGGGCGCAAGCCTGGAAAATAACGGCCACGGCGCCCTCTCGAGAACCGAAAACGGACAATTCACTAATCGGCGTGTCACTGTTGGGGGTTCTGTCCACCCCCGATCGATGGTGATGATGTATAAATCGAAGAGGCGCATCCTCGGGGCCAGCAGAATCAGAAGAATACGTGATGAGACAAGCGTACAACGATCGTTGCCAGCGTCGGGCGAACGAACGCCACTGCAGCGAAAGCTGTCCCAAGCACGGGGATGGGCTTGTGGCGCCGCAACACCCATTGCATCTCTCATCGACGAAACATGTGTTGAAAATGGCAGATGTCGTTGCCTTTGAAGATGGTACATAAACTCTCCAGTGAAACTTCGAAACCGTGTAACTTTGAATCGTCGCACCATCTGGTCGGATGCCGACAGGGTACCATTGCCAACGTCAGGCATAAGATCTCCCGACACACAAAGTCTACAAGCACTCGGCGACGTCTACGTACCTTTTTGGGGCGACGTCCGAACTCAGTGGGCCCCCGTGTGAGAAGCCGTCGGGTTGCGCGCATGAGGTTCCAGCAAGGAAGAAATTAAAAACCCGTAGAGTCGGTGCAGCAGGAGCTCCGCGTGTTGGACGCCCGGAACCACCGGCCACTGGCATTCATAGCACACATGTGTCTAGCCTCGGTCTCTCAAGGAGGTGCGACCCCAACTTTCAGAGAGCGCGCGCCACCTCGCCGACCCGCAGGCCACGTTTCGGCAACCAGCACATGTGTGCTCGGGTCCCAAGTAAAAACACGCCCCGGAAACGGCGACGGCCCTGGCAGGAATAGAAAGGCAAGTAGTCCCCGCCTTCGGGGCCACGATCCCTCGAAAAAGAATTGCACCGCGCCCCAGGTCGTAATCTCTCGTGTTCATACACCTCCTCCTACTCTTCTCCCTCCACCTCCTCCTCCTCCTCCTCCTCCTCCTCCTCCTCCTCCTCCTCCTCCTCCCTCCTCCTCCTCCTCCTCTCCTCCTCCTCCTACTCCTCCTCCTCCTCCTCCTCCTCCTCCTCCTCCTCCTCCTCCTCCTCCTCCTCCTCCTCCTCCTCCTCCTCCTGCTCCTCCTGCTCATCGTCATCGTCATCCTCATCCTCCTCCTCGTCCTCCTCGTCCTAGCGAACAGGGTGGGCGGCACGGGCCGCAAAACCTTCGCAACAACTTTGCGAGCGGCCCACGCCTTCGAGGCCACGATCCCTTGCAAAAGACTGTGGGCCCGCGCCCCAGAAGTCACGATCACTCCGGTACGTGGTACGTAAGCGCATGTGCACGCATGTACACAGACGGATCGTGTGACACGAACTCGTGGGACGCGCCTTCTGGGCCGCCATCCTTCGGAGAGCAGTGCTCCGAGTCTTCGATGTCAGGATCCATGTCGTAAGAACTGTGCACCCGCACCTTTGGGGCCATGATCCCTCGTGAAAAGACTGCCCACACGCTCGACGCCCCGATCCGCTATGAAAATAATTGGTACGCGCTCTCGATGGCACGACTCCGAATCAAATAGCAGTTGATCTGCACGTTCGAGGCCACGATCCCCAATCTGCCACCGTGCCCTGAGGCACGAAGTGGGGTGTCCGCATATCCACATCATCATCCTCATCATCGTGATCATCATCAGCAGCAGCATCAGCATCAGCATCCGCATCAGCAACAGCATCGTCGCCAACGTCTACTACAACGTCGTCATCATCATCATCATCATCATCATCATCATCATCATCATCATCATCATCATCATCACCATCATCATCAGCAGCAACAGCAGCATCAGCAGCAGCAGCAGCATCAGCATCAGCATCAGCATCATCATCACCATCAACATCAGCATCAGCATCACCATCGTCATCACCATCATAATCATGGTAATCGTCATCAGCATCATCATTAGCATCATCATCAGCAGCAGCAGCATCGTCGTCATCATCATCACCATCATCATCATCATCACCACCACCACCACCACCACCATCATCATCATCATCATCATCATCATCATCATCAGCATCATCATCATCCTCGCCATCAGCATCAGAATTATGCTCCTCATATCCGCCACCGTGCCTCTGGCACGAAGTGGAGCGCCCCAAGGCTCATGCAGCCCTGAGATGTGGAGAATTTGCAAGGTTCTTGAGGGCCCAGAACCCTAGTTTCCCGGGCGCTCTCGGGCGGTCCTGGGCGCTGCCGAGGTTTCTCGCGTGGGCCTCAAGGACGGTCACCTCGCTCAGGAGGGCCCCAAACGACCCCAGAGGGCCCCAAGACCCCCAAGAGGCACCCAAGGAAGCCCCCAAGAGGCCCCATGAAGGCCCCCAAAAGGCCTTCAGAAACTCCAAGTGGTCCCCAAGATTCTCCCAAGAGGCCTTCCAGAGGCTCCCAAGAGGCCCCAAAACTGCCCCCCAGAGCCCCCCGAGGACGCTCCGAAGAGACCCCAAAAAGCGTCCCTGAGGACTCTGACTCACAATCCAGGCACGGTGGCGGGATGGGCCGAAGGCCAATAGATCCGCCGCCCCCTGTCGATTCATCGCAGGGGTACCTGGCGTGCTAGACCCTCTCGGTTTTGGTTTTGGTTCTTTTTCCAAAAGACCCGTCCCGCCGGGGTCCCGGGAGGGACCTCATTTGCACATGTTTTCCTCCAAGACGGCTCAAGATGGCGCCAGGATGGCCACGTTGGCCCAAGATGGCCTCCAAGATGGTCCAAGATGGCCTCCAAGTTCGCCCAAGATGGTCCAAGACGGCCTCCAAGACGGCCCAAGAGAGTCCAAGACGGCCCAAGACAGCCCAAGAGGCCCCCCAGAGGCCTCCAAGACGGCCCAAGAGGCTTCCAAGAGGTCCTCCAGGAGGGCCCGAAGAGGCCAAAATCATTGATGTTCCTTAGGTTTTTGAAGGATTTGGGCATTCGCTTCTTCTCTGCTTTCCGACGACACAAGACGGCCCAAGAGGCCCCCAAGATGGCCCCAGAACGGCCCAGGAGACCCCCAACAAAGACGACCCAAGAGGCCTCCAAGACGCCCAAGATGGCCTCTAGAACGGCCATGCAGCACCCCAAGAGAGCCCCAAGTCGGCCCAGAAAGGCCCCCCAAGCGGCTTCCGACGGCGTCAGACGGGCCAGGAGCCCACCAAGATGGCCGAAGTTAGCTCGAAGCTGGCCCAAGACGGCCCAAGAGGCCTCCAAGAGGGCCTCCAGGAAGGCCAGAAAAGGCCAAAAACAATTATTTCTTTCGGTTTTTGAAGGATTTTGACATGTGCTTCGTTTCGGCCTTCCGACGGCCGATACGGCCCAAGAGCCCCCAAAGATCGCCCAAAGATCGCCCAAGAGGCCTCCAAGATGGCCCCAGAACGGCCCAAGAGGCCCCCAAGACGGCCCCAAGAGGCCCCCAGACGGCCCAGGAGGCTTTTAAGACGCCCAAGATGACCTCCAAGACGGCCCTGGAGCAGTCCAAGAGGGCCCCCAGTCGGCTCAGAGAGGCCCCCCAAACGGCTTCCGACGGCATCGGACGGGCCGGGGGCCCACCAAGACGGCCGAAGATGGCATCAAGATGGCCCAAGACGGCCCAAGAGGCCTCCAAGAGGGCCTCCAGACAAGGCCAAAATCATTGATTGCTCATGAGTTTTTGAAAGTTTTTGGCACTCGCTCTTTTTAGCCTTCCAACGGCCCGAGACGGCCCAAGTGCCCCAAAGATCGCCCAAGATGGCCCCAGAACGGCCCAGGAGACCCCCAAGACAACCCAAGAGGCCTCCAAGACGCCCAAGATGGCCTCCAAGGCGGTCCAAGAGCCCTCCAAGACGTCCTCCAAGAAGGCCCGAAAGGGTCATAATGGCCTCCAGGCGGCCAAGATGACCTTCAAGATGCCCACGTGTTCCCCGAAGGCTTTCCAAACCGATTCGGGGAACACATGGTCCGATAGCTTGGCAGGTCTGGCCTCAACGTTCTGCCACATAGGCGCTTCCAAGAAGGCAGGGGGCGGCAGCGATTCGCCGTAGGCGTCTTCGATATCCGCCGCCCCCTGTTGATTCATCACGGGGGTGCCTGGCGTGCTAGATGCTACCGCTTTTGGTCTGGGCTCTGTTTCCAAAAGAACTCCCCCTGCCGCTTCTGCCCGTCCCACCGGCCACCCGGAAAAAACGCAAACGACCGCAAACGACCTCAACGTCCGCAAAAGAATCTCCAAGACGGCTCAAGATGGCATCTACGTAAGGCAGCCCAGATGGCCCCAGATGGCCTCCAAGTTCACCCAAGATGGTCCAAGATGACCTCCAGGACGGCCCAAGAGGGTCCAAGATGCCTCCAAGTCCGCCCAAGAAGCCTCCAGGACGACCCAAGATGGCCTCAAGATGGCCCAAGACGGCCCAAAGGCCCCCAAGAGGCCTCCAAGACGGCCCAAGAGGCCTCCAAAAGGTCCTCCAGAGGAAGGCCATGCGCGCATGGCAGGGCCGGGAAAACTGTCGCTCCGCGCGTCGCGGCGGCCCCGGCGACACGCTGCACTCTGCAAGAACCGGGTATAGCGTGTCGCTTCGCTCCGCGGGCCGGGAGGCTCCTCCGAAAACAATGATGGGCCCGTTTTCCACCACCACCACCATAAGTTGGGGGGGGAGGGGGTCCTCCTCCTCCTCCTCCTCCACCTCCTCCTCCTCCTCCTCCTCCTCCTCCACCTCCTTCACCCCTCCAACTTATGGTGGTGGTGGAAAACAGGCCCATCAAACAAGAGGCACGCGCACTCCACGGCACGACCCTGGCGGATCCAACCGCATCGAACCGCATCGCAGGCGGCCCTGACAGGCCGGCCGCGGGCCGCGCCGCGCGGCGGCGCGCCTGCCGCCGCGGGAGGCACCGCGCGGCCGTCCAGGACGAGCCAGAGCTGCCAGCTCGCGGGGCCCGCCCGAGCCGCGCCGCTCCCTCGACCGGAAGGGGGACGCCGAGGAGGGGAAGGAGGAGGACGACGAAGACGATGACGTTCAACGAGGAGGATGAGGAGGAGGCAGAGGAGGAGGGCGAGATGGAGAACGGCAAGGAGAAAAGGAACGAGGAGGAGGAGAGGAAGAAGAGGAGGACGGCGACGACCATGTTCAACGAGAAAGAGAAGGAGTATGACGAGGAGGAGGAGGAAGGACGAGGAGGAAGAGGAGGAAGGCAAGGAGGAGAGGGAAGGGGAGTAGGACGACGACGACCATGTTGACCGAGGATAACGAAGAGAAGGATGAGGACGACGAGAAGGAGTATAAAGGGAAATTAGGACACACAAATAAATACACACAAATAAAAATAGTCCCCATATTTTCCCATATTTTCTAGGTTTTTGTCTTCCCCCCCAATTCCCATATTTTCCCATATTTTCCTGGGAATCGAGGATTAATTGTGTCTGTGTGTTTTTTTCCCTCCTGAGAGTAGGATGACGAGGAGGAGGATGTGAAAAACGACAAGGAGGACGAGGACGACGACGACGACGACGACGACGACGACGACGACGACAACGACGACGACGACGACGACGACGACGACGACGACGACTACAACTACAGAGACGGCGACGGCGACGGCGACGGCGACGGCGACGACGACGGCGACGACGACGGCGACGGCGACGACGACGACGACGGCGCCGGCGACGGCGACGGCGACGACGGCGGGCGCGGAGGAGGCGACGGCGGCGACGATGACTCCCCCTCAAGACAGCACGTGCTGTCAGGCGGGGCACGGCGATCGGCACTTCAGGGGCCTGAAACATACCTTCAAGCGGCCAAGGAGCGCGAGCCACACCCGAGCACACACATGCACAAACACACGGACGCCGAGAGACGGAAATCCGCAACACACAATCTGCCCACAGGTGAGCGCTGGCACTGGGCGGACGGAACCTGGCTCGAGGGATCAGTGGTCTCGGCGGTCGCCGACATTACCATTGACTTGAGCATGGCCCTCCCTCAAGTGAGCACAATTTGTCAGTCGAGGCGCGGCGATGGGCACTTCGGGAAGCTGAAACAAATCTCTCGCGAGCGGCACGCCAGCGCGAGCTACGCACGCACACGCGCGCCGACGGGAGCGACCCCCGAGCCCGGCCGCGCAGGTCCCCGAAGCATGCACTGAGCGAGCAGCCGATCTGCAGGCGCGCAGGGAGTCAGGATGCGCAGCATCGCCTGCTGGATCAACGCGGCCCACGACCAGCCCATGGGGGGGCCACCCGCAGGCGACACCTCACCAGGCCGTCTGCAGGGCAGGCGCCGGGCTGACGACGGGCATCAGCGGGGAGAGCGGACCGCGGCATAGCTGGAAGGCCGAACGCACCACGCAGCTGAGCTGGAAAAAGAAACAATTCGGAGCAACACTTCACGCCCCCCCTGAACGACGAGGAGGCGCTCGCCTTCCAGCGCCCCCACGCCGGCCAGTAGACTGCGCGGCGGCCGAAGGGACGCAGCCGACGCAGCCGGGGTCCTGGAACATCATGCTGGGGGCTCTCGCATCGAAGATCAGCGCGAAGGGCCCGTCTCACTTGAAGACGAAGAAAAAAGCGACCTGGGGAACAGAGTCGCCAATTTCCAACATGTCA
The DNA here is from genome assembly GCA_963575745.1 of Prorocentrum cordatum. Taxonomy (NCBI): domain Eukaryota; class Dinophyceae; order Prorocentrales; family Prorocentraceae; genus Prorocentrum; species Prorocentrum cordatum. Next base: position 128,077 of record CAUYUJ010010324.1, on the reverse strand, counting down.
CACTGGGGCAGGTCGGCCGAAGGTTTCCAGCATGCGCCAAGACATCGCGCGAAATTTCTGATGCCGAAGACAAAGTGCACACTCGAAGCGGAAGAAGAAACTGCCGCGCCTGTCGGACGCGGGGCCCCATTCCCGCCCATCAGCAGGGAACGCGCGGTCGGCGCAACACATCAGACACGAACGCCACACCCGAGGCAACGCGCGGAAGAGAAACTCGGCCCGGGCGAAAGGGAGGGATAGCAAAGGGGGGGTTTGAGAATCAGCTCACGTAGCTGATTTTCCCGGCGCCTCCTGGCGCCGGAGGCGGCATGTATCGAGGAATGGGCCCCTCGGCGAGGCCGAAACCAGCTGCGTGCAGCAAATTTCGTAATCCCTCCTTTCCCAATCCCCCCCTTTCGTCCGGCCCGAGAAACCTCCCCACGCCGCTCGGTGGCGCACGTCCTGCCGGCGACGTCGTCGAAGCCGCGGCCAGGCTCGGCGCCGACCACCGCCGGGGCGGACGAGGGGCGGCAGCCAGGCCCGTCGGGCAGCCGGGCACGCGGCCGCGGGAGGTGCGGAGCCTCTCCCAAGGCGTCGACGTGGCCCCCGGCCGAAGGCCGCTCGCGTCGGCCTGCCCCGCGCCACCCGCCCCCCTCTCACTGAAGGCCTGCACACCGCTGCGACTCTGCCCGTCGCCCGACCGTCCTCGCCACGCGCATCTGACTACCTACCAGACCACCCCAACCCAACCCGAAGACCCGAATTTGACCCGAATTTCGGGTTGGGGGGGGTTACGGGTTCCATGTGTTTTTTCAACGTTCCCCGACCCCCCCCCAACCGGAAATGGAGGGCAAATTGAGGCCTTCGGGTTGGGTTGGGGTGGTTTGGTACGTGGTGAGCATCGGGCGGCAGACCAGCAGGCAGCGGCAGCAGCTCCCTCGGACCCGCCGCGGGGCCCGGCGGCGTGGCGGCGGCGCTCGACCACCTCCCCAGGCACACCAGCGAAGCCCAGGCAAGGGGAGCCCCGAGTCCGCTGCAGGGCAGGCACGGCGAGGAGGGCGGCCGGCCGTGGCCCCCCCGAGCCACCGCCCGGTGCGCCAGCCTGGCCGCCCTCGGGACCAGCGTCCGTGCTGTTCGGCCCCTTCGGGGGGGGGCCAGCACGCGCGTGGACCTCTCCGCCTCCGCCGCCAGGGCCCGCCCCTCTCTGCCCTTTCCCCGCCTCTCCTTGATCACGGCACGGCAGCCTGCCCCACCATGCGATCGGCGACCGGGCGCTCGATGTCACAAGAAGCCAGCCCGTAGCCCTGGGGCCGCCCGCCGCCGAGAACGAGTTGACGCCCCGCGGCAAGACCTGCCCCCACCGAGCCGTCGGTGGACGAGCGGATGCGCACCTGGCACCTTTCTCCCCGCAGCTGGTACCGACGGTCGAAGCACGCCTGACTACAGATGTTGAGCTGGTCACACTGGAGGCCCGGACCTCCGACGTAATGATTTGTTCATGACGTCGACCCTCAAAGGTTCTGACCTATTCCCTGGGACCGGCTTTTCATCCCGAGTCGTTTTTTGACGGTCGGAGGCCCAGGAAGAGCCCCCAAAGGCCGAAAATGGCAAACAAAAACTCCCGTCGTATTTTTTTCATTGCTCGAGGGGGGCCGTGCTGACAGAGACACGGGTGTTCATCGATGCCAGGGGCTGACGTCGTGGCTCCGAGAGCCAGACGCCACCAGCGATGCCGAGGCACTGGAGCCGTAGCGCTGGGGCCGAACGCCTCCACCCGCAGGGTGCACCGTGCGAAGGCCCCCGATGGGCCAGGCATCGTCAAGGGGCCCCTCGCGGAGCAGCGTGCTTGCGGAATCGAAGGAACTGGTGCGGCCGCCTCACGCTTTGCAGGCGGCGGCCATCGTGGGAACATCCTGGCCAGCATCGGGCCCTCCGTCGTGAGACCGAAGTGCGAATGAAAGGCCTCTGCCGATGCGGTACCACACACTATCCCGCCACAGCAGGCCCCGCTCCTGAGCCCCGAACGCCATGTCCGCAGCCTTGGCCTCGGTGCCCTCCCCGCGGCGGAAGGCCCCCCCCGTGTCGCACAGGAACCAGCGTGAGCCGATGGCGAGGGATCGAGCAGCTCGGGTGCGTGGGTTGTAGGAGGCGGAGTCCTCGGAGCAGGCACTAGCCCCGTCGGCGGACGAAACCAAAACTGATGCCGGCGAGGGACGGCCATCTGCCCATGGAGGGTGCCCGCCGTCGTCGGCTGCATCCTGTGGCGGGGCACTCGCCCACCCTGCACGGTGCGCAGCTGCCCGTCGGCGGAAGGCGTTCCCCACGGTGACGTCGGCAGGGCGGAAGTCGCAGCGCAGGGCATGATTACCAGAGAGTCCGTTTGGAACTGCGCCCTGACCACCACTGGGTAGCATATACAGTCAACCATGATAGTAAGGATGGGGTAACTTTTCAAGGCTACCCTTGCATCCTTGCCCCTTCGGTATTCGGCATCCTTCGGCATTCTGCCGCGCTCCGCACAGAAGAAAACGTCAACATGGCGTTCCAAGGCCCTTGCATCCTTACCGCGCATCCTTACTATCCTGGTCGAGTGTACGTATCATCATACGGAATCCTCATAGACGTCACCTTCATGCGTGCAACAACATACGGGCAATCCGTGCGACGCAACACCAGCCGCTCGTGCAAAGCACCCTCCGTGCGATCGGCGAGGGCCCAGAAGCGACGACCCGCAGCAAGAGACAAGTAGGATGGCATCAAAGATCACCTTCGAGCCGCCTTCGAACCCCCACTAGTAGTCACGAACCTGGGGACCTGCTCCACGCGCTGAACAGGTGGCGACTGATCGAAACCCGTTGCGCGACGGCAACGGCGACGGCGACGGCGACGACGGAAACGGCGACGGCGGCGACGACGACGACGACAACGACGACGACGATCACGACGACGACGACGACCACGACCACGACGACGGCGGCGGCGGCGGCTGCGGCGGCGGCGACGACGACGAAGACGACGCAGCACGCCTCACGCCGCGGCGCAGATGTGTGGCCGCGGCCGCCGTGGCCAGCACCCCGTGGCCGTGGGGGCCGCCGTGCGCACCCGTGCCCACCGTCAGGGAGACGGCGACGACGACGACGACAAAGACGACGAAGACGACGATGGCGGCGGCAACGGCGACGGCGGCGGCGAATACGGCGAATACGGCAACGGCGACAGCGTGGGCCTGTCGGCACGCCGGGCGCCTCCTGGGCGCCCGGCGCCAGCGAGGGCGGGGCCAGCAGGGCGGACGGCTCGGCGTCCATGGAGGGCGTCCTGTCAGGGGCGGGGCATGGCGGCGACGACGAGGGCGATGGCGACCAGAACGGCCACGACGAGGGTGACGGGGGAGAGACAAAGGGGGGGGTCGAAGATCCATCATGTAGTTCTTTGCGCCTCGGTCCCATACCCCCGGAGACGACGAAAAAGACGACAACGACGACGACGAGGAGGACGAGGACGACGAGGACCGAGGGCGGACAGGAGGGGAGGAGGGAGGCGGAACGACGGGGGGGCGAGAGAAGAGATGGACGGCTGCAGGAGCAAGAGGAAGGGTGGTTCGAAGAGGATGGGGAGGGAGGAGGAAGGAGGGAGGGAGGTGGAGGGTGGAGGGTGGAGGATGAGGAGGAGGAGGGAAACAGCAGGAGGAGGAGAAGAAGCAGAGGGAGGAGAAGGAGGAAGGTGCAGAAAGAGGAGGCGGAGGATGGGCCGAAGAGGGGGCGGGAAGGGAAGAATGGCCGAGAAGGACGGCCACTGCCTTCCAGCATCCCACCTCCTCCTCCACCTACCCATCCGCCAACCTACCCATGCGTCATTTCTTCCTCCCTCCATCCCTCCCTCACTCGCCTCCTCCTCCTCCTCATCCGCCTCCTCCTCCTCCTCATCATCATCATCATCATCCTCATCATCATCATCATCAGCATCATCATCATCATCATCATCAGCAGCATCATCATCAGCATCATCAGCATCATCATAGTCCCACCAGCCCTTTGGGCGTGAGTGGTTTAGAGAGCCCGCTCTGTCCTCAACCCCCCTTCTTCCCCCTCGGGGAGGGGTTTACCCCTCCCCCTACCCCCTCCCCCTGGACCTGGAGAGGGAGTCCCGAGCGTCGTCAGGGGAGTCTCTTTCGACGCCTGGGAGGGTCAAAAAACGACGACCCTCAAGAGGATTCTGGCCCCGAGGGGGGGGAGGCAGTTTGGCGCCTCAGCTCGTCGTTGAAGCCAAAAACATTGATTTCACTAAGGTGTTGGCCCCATTTTGGCCTTCTGAGGGGGCCGCGTTCCTCTTCCTTCTTAGCAAAATCATTGATTTTACGAAGGTTTTGGGCTCATGTTGTCCTTCTCAGGGGTCAGCGCTTATTTGCGCTTCTGAGGAGGTCGCAAGAGGCCCCAAGATGGCCCCAAGAGGCCCCCAGGAGGCTCACAAGAGGCCTCCAAGAGGCCCCCAAGCGGCCCCAAGAGGCCCCCAAGAGGCCCCCAAGAGGCCCCCAAGAGGCCCCAAGAGGCCCCAAGAGGCCCCCAAGAGGCCCCCAAGAGGCCCCCAAGAGGCCCCCAAGAGGCCCCAAGAGCCTCCAAGAGGCCCCCAAGAGGCCCCACGAGGAGCCCGAACGACTCACACCAGGACGAGGGGCCCGAACGACTCACACCACGAAGAGCCCGAACGACTCACACCACAAGGAGGGGCCCGAACGACTCACACCAGGACGAGGCGCCCGAACGACTCACACCACGAGGAGCCCGAACGACTCACACGAGGAGCGCTTTCTCTCCCTCCTCCTCCGCCTCGTCCTTCTCCCGCTCCCCCCACAAGGAGGATGTACAAGGAGGCGGGAGGAAGGAGGAACAGGGGAGATATGCGGGGCCAAGCGGACACACGCCTGAAAAACACGACTGTCGGCATGCTTCGCAAGAGTTGCTGCTGTGAGATGGGCTGGTGGGGATACGCGAAGCGTAAAGAATTCCTTCCTCCTCCTCCTCCTCCTCCTCCTCCTCCTCCTCCTCCTCATCATCATCATCATCATCATCAATCATCATCATCATCATCTCATCATCATCATCATCATCATCATCATCATCATCATCATCATCATCATCATCATCATCATCATCATCATCATGTCATCATCATCATCATCATCATCATCATCATCATCATCATCATCATCATCATCATCATCATCATCATCATCATCCGCCTCCTCCTCCTTCTCATCCTCCTTTTCCTTATAATTAACTTCTCCCTGTCGGACCCCGAGACCAGTTTTTAGGAGGGGCCGGGCGGTTCGCCTCAGACTTCCTAACAACGAATGACCCTGAAGCCAAAAAAATGGCAAGAGTTTCACTGATTGAGAGCGGGTGGTTTTCAATATGTGGCTCTCGCACTAGCGCCGCGCACATAAAATCTCAAGACCTGCAATAACTTCACGGATTGAGGGCGGGTGGTTTTTTAATGTGGCTCTCGCCCTCACTCGCTGTAAACATTTGCAAGAGTTTCACGGATTGAAGACGGCTCCTTTTCAAAATGTGGCTCTCGCTTTAGCGCCGCGCACATTCGTTG
>CAUYUJ010010324.1:90000-115000 GCA_963575745.1 Prorocentrum cordatum | reverse complement strand
AGCCGAGCAGCACCCCGCGGCACACCCGGGGGCTGCAGTCGATCCCAGGAGGGGGAGGGGCAAGGAAGGAGGACGGGAGAAGAGAAGAAGGAAGAAGCAGGAGTGAGGAGAAATGAGAAGGGGGAGGAGCAGGAGGAGGGGAAGGAGGGAGACAGGGAGCCGAGGAAGACGAAGACGACACGGCAGGGATTGGGCTCGGGGCTGCTCCGGCGACCATGCGCTGGCCGACGATTCAGCATGCGCCAGGGCTGCCCGAGCCGAGGGAGGCGCGAGACCCTCCACCGCCCCTTCCTGGAGGTAGGGTAATGGGCAGGAGGAGGAGGAGGAAGAGGAGGAGGAGGAGAGGCAGGAGGAGGAGGAGGAGGAAGAGGAGGAGGAAGAGGAGGAGGAGGAGGAGGAGGAGCTCCCTCATTCGGGCACGTCTGGACCCCCCTCGGCGAGGGGCAGCTGCTGAGATAAGCACCCCGAAGCAGAAAAACACCCTGAACCGACGGAAACGCTCGGAGCCTCGAGTCTCCGCACCCACCACCAAGCACGGCCGCCCAGAGTTGAACATCGTTTGACAAATCCCATCCCCACTGGTTTGGCCCTGGCCCCACTGGCCGACTTGCCCGCCAGGGTGAAGAGATGCCTGCTTCCTTGGGCCTCGCGGAGCCAATCCCCACCTAGGAGGGCGGGCTGACGAGCATGAGATACCAAGACCCAGCGGGGATGGGGACAGGTTGAACGATGCTGCCCCTGAACAGGCGGGGTGGCGCGAGGGTGGCGTCTTTCCAGGGCCCATTTCGATCCGATCGATCCGATTCGATGTCGATGTCGATTCCGCCCAGCCCGATCCGCTCCGATCCCGATGTGCCGGCGGTCCGGTGCGGCCCGGTGCTTTTGCATGGCGATGCTGCGCACCCTGGCACAGCCGATCCCCGCCCGCCTCCTCTGAAGACCGCCCTCAGCCCGCTCCGGGGGCCCACTGAGTGCACCGCCACCCCCCGGTGGCGTCGGCCGCCCATCGGGCACAGCACCGCGCCACCGCCCCTTCGCGGGGGCGCGGTGCGGCCGCGCGCTTCGCGCGGGGGGGCCGTCCAGCGCCCCGCCCCCAGGGCTTGCGCGGGGGAGGAGGCGGGGCACTTCGCCCCGCTTCGGAGGGCCCCCGGGGGGAACCGGGAAGGCAGAGAGGGAGGGTCTTTCTCGGAGAGTCATGAAGCTGCGAGAATGAGAAAGGGAGAAGGAGGAGGAAGAGGAGGAAGAGGAGGAGGAGGAGGACAGGGCGGAGGAGAAGGCGGAGAAGAAGGCGGAGGAGGGAAGAGAGGGATGTCACAGGTCTGGCGCAGCCGCGCGGGCGCCGCCTTATGGCGCAGCGCCCGACGAGGGGGAGGAGTGGGAGGAGTGGGGGAAGAGGAGGAGGAGGAGAAGGAAGAGGAGGAGGAGGAGGAGGAGGAAAGGAAGAGGAGGAAGAGGAGGAGGAGGAGGAGGTGAAGGAGGAGTGGTAGGAAGAGTAGGAAGAGGAGGAGAAGGGAAGGAGGAGGCGGAGGGGGAGGAGGAGGGGCAGGAGGAGGAGGAGGAGGAGGGGGGGAGGAGCAGGAGAAGGAGAACGAGGAGGAGGGAGAGGAGTGGGAGGAGGAGGGAAAAGAGGAGGAAGAGGAGGAAGCGGAGGAAGCGGGAGGAGGGGGGTGAGGAGGAGGAGGAGGAGGACGAGGAGGCGGAGGCGGAGGCGGAGGAGGAGGAGGAGAAGGAGGAGGAGGAGGACGACGACGACGAATAGGAGCAGGAGGAGGAGGAGAGGAGGAGGAGGAGGACGAGAAGGGGGATTTGAGAGTTAGGGCGCCGCAGAACGTGAGGTTTTGAGTGGCTGAGACGGGCTGAGGATGCCCTGTTTCCCTTCTTCCTTCTCCTCTGTCCCTCTTCCCCTGTCCGCCGCCCATAAGGGCTAACGTTTTTCTGCAGGCCTTGGAAGCCCCAGGCGCACGGCGGCCCCCTGGGGGCGGCTCGCACGGAGCTGCACAGCGCGGCGCACGATTGGCTCGGTGCGGTGGATCCGCGGTTTTCCCCTCACATCTCGCTGCGACTCCTCCTCAGGCGGAACGATGCCGAGAGGCCTCCGACGTTGGCCTGGCCTCTCAGGCCGCCTCCAACCCTCATCCTCTTCTCCTCTAAGAACAGACGGCGACGCAGACAGCGGGCAGGCTCTTTGACGTTCTGCGCGGCATCTGCCAAAAATGATGCCATTATCGTCGCTGTCGCATCGTTGATATTAGTCACCGCTTTGCGGTTGTTTCCGCGCGTCCCCAGCTCGCCAAAAAAGTGAGAGCTCGGACGCAGCAGATAGTAAGGAATTTTAGTGGCTGGGACGGGCTGGGGGGGCCTGCTTCCCCTCTGCGAGGCGGAGATTTATCCAGATCCACCGCCTGGGATACGACGTCCTGGTGCCCCAGCGGGATACGCGACCCCAGCTCACTTCCAACGAGGATGAGCGCGAGGAGGAGGAGGAGGAGGAGGGCGAGCGGGGTGAAGATCTGAATCTGAATCTCTCCGCGCGGGGACCTGCAGCTGGGCTGGCCGTTACACGGCAGATCAGCCCAGGTCCGGAAAATAGGTGCCCGACTTGGGGTGAGGGGCCTCTGCAGAGCCTAGACAGTACTTACATCACCGCTTTCGAGGGTGGGTTGCACTTCCCCTTCAAAGTGCAAAATCGCACAGCAGTATCCACAAGTCGTACAAGACAAAACGCCCCGCAGCACTGCGAGGTGATGAGAAAAATGGCACTGCTCCGCCCAAAGGTGGTCCAAAGCACCACGGCACTCAGCGGGCACCAAGTGACCCGGAGGGGGCTCGGGGTCACCATTCTTCCAAACAGGTCGGTGCGGGAGCAGATGGTCTCGCTGCTGCAGGGTGCACCGAGGCTTGCAGAAGTCAAGCCGTTTGATTGGAAAATCTCCGCGCGAACAGAACAGTGCAACACAGACTTGCTCTTGGCAGGCGCATGGCCAGCGTCACGGAGGCGACAGATTCTGTCCGCGAAGCTGGTACTCTGATTCTTGATTATGCGGGGAACCCTCTCTCCCCGCACTCGTTCCCTCGAGAACAAAACCTTTCGCTGACTGGCTTAAAGACGATAGATACATCACGTCCGTGGCCAACCGATCTGCATCCGCCGTCACAGCCGCGTCTTCATCAGAAGCCTGCACTCTAGCAGCGGCGGCGTTAGCAAAATGATCGGCAGCACGGTTGAGATCGAGATCCAGTTCTACATCGGGAAGCAACGTGGTTCGGCTTTCGGTCTGGTCTGGGTGCCCCGTGGTCAAGAGGACATTGATTGAGCCGCCCTGGACCTTCAAGGTCCGATAGTACTCAGCCCACGAATCATGCATTTCGCGTCTGTTCTTGGCCTTCAGAGGCCGTCTGGCAACCTTAACAGTCACAAGACAGCCACAGCACACTCGGCGACCTTCTGTGGTGTTCTTAGGATGAAAGCATACAGCTCTGCCCTCGGCGTAGTCTGCTTGGTCGGGAGGGAGCCGCTCAACACGGCATCGAACAGCCCAGTAGGACCTGAGTGGACGATGGACCACACACAACGTCGAAGGCTCCAGTCCTGAGTATGCCTCCCCCCCCTGATCCGTCGATACCCTAAGTGCCCCCGTCAGTGATCCTCCCGCCTTCCAGCCGCCCCCACTCCCGAACACGAGACTGAGGCTCAGGGAATTGGCTGCACGAGACAGCCTCAGGCGGAAGGCCACGGAACCAGTGGCAGGAACGCTCGGGTTCAGCAGCGACACGCTCGGCCAGGCGATCGGTTCGCTCCACGACCCGATCTGGCACGTGCCGATTGCACTCACAGCGATAGATCGATGTTATGGGGAATCATCTGACCTTCCACGCCTAACAAACTTGTCATTGGTCAGCGGTAGATGCCCTGCGGCCGCCAGACGGTGCTCAGTCCCTCAGTCTGTAATAAGGATGCTGAGAAGAATCCTAGCAACCTCCAACTCCCCATCCTTGCTCAACGTTTTGAGCACCCGATTCACCGCCGTGACATCCACTCCACCCTCCAGTCCTCTACCCATGTAATACAGATCAGCCTGCCATCAAGACAAAGCAGAGCAGGTCACGATCATCTATTCCCCAAAGGACCAAAGGGAAATGATCATCAGTGATGCACAGGGTAGCATATTGAGCTCTCCATCGCACAGGTGAGATGGGCTCCCAGGACAAGTCGAGCAGGACGACAATCGTAGCAGCAACGGGCCCCCGAGCAACCTGCAAGCGATACCATCGAATAGAGTGGGAGGCGGAGGAGGAGAAGGAGGAGGAGGAGGAGGACGAGGACGAGGACGAGGACGAGCAGGAGGAGGAGGAGGAGGAGGCGGAGGAGGAGGAGGAGGGAGGAGGAGGAGGGAAAGGAGGGAAAGGGGAGGAGGAGGAGGAGGGGAGGTAGGGGAGGGCAAGACAGGAGGAGGGGGAGGATGAGGATCGGCTGAGGATAACGAGGAGGGAGGAGGAGGGGAGGAGGTGGAGGAGGAGGAGGAGGAGGAGGAGGAGGAGGAGGAGGATCAAGGAGGAGGAGTGAGGAGGAGGAGGAGGATCGAGGGAGGAGGGATCGGAGGAGGAGGAGGAAGAGGGTGGACGATCGAGGACGATCGAGGAGGAACGAGGGAGGCGGGGGGAGGAGGGGGAGGAGGAGGAGGAGGAGGAGGAGGAGGAGGAGGAGGAGGAGGAGGGAGAGGAGGAGGAGGAAGAGGTTCGAGGAAGGAGGAGGAGGAGGAGGAGCACGAGGACGAGGACGAGCAGAAGGAGAGGAGGAGGAGGCGAGGAGGATGGCGGAAGAGGAGCGGAAGGAGGAGAAGGGGAGGAGGTGGACGAGGACGAGGACGGGCAGGAGAGGAGGAGGTGGAGGAGGAAGAACAGAAGAAGGAGGGAAAGGAGGAGGGGGACGATTGAGGGGGAAAGAGGAGGAGGAGGAAGAGGATCGGCTGAGGAGGATCGAGGGGAGGAGGAGGAGGGGGAAGAAACAGAAGGGGAGAAGGCAGAGGGAGGATGGGGATCGGGGAGGAAGAGGGAGGAGGAGGATGGCGAGCAGGGATCGATGGGAGAGAGCGGAGGACGATCGAGGGGTCGAGGAGGTAGGATCGAGGAGGAGGAGGAGGATCCGAGGAGGAGGAGGTGGAGGCACAGGAAAAGGAGGATGATCGAGGAGGGAAGAGGAGAGGAGGAGGAGGAGGATCGAGGTCGATCGAGGAGGATCGAGGAGGAGGCGGAGGAGGAGGTGGAGGAGGAGGTTTGAGGAGGAGGAGCGAGGAGGAGGGAGGAGGAGGAGAGGAGGAGGAGGATCGAGGAGGAGGAGCCCAACCCCCTCTGCCTTCCGCCCCCTCGAAGGGGGCCCCCCTGCCGCCGCGGGAGCGCGAACCGCGCCGCGCAGGGCGGGCCTCTGCGCGGAGCCTCCGCCGCGCGGGCTCCGCTCAGGCCGCCGCCGCGGAGGCCTCCTCCGCGGGCGCCGCCTCCCCGGCAGCGGGCACCTCGGCGGGCGGCTCCTCGGCCGGCGGCGGCGGGGGCTCCAGCTCCTGGGGCGTCGCGGGGCAAGCATCGAGGGTCGAGGGTCGAGGGTCGAGGAACGAGGGTCGGGGAACGAGGAGGAGGATCGAGGATCGAGGGTTGAGGATCGAGAAGGAGGAGGAGGATCGAGGATCGAGGATCGAGGATCGAGGAGGAGGAGGAGGAGGAGGAGGACGAGGAGGAGGAGGAGGAGGAGGAGGAGGAGGAGGAGGGGAGGAGGAGGTGGAGGAGGAGGAGGAGGAGGAGGAGGAGGAGGAGGAGGAGGAGGAGGAGGAGGAGGAGGAGGGGGAGGGGGAGGAGGGGGAGGAGTAGGGAGGAGAGAAAGAGAAAGAGAGAGAGAGAATAAACAAAAAAAGACGGAAAGAGAGAGAGAGAGAGAGAGGAGAGTCCAGAGAGGGGAAGAGGCGGGCGCCCAGAGAGAGGATGAGAGAGAGGGGTCCAGTCCAGGGTTTGCCCGACGCCAAGAAATGGTGAGACAGAGGGGGTCCAGTCCAGGGGGTGCCGGACGCCGCCAAGAAAGGGGGGGAGACAGAGAGAGGGAGTCCAGTCCAAGGGCTGCCCATCCAAGGGATATCTGCCAGTCCCCGAGACGGGCTCCTTCCTGGCCCCAGGGCCCCCGACAGCTTGGAAGCGGCCACGGGGTCTGAACTACATGGGCCCCGAGAAAATCTGTCAAGAGGTCAAGAGGGGGGGGTAAGGGCAAATCCGCTCAAATCGGTGGCCCGACCCCTTCTGGTGCAGCGTTTCACCCTGGTTCCGTTCTTGACGGTCCGGAAACCAGAAAACAGCACCCAGAGACAGAAACAGGCGAAAACGTGATCGAGCCCAGAACCTCGAACATTGCTCCCCCATTCCAGCTCGCCAGAACCAGTGCCAGGCCACCTCAGACCCAGCGGGCTCCAACCGCCAGGACACCCTCTAACAAAAATCTTCATCCGAGTCGGCCTCGGCGTTCTCTCGGGCCTTACACAAGACCGAGCGCCTTGGCTCTCTCCTCAGTAGGAGGAGGAGGAGGAGGAGGAGGAGGAGGAGGAGGAGGAGGAGGAGGAGGGACAAGGAGGAGGAGGAGGAGGACGGAAGCAAGAGGAGGAGGACCCAAGACTCCGATGCCTACAGCCCGGATCCGAAGAGGAGGAGGAGGAGGAGGAGGAGTGGGCCTCGGTTTTCTCTCGGACCTTGCGATTCGGCCCGGCTCCGAGGAGGAGGAGAGTGATTTCTTCGGGTCCAAAAGGACGAGGGACGAGGGATGATTTAGGGAGATCAGGAGAGGAAACAAAAACGCACAAACAGAGACTTTCGGAGCGGCGGGTCTCTTTGGATCGGCGCTGGACCCCCTTCCCCCGCACGCGAAGCACGCCGGAGGCGGGGTGCCGGAAGCGCCGCCAGGGCGGCCCCGGGCCGACCCGAGAGAGCCGCGCGCAGCTCGGAAGGTTTACGCGTGTGCATTTTTTCTTCCTCGAGGAAGGAAGGGAGCGAATCCTCGCCATCCTCCTCGCCACTCCTCCTCGCCACTCCTCCTCGCTCTTCATCTTCATCGAGGAACGAGGGAGGAAAGAACGGAGCGAGGGGAGGCATGAGGAGAACAGTTAGGGTCCTTAAGCGTCTCGAAGGCACCCAGTACGGCGGTGAACTCGTCGCACTGCACCACAGCCGCGTCGTACTTGTCCTCCCCCGCACTGCCGTCGTCTTCGCTCCTCCTCCTCCTCCTCCTCCTCCTCCTCCTCCTCCTCCTCCTCCTTCGTCCTCCTCCTCCTCCTCCTCCTCCTCCTCCTCTTCCGCCTCTCCTCCTCCTGCTCCTCCTCCTCCGCCTCCGCCTCCGCCTCCTCCGCCTCCTCCTCCTCCTCTCCTCCTCTTCCTTCCTTCTCTCCTCTTCTCCTCCTCCTCTACATGCTCCCCCTCCTCCTCCTCCTACTTCGCCCGCCGCCGCTCCGTCTCCGCCTCCGCCTCCTCGTCTCTCCGCCTCCTCCGCCTCCTCCGCTTACTCCGCCTCTTCGCCTCACCGCTCTTCCGCAGCTTCCGGGCTCTCTTCCTCCTCCTCCCTCCGCCCTCCTCCTTTCCTCCTCCTCATCTTTTCTATCATTTCTTCAACCTCCTCCTGCATCTCATCCAAATTTCCTTCCTCTCATCTATCATACCTTCATCATTCAACTCTCATACATCATCTCCTATCATCACATCATCCTCATCATTCATCATCATTTCATTCAATTTCATCCTCATCATATCATCTCATCATCATCATCATCCTCATCATTCATCAATTATCATCATCATCATCATCATATATCATTCATCATTCACATCATTTCAGTTCCTCATCATCATCAGCATCAGCATCAGCATCATCATCAACTTCATCATCATCATCATCATCATCATCATCATCATCATCATCATCATCATCATCATCATCATCATCATCATCATCTTCCTCTTATTTCCCCCTCCTTCTCCTCCTCTTCTTTTGCTTCATAGCATTCATGATTTTGTCACTAGCACTAGTCGTATTACTATGATTGCTCGTTGTATTATTACTCGTATTATCATTATTATGATTAGTATTATTATTGTGACTATTATTATAATTAGTAATACTATTATTAGTAGTAGTAGTAGCAGTATCATCATTAATATTATTATTAGTGGTAGTAGTATTACTTTTGTTATTACGATTGTTGTACCATTATTATCATTAATATTATTATTAGTAGTATAAGTATTAGCATTTGTGTTAGCATTCGTATTCGTATTATGATCATTATTACTGATATTACGAGTATTAGCATAATTCGTATTATTAGTACTAGCGTTAGTATTGGTATGACCATTCTTCTATTAGTGTTACTATCATTACTAGTATTACTAATATTAGTATTATTCACATGGTGATTATTGACACTGGTATTACCATTATTAGTCGTAGTGTGTTTCAAAGTAGTCATATGCTTGTCCTTCGCTTCTTCGTCGTAATGTTGTGTTTCGTCGTCTGAATATGTTTCATATTCTTTTTCTTAATATTAGTCGTCTTGGCATCACTACTAATACCCGTGATAGTCTTCAAACACGACTTCCTAGTACTAATGCAACTAGTAGTAACGGTAATATTCCTAGTAGTATCATGAATACTAGTTGTAGTCGTAGTAGTAGTAGTAGTAGTAGTAGTAGTAGTAGTAGTAGTAGTAGTAGTAGTAGTAGTAGTGACAGTAGTAGTAATAGTAGTAGTGGTAGTAGTAGTAGAAATAACAGTAGTAGTCGTAGTAGTAGTAGTAGTAGTAGCAGTAGTGGTGGTAGCCGCAGCAGTAGCAGTAGCAGCAGTAGCAGTAGTAGTAGCAGTAGTCGTAGTAGTAGTCGTAGTAGTAGTCGTAGTAGTAGTAGTAGTAGTCGTCGTCGTATTAGTAGTAGTAGTAGTAGTTGTTGTAGTAGTAGTCGTCATAGTAGTAGTCGTATTAGTAGTAGTAGTAGTAGTAGTAGTAGTAGTAGTAGTAGTAGTCGTAGTAGTAGTCGTAGTAGTAGTAGTAGTAGTAGTAGTAGTAGTAGTGAGTCGTAGTAGTATAGTGTAATTAGTAATGGTGAAATAATGTAATAGTATGTAGTAGTTAGTAGTAGTGTGTTAGTAGGTCGTAGTCGTCCTCCTCCTCCAGTCTCCCTTCGTCCTCCTCCCCCCCCCTCCCCCTCCTGCCCCTCCTGTCCTACGCCTTCTCCTCCTTCCTCCTCCTCCTCTCCTCTTCCTCCTCACTCCTCCTCCTCTCCTCCTCCTCCTCCTCCTCCCTCTCTACCTCCCCCCCCTTTTCCCTCATCCTCCTCCTCGTCGTCCTCGTCCTCCTCCGCCTCCTCCTCCTCCTCATCATCATCCTCCTCCTCCTCCTCCTTATTCTCCTCCTCCCCCTCCTCCTCCTCCATTCCTTCTCCTTATAGGTAATTTCTCCGCGTCGCACCCCGAGGCCAGTTTTTTGGGCGGGCCTGGCGTTTCGTCCGATACTTCCTCACCCTGTTATGACCCTGAAATTTAAACAGTGACCACAGCTTCACAGACGGAGGGCGGGTGGTTTTCAAAATGTGACTCTCGCCTCAGCGCCGCGCACATTCCCTTTACACATCCGCAAGAGCTTCACGGATTGGGCGCGGGTGTTCAAGACGTGGCTCTCGCATTAGCGCCGCGCACATTCCTTTTTTACAAATATGCAAGAGCTGCACGGATTGAGGGTGGGTGTTTTTCAAAATGTGGTTCTTGCCTCAGCGCCGCGCACAGCCGCATTCAATTTGCAAGAGCTTCACGGATTGAGGGCGGGTGGTGTTCAAAATGTTGTTCTCACCTTAGCGCCGCGCACACTCGCTTGACCAAAACAATTCGAGAGTTTCACCGATTGAGGGCGGGTCGATTTCAAAATGCGGCTCACCGACGGAGGGCGGGCAGTTTTCAAAATGTGGTTTTCGCCTTAGCGCCGCGCACACTCGTTTTACAAATCTGCAAGGGTTTCACGGATTGGGGGCGGGTGGTTTTCAACGTGTGGTTCTCGCCTTAACGTCGCGCACATTCGTTTTTACAAATCTGCAAGAGCTCCACGGATTGAGGGCGGGTGGTTTCCTAAATGTAGCTCTCGCCTTAGCGCCGCGCACATCCGTTCTGAATTTGCAAGAGTTTCACTTGTTGAGGGCGGGTGGTTTTCAACATGCCGTTCTCGCCTTAGCGCCGCGCACATCCGCTTCTAAAAATGCACAAGAGTTTCACCGATTGAGGGCGGGCCGGTTTCAAAATGCTGTTCTCGCCTGAGGGCCGCGTACATCCGCTTCGAAAAAATGCAAGAGCTTCACTGGGTGAGGGCGGTTTATTTTCACAATGTGGTCCCCGCCTTTGCGCCACACACATTCGTTTCTTTTAATAATAAAATTAGCCTGACGAATGACCCAACCATATGCAGGTGTGAGTACCGCAATTGTGATTCCCTTTTCGGTGGTGATCCCTATGAGGCAACGAACCGTGCTAGGGGTGTGCCGAAATGAGTGGCGTGGTAGACGACGCGAGCGAAAACGATTGATCTGAGTACGTAGGGAGACTGAGCGCGGGTGAATCTGAGCGCGATTGCGTCTGACTGTGAACGAATCTGCGTGCGAGCGAGTCTACGTGCACGAATGCGAGTATGCCAATGCATGGTGCAATTGTATATGAATGCGAATAGTTTGTGAGTGACTGCCTCTGAGTACTCGTGACGCTGGGCGTGGCCGCCGCAAGGAGCTTCCCCGGGGCTCCCCGACGGCATCGCCCGCGCGCCGCGACGCCACCGCGAGGATCGCGCCCGCTTCCTCCCCTTCTTTTACTCCCTCTTTGCCCGCGCACTCAAAAGTCCAAAGCTGCGGGCGCAGCGCAGCGCGGAGTCCCAGCGACGCGCGCAGGTCGCCCCGGAGGGGTCCCAGCGACGCGCGCAGGTCGTCCGCTGCACGCAGCAAAAAGAGCTAGCTGGCTGGCTGATAGCGGGCAAGGCTCTTGCCGCTGGGCAGAGCGACGACGGGCGAGCGAGGCGCGGAACTCCGACGGCCTCCGGCGGAGGTGTACTGGGTGAGGGAGACGCAAGCGGACTGCGCCACGGGGACCTTCGGTGGAGCTCCCTATGGGGCCACGAAACGTGTGAGGGATGTGCCGAATGGGTGTGCGGGACGCATGCGGGCACACCCACTGGGACCTTCGGTTGCTCCCTATGGGGCCACGGAACGTGTGAGGGTGTGCCCTGTGTGCGGGCACACCACAGGGCCTCCTCTATGGGGCACGAACACGAAACGTGTGAGGGGTGTGCCGAAATGGGTGTGCGGGACGCATGCGGGCACACCCACTGGGACCTTCGGTGGAGCTCCCTATGGGGCCACGAAACGTGTGAGGGGTGTGCCGAAATGGGTGTGCGGGACGCATGCGGGCACACCCACTGGACCTTCGGTGGGCTACCTATGGGGCCACGAAACGTGTGAGGGTGTGCCGAAATGGTGTGCGGGACGCATGCGGGCACACCACTGGGACCTTCGGTGGAGCTCCCTATGGGGCCACGAAACGTGTGAGGGGTGTGCCGAAATGTGTGTGCGGGACGCATGCGGGCACACCCACTGGGACCTTCGGTGGAGCTCCCTATGGGGCCACGAAACGTGTGAGGGTGTGCCGAAATGGGTGTGCGGGACGCATGCGGGCACACCCATGGGACCATCGTGGAGCTCCCTATGGGCCACGAAACCCACATGGGTGTGCAGAAACTTCGGTGGAGCTCCCTATGGGGCCACGATACGTGCGGGCACACCCACTGAGACCTTCGGTGAGCTCCCTATGGGCAACGAACGTGTGGGGGTGTGCGACATGTGTGTGCGGGACGCATGCGGGCACACTGGGACCTTCGGTGGGAGCCCCCTTATGGGCTCGGACGTCACACGTTGATGCTGTGTGCCGCAAATGGGTTGTGCGGGACGCATGGCGGGCACACCCACTGGGACCTTCGGTGGAGCTCCCTATGGGGCCACGAAACGTGTGAGGGGTGTGCCGAAATGGGTGATGACGATGATGATGGTGGGAGGAGGAGGAGGAGGAGGAGGAGGAGGAGGAGGGGAGGAGGAGAAGAGGAGGAGAGGAGACGCGGGGACCGTTTCTTCAAAACGAGGACCCAACACCACAGGATGGTTGGGGAAAAAGTTTCACGGGTTCCCATGACCAACCAGAAATGATGTGTTAGAAGGATTCTTGATTATGCGGGCGCGACAAGTATTTTGTTTCGCTGTGATCACATCCTAAACATGACGTTATGGCACGATTCTGGAGCGTCAAGACGCAGCAATCATGTTGATACGTGTCGTTGAAATCCCGTTCAGGATCTGCAAACTGTTGCCTTCCAACGAAGCAGTTCCCTCAATGGAAATGAACCGTTGTAGTGGCCTATGAAGAGGGAGTTTGGAGGGAGGGTGAATTCTACCATCGTTGATGACTCTTGGGTCTCCAATGGTCCTCCTCCTCCCCCTCCTCATCCTCATCCTCCTCCGCCTCCTCCTCCTCCGCCTCCTCCTCCTCCTCTTCCTCCTCATCCCTCCCCCCTCCATCCATCCCTCCTCCATCCACCCCATCCATCCCGCCATTCCTCCCTCCCTCCCTCCCGCCCGCCCTCCCTCCGCCCTCCCTCCCACACTCCCTCCCTCCCTCCCTCCCCCGTTCCATCCTTCCCGCCCTCCCTCCCTCCCTCCTCCCTCACCCCTCACCCCTCCTCCCTCCTCCTCCTCCCTCCCTCCCTCCCTCCTCCCCTCGCAATCCCTCCTCCTTCCTCTCGCTTCCCCACCCTCCTCCCAACTCTCCCCTCCCTCCTCCTCCTTCCACCTCCTCCATCCCTCCTCCCTCCTCCCTCCGCCCTCCTCCCTCCCTCCTTCCTCTCTCCTCCGTACTTCCTCCTCCCACCTCCCTCCTCCCCCTCATTCCTCCCTCCCTCCTCACCCTCCCTCCCTCCTCCCTCCCGCCTCCCTCCTCCCTCCTCCCTCATCACTCTCTCCTCCCTCCTTCTCCCTCTTCCTCCTCCCTCCTCCATTTCCCACCTCCCTCCTCCTCATTCCACCCCCCCCTCCTCCGATCCCTCCCTCCCTCCCCCCGCCTCGCCGCCTCCCTCCTCCCTGCTCCTCCCCTCCTCCCGCCCCCCCTCCCTCTTCCTCCTCCCTCCTCTCGTCCTTCCTCCCTCTCCCTCCCCTCCCTCCCTCCTTCCCCATGCTCCCTCCTCATCCCACCTCCTCCCTCCTCCTCCTCTCCTCCTCCTCCTCGTCCTCCTCCTCCTCCTCCTCCTCGTATTCTTCTTATGTTATTCTTATTATTCGTCTTATCATTCTTATTATTATGCTTATTCTTATTATTATTATTCTTATTATTGTTCTTAGCATTCTTATTATTATTCTTCTTCTTATTATTAGTATTATTATTAGTATTATTCGTATTATTTGTCTTATTATTATTATTCTCCTTATTATTATTATTCTACTTAGTATTATTATTCGTATTATTCGTCTTCTTATTATTACTATTCTTCTTTTTCTTATTATTATTGTTATTCTTCTTCTTATTATTATTACTATTACTATTATTATTATTCTTATTAGTATGATTCGTCCTATTCTTATTATTATTGTTATTATTATTATTCGTATTCGTATTATTCTTCTTCTTATTATTAGTCTTCTTATTATTATTCTTATTCTTCTTATTATTATTACTATTATTAGTATTCTTAGTATTCGTATTATTCTTCTTCTTCTTATAATTCTGATTATTCTTCTTATTATTATTCTTCTTCTTATTCTTATTATTCTTCTTCGTCTTCGTATTATTCTTCTTCGTCTTCTTCGTATTCGTATTATTCTTATGGTTATTCTTATTATTATTCTTCTTATTCTTATCCTTATTATTAGTCTTAGTATTATTATTATTCGTCTTCTTCTTATTATTATTCTTAGTATTATTGTTATTATTCTTATTATGTTTATTAGTCTTCTTATTCGTCTTATTTTTCTTATTCGTCTTCTTCGTCTTCTTCTTCGTCTTCTTATTATTATTCTTATTATTCTTATTATTGTTCGTCTTCTTCTTCTTATTAGTATTCTTCTTCTCATTCTTATTATTATTCTTCTTATTATTATTATTATTATTCTTATTCTTCTTCTTATTACTATTATTATTATTATTATCCTCCGTCGTTTTCTTCTTCTTCTTCTTATTAATATTCGTCTTCTTCGTCGTCCTCCTCCTCCTCCTCCTCCTCCTCCTCCTCCTCCTCCTCCTCCTCCCCCTCTCCTCCTCCTCCTCCTCCTCCCTCCTCCTCCGCCTCCTCCTCTCCTCTCCTCCTCCTCTCCTCGCTCATCGTCATCATCCACATCATCAGCATTCCTCATCAGCAGCAGCGTTCAGCATCAGCATCAGCATAGCATCAGCATCAGCATCAGCATCATCAACAGCATCATCATCAGCATCATTCATCATCGCATCATCATCATCATCATCATCATCATCATCATCATCAGCATCATCATCATCATCATCATCATAATCAGCATCATCATCATCATCATCCATCATCATCATCATCATATCATCATCATCCATCATCATAGCATCATCATCCTCATCATCAGCATCATTCATCATCATCATCATCATCATCATCATCAACATCATCATCATCAGCATCATCATCATATCAGCAGCATCCCATCACCATCACCATCATCATCATCAGCATCAGCATCATCATCATCAGCATCATGAGCATCAGCATCAGCATCATCATCATCATCAGGCAGCAGCATCAGCACCAGCATAGTCATCAACATCAACATCAGCATCAGTATCATCAGCATCAGCAGCATCATCATCAGCATCATCAGCATCATCAGCATCGTTATCATCATGGCATCATCAGCATCAGCATCATCATCATCATCATCATCATCATCATCATCCGCATCATCATCATCATCATCATCATCATCATCACCATCATCATCATCATCATGATCATCATCATCATCATCAGCATCATCAAAACCATCAGCATCATCATCATCATCATCATCCTCATCCTCGTCCGCCGCATCCGCCGCATCATCAGCAGCAGCATCAGCATCATCTGCATCATCATTATCAGCATCATCAACCTTATCAGCATCATCAGCCGCCGCCGCATCCGCAGCTTCATCAGCATCATCAGCATCATCATCCGCCTCCGCCTACTCCTCCTCCTCTTCCTCCGCTTCATTCTCCACCTCATCCTCCACTTCCGCGTCCTCATCCTCCCCCTCATAATCAGCATTATCACCATTACAACAGCATCATCATCACCACCACCACCATCATCAGCATCATCATCATCATCAGCATCAGCATCAGCATCAGCATCAGCATCATCATCATAATAATAATAATAAGAAGAAGAATCATCATCACAAGCATCATCAGCATCATCGGCATCCTCATCAGCAGCAGCATCACCATCAGCATCAGCATCAGCATCACCACAATCGGCACCTAATCAGTATCATCAGTGTCATCATCAGCATCAGTATCATCATCATCATCCTCATCCTCATCCTAACCCTCTTCATCAGCATCATCATCATCATCAGCATCATCAGCATCACCATCAGCCTCATCATCATCGGCATCAACAGCATCATCATCATCGTCATCAGCAGCATCAACAGCATCAGCATCATTGTCATCATCATCAGCATCACCATCAGCATCATCAGAATCGGCATCAGCATCAGAATCAGCATCATCAGCAGCAGAATCGTCAACATCAGCATCAGCATCAGCATCATCATCAGCATCAGCATCAGCACCAGCATAGTCATCATCACCATCATCAGCAGCATCATCAGCATCATCAGCATCACCATCAGCAGAAGGAGCATCACCATCAGCATCATAATCCTCATCATCAGCATCATCAGCATCAGCATCATCATAATCAACATCATCAGCATCAGCATCATCATCGCCATCAGCCGCATCATCATCAGCAGCATCATCATCAGCGTCATAGCCATCGACATCTAAGTCATAGTCACGATCATCAGTACGATCATCATAGGCACCATCGTCATTATCACCATCAGCAGCATCATCAGCATCAGTATCATCATCCTCATCCTCATCCTCAGCAGCAGCATCATCAGCATTATCAACATCAGCATCGGCAACATCATCAGCCGTGTCATCATCATTGCCATCATCATCATCATCATCATCATCATCATCATCATCATCAGCAGCAGCATCATCAGCAGCGTCAGCAGCAGCATCATCGTGAAAATCGGCATCATCACCATCATCAGCAGCATCATCATCAGCATAAGCGTCATCAGCATCAACATCAGCATCAATGTCAGCATCAGCATCAGCAGTCGCATCAGTCTCATCATGTTCATCCTCATCCTCATAATCCTCATCATCATCAGCATCATCATCAGCATCATCATCAGCATCATCATCAGCATCATCATGGTCAGCATCCTCATCATCATCATCAGCATCATCAGCATCACCATCATCAGAATAAGCATCGGTATCAGCATCATCAGATTCAGCATCATCAGCATTTCCAGCATCGACATCGTCATCATCATCAGCAGCATCATCATATTCAATCGTCATCGTCATGGTCATCATCATCAGACTCATCATCATCATCAGCATCATCAGCAGCATCATCATCACAGCATCATCATCAGCATCATCAGCATCGTCATAAGCACCATCATCATCATCATCAGCATCGTCATTATCAGCGTCGTCATCGTCATCATCATCGTCATCATCCGCAGCAGCAGCATAAGCATCAGCATCAGCGTCGGCATCATCAGCAGCATCATCATCAGCAGCATCATCATCATCAACAACATCAGTATCATCATCCTCATCATCCTCTCCTCATCTTCACGACCAGCATCATTCCCACCACCACCATCATATCCTCATCATCAGCACCATCATCATCATCATCGTCGTCGTCGTAGTCGTCGCCGTCGTCATGACTCATCTCACTCTCATCATCATTAGCATCAACATCATCACCACCACCACCATCACCACCATCATCAACAGCATCCATCATCAGCCACATCTTGATTAGCAGCAGAAGCACCAGCAGCAGCAGCGTCAACACCCTCAGCATCAGCATCATCATCAGCATCATCGTCATCAGCATCACCATCAGCCGCAGCAGCATCATCCGCTTCATCATCAGCAACATCATCACCATCAGCAAAAGAACAAGAAGAAACAAGACCATCATCAATCGCAACACCAGCATCATCAGTCCCGTCATCATCAAGTCAACCACCAGCACCAACGACACAACAATCGCATTATCGTTGATGAATATTGGGTTTACAATAGTTACTGTAAATCCTCCTCCTCATCCTCATCCTCCTCCTCCTCCTCTAGAAGGCTCCCGATCCCCCTCCTCCTCCGCAACAGCAGCAGGAGCGGCGTTCCATGAGCTTCTTCGTGTCGGCCAACCACGAAGTGACGGCCTTCTCCGCCGCCTTCAGAGCCGCAGCGCCCGCCTTCTCCGCCGCCTTGGCGGCGTCGAGCGCGGCGTCTGCGTCAGCCTCGGAGGGCGCTGTGGGGGGCACAGATCCTTCAAATCATGGCCCGAGGCAGATGTGCGGCCCAGAGGGGAGGGGTCAAGAGACGCATTGAAATAAGAAGGGGCGCCGTGAAATCAGAGGGAGAGGTATCATGGCCCTGGCCATGATACCCACCCCCTGATCATCACCTCCCTTTAAGCCCAGACCGATTCCCTTGACACGGGAAGACTTGCACACTGTCTCTGCCAGGATGTCGCCAACGCCCCAGCGGAGATGGGGTCGGCATTTAACCTTCTTTCGGGGCAAGGCTTGACGGGTAAGACTTCGATAACGGCGAATCTATCCGTATCGCGATCCCGCGGATACGCGATTCTGGGGCGCGATCCCCTCGCGGACGGGATTCTGGGGCGCGATCCCGCGGATACGCGGCCGCAGAGAGGCGATCCGCGCGGGGCATCCGCAAATAAACGCCCCGTATCCGACGGGTCGCGGCCCAGGGGCCTGGCCCGCGAGGGCGCGGGTATGGATCATGTGGCAATTCACGGGAGCCTCCGATGCCATCTTACTCGCTCTTGCGAATCGACGCTAACCGACGCCATTCGACGCTAAAGTACGCTAATCGGCGCTAAATCGACGCTCATCGACGCTACCTCGGCGCTAAACCGCACGCCCATGCACACTCTAGCGACGGCTTTTCGAAGACACACAAGGCGCCCATTAGCTGCCGTTTGCCATGAGGCTGTATATGGGGGGAAGGGGGGGCGGAGGGAGGCACAACGCAACGCGCCCGCCCCCCATCGTGACAGGCTGCGGTGCTGGACGCACTGCAGCAATGCCGGGGACGCACCTGCGGGGGATGTCACGTCATGGAGGGGAGAGGGAGGGAGGAGGAGAGGGGCATCACGCGCGCTCTGGCCCGGAGGGCTGAACATCTTGATTCATCGGCGGCTTTGGAGCGGACACGTCACACTCGAGCTGGGCGCTGGGCACACGGCTGACGAAGTGGGCACAGGGGGCGAGAAGCCAAGGCAAGGGCATGGGGGGGGAAGGGCACGGGCAGGAGGAGGCCGTGCAGGTACAGCAGGAGGTCGCGGCCACGAGGGCAAAAGAGCACTGACGAATACGAATATGTTCTTCGCCTTCGAGACCCAGCTGTAGGCGCGGCGTCGCCAGACCAGAGGCCTGAGAGCCCCCGCCCCCCCCCCCCCCCCAAAAAAAAGCGGTATCTCCGCCAGCGCGCGGAGCGCGCCTCGCTGGCGCCCTTCTCGGATGTTGCTGGAAGTGCCCCTGGCCCAAGATGTCCCCAGGATCTTCAAGGAGGCCCCCAGTGCCTCCAGAGCACCCCTCACGAGGCCCAGAGGGCCCCAGGGGCTCCAAACTTGAGCGCACACCTGGGTGAGCCTTCATTGGAGCATCTGTGGACCTCCGCGGCCCTATCACAAACGTAACTTCGACCGAGTTTCGCGCAGATTTCAACCAGATGTCGTCCAGATTTCGTCCAGAGTTCGCCCAGATTCCGTCCAGATGTCGTCCAGATGTCGACCAAATCCGACGACATCCAGACGAAATGCCTAAAACCGCAGTGAAATGTTGAACCCGCTTCCATGAAGGACCAAAGCACAGGGGGGATAGGAAGGAGACAGCTCTTCTTGAGAATCTGGCAAGTTCTCTTGCATGGCGGGCGGGGGGGAGGGGCGTGGTGAGGCCCGAAAGGAAATCTGGCCTTCACGCAAGTCGGGACTTACTTGCAGGCCATTTCGGGCCAGCGCTGTTGGAAAGGTGGCGGAGGCGATGGGAGGGAATGCCATGCAAGGAAACTTACCTGAACCTACAGAAATCGTCCTCATAGGAAGCCATCTCACGTGACTGGGTTTCCCAGCGCCTCCCGGCGCTGGAGGCGGCCATTCATCGATAGAGGAAGAGAAAATAGACAACGGCATAAACAGAGACCTTCGCAGGTCCACGCGGATTTCTTAGATCGGCGCTGGAGCCCCTTGGCGGCGCCTCCGGTGCCGCCCCTGGCGCGCTCCGCGCGCGCGCGCTCCGCGCGCTAAGAATCGAGTAGAGGATCGACTACACATTGACGTACCCCCAATTTGATGTAATCGTCGAATCCGCGAACAAACACGTATAATGTCCCGCAGATCTACGGTTTCGTAGACTCGATGCAAAAATCTGCTCTGAGGTCAACGACTTCTGCAGTCGATCTCATACTCGA
The DNA here is from genome assembly GCA_963575745.1 of Prorocentrum cordatum. Lineage (NCBI taxonomy): Eukaryota > Dinophyceae > Prorocentrales > Prorocentraceae > Prorocentrum > Prorocentrum cordatum. The sequence continues at coordinate 95,145 of CAUYUJ010010324.1, read as the reverse complement.
ACGAAGTGGGGTCCAGCGCCGATCCAAGAAGTCCGCGCGGCCCTCCGAAGGATTCCTTCTGCATCATGTGTGTCGCTCGTCGTGCGTCGAGAGGTGGCCATGCATCGAGGAAGGCGCCCAGCAGCGGGGCCGAGGCCAGCTGGATGCAGCAGACGTTGTGCCACCCCCGCCCCTTTCCTGCGCATCCCCCCCCCCCCCCTCGAGCCTCAGGGACGGCCCTGAGCTCAGGCAAGGGTGGCATTTGGTTGGCGGCCTGCTGGAGGAGGAGGAGGAGGAGGAGGAGGAGGAGGAGGAGGAGGAGGAGGCTGGTCCTTGCACACGAGGCGACGGCAGCGGCCCGCGCGCCACCCCCCGCGCGACCCCGCAGGCCGCGCATAGAGGGTCGCTCCAACGACGGGCTACTCTTGCGCGTGCACCCGACACTCACCCGAGACCATCTTGGACGCTTCAGCGTCTCGCGAACGGCCCCGTCCAGACCCAGGGGGAGGGGGTGGCGGGCGGGGTAAACCCCCTGGCTTAGCGGCGAACCGGGGTCGGCCAGGGCCACGTCCCAACTCCTCCTCCGCCTCCTCCTCCTCCTCATCCTCCTCATCCTCATCCTCATCCTCACCCTCATCCTCCTCCTTGTCCTCCTCCTCCTCCTCCTCCGCCTCCTCCGCCTCCTCCGCCTCCTCCGCCTCCTCCTCCTCCTGCTCCTCCTGCTCCTCCCCTCCTCCTCCTCCTCCTCCTCCTCCTCCTCCTCCTCCTCCTCCTCCTCCTCCTCCTTCCCCGACGGGCCACAAGTGTAGGAAAACGGCGCTCATGCACCGAACCACGTCTGGACTCCATCCAGGCCTCGCTCCAACGCGGTACGATGCACAGTTGTTTGGATCTGAGGGCCGAAGAACTATGTACCGTACCTGGGGGAACCAAAAGGTACTGATGCCGCTGCTCCCCAGATCTCTCCTGGGGTGCGTTCTGGCCGGAAAGTCGAAGCGAGTCCAGCGGTGGCGACCGAGGGCATCCCAGGAGGCCCAAACATGCGAAAACGAGGCAAGGGTACTGTATCGTTCCTCCTCTGAATACCATTCCTGGGTCGGAAATCGACGCCGCCTCGGGAGGCGCCAACGCAGTACGGTGCAGCACAGGTCGCCCGCGGAAATACCTAGCTCCCAAGCCCTGGGCAGCGGAGGGAGGGGAAGGAGCATTCGGCCCCGCGCGGCTCCCGAGCGGCCGGGTCGGCAAGAGGCGAGGGGCTGACCCCCGTCAGCGCCGACCACCTGCGAGCTGTCGGGCCATAACTCGGGCGTCGGGCGGCTGCTCGAAATGACTCACGCAGCCCTGGAGCGCTCTCGACGAGGCGCAGCTGACGGAAGGCGCCACAGGCCCCGGAGAAAGAGAAGAGGCCGATCGTGTCAATGCTCGGCCCGGAGTCAGGCGCAACTGTGATAGACCTCCAGCATCACTGCTGGTGAGTGAAAACCGCGCGAAGTCGTATCCGTGCTCAAGAAAGTCATTGGCCCCGAAGATGTAGGAACTTTAAGGAACAGGCATACAAACAAACTTTCGGAGCTCCGCGCGGATTTCTCGAAACTGCGCTGGACTCCCCATCCCTGGTGCGCGAAGCGCGCCAGAGGCGGCGCCAAAGGCGCTGCCAAGGAGGTTTCAGTGCCGATCCAACAAAGCCGCGCGGAGCTCCGAACGTCTGGGTTTATGCCATGATTTCGAGCATCGTTTAACCGATCCCTATCCCCACTGGCGTGGCCTTGACCCCACTGGTTACCTTACCCCTAGGTGGGGATGCACGCTATTCCCATTCGGGTTTCGTGGGACCCATCCACATCCTTATTGAAGGGTGGGCCGGTGGGACTGAGATCCCATGGCCCAGTGAGGATGAGGATAGGTTAGACGATGCTAAGCTTCCGGGGGCTCAAAACCGTGAGGTGGCGGACCGCGTGGCGATCTCAGAATCCAAGACGACCTCACCGCGCCGTCCGTCACCACCGACTCACCAAGCGGCGTGGTCACCACACCGTTTGGGGGCCCCCAAAAGTTTTCTTCCTCGAGAGAATCGGCGACTCCGAAGGGTGTGGCTTGCAGAATGTGCGGCTTGCAACTGGCACCCTGGGCGGAACCCTGGGGGGCGGGCGAGGACCTCGACGGAGCTTTCCGCCGCACCCCAGGGAGGCCTGTCGATGATAGCGTCGTGTTCCCCAGGCCCCAACGGTGCCGATCGCAAACCAGACCCTGACGCAACCGTGCCCTTGGCAGTCGCCGAGAGAAGTCCCCGGGCCGCCACCGCCGTGGCGTCGGAGGCCCCCCAAAAGAGGGCCTTGTGCTTCGCCGCCTCCTCGAGGGCGGCCTTGGCTGCGCCCACGGCCTGGGCCCGCGCCGCCTTGGCGGGCTCACCCTCCTGGATTTTCCCGGCCAAGTCCTGGGGGGAAGGGGAACGGGGGGTGGAAGGGAGAGAAGGGAGGGCAGACAGGCAGCAAAGGGCCGTTTGAGGCACCGGTAGTTGATTTTCGGCGGGGTTCCTCGTCGCCGCGGCTGGTCGCACCTCGGAACACTGGTGCATTTCGACCCCAGGAAGGGTCTGGGGACCAATGTTGTGCCGATCTTGGGTTACCAATGTCTCTACTCGCCGTTTTTCCGAAAGACGGGATGGGAGAGGCAACCGAGGTGCGCTCGTGCACATCTGACATGCAACCCCTGGCGCACACAGGGCGGGGATTCGCACAACATCGAACATCCGCTGACACGGTGGGCATTCATAGTCGTCGCCGATGGCGACTTGATCATGACCCCCTGTTCCCGATTCGTCTTGATCTTCTTCGTCGCACGGATTGGGATAGTCCGCCTTTTCTGGGTTTTCATCGGGGAGGTCGGTCCCGTACGCGGTGGCATACGCCCCTGCACTCGTCCGCGCATCATCTGGTTGCACGATCGCATGGACACCTTCTTGCGCAGGGAACCGAATATTGTTCGGCTCTCCTAGCATTGGTCGAGAGATTGACGATCCCCGTGGCCCGTGATAACGCCAGCGCGAGGAACCTCCCTAACTGTTGGGGTCCATGACTGAATCACTGTTTTCTCTCTCGGTGGTGAAAGCCTGACAGAACTTGCCGACAGTCGTTTCTGGGAAGCTCCGGTTTGCGAGGTCGATCAAACTCTGCGAACTCTGCGCCCCCACTGCCAACCGAATTGCAACTGCGATGGAAGGTGTCATCTGGCCCATCGCAAGAGATATCACCCTGCTTCCTTTCGGTGCTCTCAGAGCTTTCGGCTGATAGCATGTTCTTGGCTAGGTTGTCTACACGATCTGCATAACAGTCCGCACAATGTGATATATCTTCTCCGAATTATCCTAGCTCGGGGGGTCTCTTCGAGAAGACCTTGTGCATGATATGTCCCGTTCGTGTTGATTGCTGAAATTGCGGCGATGCGCGCGCGGATGCGGGCGCACTGGTTTCCGTCTGCACGGACGCGAGACGCGCTCCGAAGTCAGGTTCGCCGACCGCCTCCTTTGAAGTGTAAAAGACTTTAGCCAAACGCCCGCAGCGACAGGTGGGCGGGTGATCATATGACGCAGGCAGGAGTAAACGTTATCGACTGAGAAGAAACGAGAGGAGTGGGAAGAGGAGGGAGGGGGAAATATGAAGGGAGAGAGGTGAAAGGGGAAGCGTCAACCTCCTTGACCTTCCCTGCAAGCTCCACGAGGCCTTGCTGGGTAGGGACGTTGGAACACCACAACTCATACTTGTCCTCGTTCGCACCATGTGATCGCTGACTCCTCCTCCTCCTCCTCCTCCTCAGCAGCAGCAGCATCAGCAGCATCCTCATCAGCAGCAGCAGCAGCAGCATGGCCATCATCCTCAACCGCATCAGTATGCTCATCAGCGCCACTACCACCACCATCATCAGCGTCATGATCATCCACATCACCCTTATCACCATTGCCATCATCATCACCATCAGCATCGCCAGCATCAGCATAGTCAGCAGCCGCATCACCATCAACAGTGTCAGGATACGCATCAGAATCATCAATAGCATCAGCATCATCATCAGCAGCAGTATCGCCAACATCACCATACGCATGATCAATCGTACGATTGGCAGCATCATCATCATCATCATCATCATCATCATCATCATCATCATCATCATCATCATCATCAGCATCATCATCATCATCATCATCCGCGTCATCATCGTCAACATCAACATCCGCATCAGCGTCATGACCCGTAGTATTGTTATAAGAACATGATGATGGTTATTGCGAGTACGAGTTGTATGTGATCAACATCACCCGCATCACTAGCATGAGCAGCATGAACAGTAGCATCATCAGCAGCAGTAGCAGCGGCGTCGTCGTAATGGCCAGCATCATCGCCATGATCATCTCATCACCGAAATCATTAGCCCCACCATCATCACCACCCCATCACCATCGTCAACATCATCAGCAACGCCCCATATGTCCTCCTCGTCTGATGTATCCCACAGCATCACTATCGCCATCAGCCACATCATCCCTCTTCGCCTCCTCATCAACCTTCCCTCTCATCCTCGTCCTCCTCCTCCTCCTCATCATCATCATTCTCCTCCCCCTCCTCCTTGTCGTCCACCGCCTCCCCCGTCGGCTCCTGGACGTGGCTGGTGAACGCTGTGGAGATATTCTCGAAGCTGCTCTCCTCGAAAGCGCTCCGCGCCTCCTTGGGCTTCTTGGCGCCCTCGGCGAGAACAACGAGCATCGTGTTGTCAACCCCGAGCTCTTTGCCGAGCTTCAGGACATCCTGGGGAGGCGAATTGAGGAGGGAGCAGGAGGAGGACGAGGGTGCATTGCGATGTGGACCGCTGCCAGTCCAGCTGTCGGCGAGATTGCCACGCAAGTAGGGAGGAGGAAGAGGGGAGGCAGAGGGAGAAGGAGGACAGGGAAGGCAAGAGGACGCGGAACGCGATTCAGAGGAATTGGGGCTGGAGGAGTATCGTGTGTTTTGTTATACGGTGATGGTATCCGACCCACGGCAGCGCAGGTGAACAATCGATGCCGACCCACGCAACAGTAGTCAGAGAGCTGCGCGCGGAGACCTGGAGGACAGAGAGGGGCGATACGAATCAACCCTAATGCGAGTCAACCCTAATACAATTCACCCTTACTTG
>CAUYUJ010010324.1:55000-72500 GCA_963575745.1 Prorocentrum cordatum | reverse complement strand
TACAACCCCCTTGTGGTAGAAAGGCCTGGTCACCTTTGGGCTTCTTGAAGCCCGAGTGTTCATCGTCTTTCTTGGAAGTTTCAAGCATCAGCTACGGCGCCAGCATGTCAGCAGGAGCAACAGTATGGGAGGCAGCAGCAGTATGAACGTCCTCGCCGCGAGTGCACGCTGTCGTTCAGCACGATGTTCTGGGTGGGCCTATTGTAACAAGAACGCCAAATTTTATTGTACTTGCGAGGGGGCAGAAGGATGACAACACGTTCTTTCCCAACCATGTCGAAAGAACGCAGCGAGGGCCAAAAGGTCGTCGCACAAAGGCATTCGGGGGAATGCAAATGTGCCCAAAGACGAGAAGGCATCATCCCCCATAGGTTCAGAGCCCCAGGCTGCACGTAATCGGGTTGCGGTATTCCATGGGGATGTGTGGCAGCAGCTACTTATGAGGAAGCCGCTCAGAAGCTCAAGATCGCAAAAAGCAGGTCCTCCGAGCCAAACCTCTCGACGAGTGCGCGCTGGCAAAAAAACTTATCGGAAGGGCAGAGGAGACGGCAGCAGACAAAGCACAAGATATTACAACAGTGGCCGAGGAATACTCAGAACTGCAGCAGACCGTCGTCCAAAGTCGCGAGGAGGAGCTCCAGATGGAGGTTCAGCTCTCGGTCACAATACATTCAGTGGCAGCGCAAGTCCCCATGCCAGCGGAGAAGTCGCCGTTCCCGCTACTCTGCCAGTTCATCACGCAAATACAAAACGGCCCGGTATCAGGCGTACCTATACACATTGAGCAGCAGCTGCGCAACCTCGAGGCCAGCAAATCTACGGCACTTGCGCAGCTATCAGGAGCATTCCAGCACCAGCAGGCGCAGCACCACCAGCAGCGCCAGCAGCAGCACCAGTCGTCAAACCCGAAGACCCCCGTCCAACAGAGGGAGAAGGCGAAGTCGACATGGAACTCAACGACGAGAAGCAGGCCCACATGGACACCCGCACCGTGGACAATGAAACGCCTCAAGAGCGAGCGGGTACCGCTGGAGGCGGCGATGGCGGCAGCCGGCGCAGGTGGCGACGCGGAGGGCGCCAAGAAAGCTCGCGACGCACTCCACCAGGTAAAGGCGACGAAGGCGGGCAAGTCTAGTGGAGCAGGCAAAGGGCAACCCCCAAAGCGGGGGCAGCACTTTGAACACTATTTCAATAACCTCCTCCTCCTCCTCCTCCTCCTCCTCCTCCTCCTCCTCCTCCTCCTCCTCCTCCTCCTCCTCCTCCGCCTCCGCCTCCGCCTCCGCCTCCGCCTCCGCCTCCGCCTCCGCCTCCGCCTGCGCCTGCGCCTGCGCCTCCTCCGCCTCCGCCTCCGCCTCCGCCTCCACCTCCGCCTCCGCCTCCGCCTCCGCCTCCGCCTCCGCCTCCGCCTCCGCCTCCTCCGCCTCCGCCTCCGCCTCCGCCTCCCCCTCCGCCTCCGCCTCCGCCTCCGCCTCCGCCTCCGCCTCCGCCTCCGCCTCCGCCTCCGCCTCCGCCTCCGCCTCCGCCTCCGCCTCCGCCTCCGCCTCCGCCTCCGCCTCCGCCTCCGCCTCCGCCTCCGCCTCCGCCTCCGCCTCCGCCTCCGCCTCCGCCTCCGCCTCCGCCTCCGCCTCCGCCTCCGCCTCCGCCTCCGCCTCCGCCTCCGCCTCCGCCTCCGCCTCCGCCTCCGCCTCCGCCTCCGCCTCCGCCTCCGCCTCCGCCTCCGCCGCCGCCTCCGCCTCCGCCTCCGCCTCCGCCTCCGCCTCCGCCTCCGCCTCCGCCTCCGCCTCCGCCTCCGCCTCCGCCTCCGCCTCCGCCTCCGCCTCCGCCTCCGCCTCCGCCTCCGCCTCCGCCTCCGCCTCCGCCTCCTCCTCCGCCTCCGCCTCCGCCTCCGCCTCCGCCCCCGCCTCCTCCGCCTTCCCTCTCCTCTCCTCCTCCTCTCCTCCTCTCCTCATCAGCCTCTGCATCAAAGCATCAGCATCTAGCTTCGCATCAGCATCATTCAGCATGTCATCCTCTCATCATCATCCATCATCATCATCATCATATCATCATCTCATCATCATCATCATCTTCATCATCATCATCATCATCATAATCATCATCATCATCATCTATCATCATCATCAGATCGTCGTCATCATCATCATCATCCTCATCATCTCATCATCATCATCTCATCATCATCATCTCATCTCATCATCATCATCATCATCATCAGCAGCAGAAGCATCGGCATCATATCATCATCATCCTCATCCTCATCCTCATCCTCATCTCATCCTCATCCTCATCCTCATCATCAGCATCAGCATCAGCATCAGCATCAGCATCATCATCATCATCATCATCATCATCATCATCATCATCATCATCATCATCATCATCATCATCATCATCATCATCATCATCCATCATCATCATCATCATCATCATCATCATCATCATCATCATCATCATCATCATCATCATCATCATCATCATCATCATCATCATCATCATCATCATCATCATCATCATCATCATCATCATCATCATCATCATCATCATCATCATCATCATCATCATCATCATCATCATCATCATCATCATGATCATCATCATCATCATCATCATCATCATCATCATCCTCATCCTCATCCTCATCCTCATCCTCATCCTCATCCTCATCAGCATCATCAGCATCATCATCATCCTCATCCTCATCCTCATCCTCATCCTCATCCTCATCACCACCATCATCATCATCATCATCAGCATCAGCATCAGCATCAGCATCATCATCATCATCATCATCATCATCATAATGATCATCATCATCATCATGAGCAGCAGCAGCAGCATCATCATCATCATAATCATCAGCATCATCAACATCATCATCATCAGCATTATCGTCATCATCAGCATCATCAGCATCATCAGCATCATCATCATCATCGTCATCATCATCAGCATCATCAGCATCATCAGCAGCATCAGCAGCATCAGCAGCATCAGCATCGGCATCGGCATCATTATCAGCATCATAATCATCATCATCATCATCATCATCCTCATCCTCGTCCTCATCCTCATCCTCCTCCTCCTCCTCCTCCTCCTCCTCCTCCTCCTCCTCCTCCCGCTCCTCCTCCTCCAGTCCGCCCGCCCGCCCCAGGTCCTGCTTGGCCGTCTCAAGGGCACCAGCGCTCGTCTTGACTACCTCCTTCAGGCCTACGAGCTCGCTCTCAGCGGTCTTGACGGCCGCAGCACGCTTATCCTCGCGGGAACAGGCGGGGGAGAGAGAGATGGGAAGAGCGAGGTGGAAGAAGTCGCTCCAGGAGTCGCTGGCTGGGAATGCTAGGCCAAAGGTCCTCCTCCTCCAGCTCCTCCAATGCAAAGACACCCCTCCACAATCCGGCCCCCCGTACCATGAGGGGCTTGGCAGAAGCGGCGGCAGGGGAAAAAAACAGTGCGTGGTATCGATTTTGGACGTTCAGACCCTGGAACGCGAACGTTGTTTTCGCGCCCAGATGGGGCAGGTGACCCCAGGCACGAATGTCTTTACGATCCGCGCGGGAAGGGCCACGCTGGTCCTGGCTAGGAGGAATGTGCTGTCTGCTTGCGAAACAAGCCACATTCGTCCTACATTCGTCCTGGAGTTTGACCGATCCAGTTGGGGGCGCGCGCGGGGGAGGACAGGCGCGGTGAAAACAAGCTGCTGGCTGGAGGAATGAGGCCGAGGGCAGTTGCATTAAAACATGAGCTGAACGGGCATGGCGCTGCAACGGTTGACTGGGGCCGGTGGCGTGTCGCAACCCTCAAAATCGGAATGACCGAGTTGCACCAGCACGGCTGCGCCCGCTGTTCACCCCACCACATCCACAGACTGGCCCCCCGTGCCACGGGCGGCTTAGCAGAAGCAGCGGAGGGTAGAATCAATGCGTGGTGCCGATCAGCGAGGGGGGGGAGAGGGACCCCCAGGGGACGGCCGCGGAGACGGCGGAGCCTGAAGGGGGAGACCGAGCATGCTAATGAGCGGGCAAGGGGGGAGAAGGTGACGGCAATAGCGGCGGCAGGCACTTGTGTGATACTGGCCTGCGCTGGCGTTGGAATATCGCATCCTTCGTGGGAAGACAATACGGTGCTTCAGGCAACGTTACGGCGCAAAGCCGATGTGACACAACGCCTGCGCGACACTCTTGCAGACAGCCATGGACGGCCCAACGCCTATGTGACACAACGCCTGTGCGACGCTCGTGCAGAAAAGCCGTAAACGGCGCAACAGCTATGTGACACGACTCCTGTGTGACGCTGTTGCAGTCAACCCGTAAACGGCCCAACGCCTATGTGACACAAAACTTGTTTGATGCCCGCCCGCCTTCGTGAGGGCGCTCGTTGGCTTGCCCGTGGGCGTGCGGTGGCGGGCATACAGTGGCATGGTTGTGATTGGTTGTGACACGATATGATGACAAAAATTACTGGCGACGACGCGGGGGCGGGGCCATTCGGTGCCCTGGGGAGTGGTGTTTCACACCGAACCTCCACGACTCACACGACAGTGCTTCACAAATGGTGCGTCGGGGCCCGAACGAGAGAAAACTGCTGGGGGTCCGCAAGGTGAAATTCGCCGTTTTTCTTGGGTCTAGCACCAACCCCATTGGTCAGAAAACTGGGAGGCGGTGCCGAGGGAGATGTGGGGCAGATGAGGAGGTGGCGGGGAGGTGAGGACGCGTGGCGAGCTTTCATTCAGATGTACGTGGCTGGGGGATGAGATTCGTCCCCATTTCACGCTCGGTACTCTGGCCAGTTGCTGATTGAACAGGTTAGCAGCTGACCACTTGCGTATCACCTCGCACAGGACGCCCGTCTCGACCGACGTGCCCTGGATGATCATGGGCAGCCCTCGCACGAGGGACGTCCAGAACTGTCGTGCAAGGTGTTCGCCACCTTCGCGAAGGAACTTCGTAGCAACGACGATTTGTTCCTCCAGGGGAGATGGAGAGGACAAACCAGCAGCAACAAGGCCTGGAACACTTTCGTGGGCACCAGGGCCTGGCACGCTCTCGTGAGCAGGAGGATCTGGCATGCCCTCGTCAACAACGCCGCTGGCGTCCACGTCGGCGTTGCGGTAGGCGGAGCCGCTGTCCCTCGCGACGCCGATGTTGATGCCGCGGGCGGCAAAATTGATGGCCTTCTGTGCGGAGCCGGGAACGTCGACATGGACAGTGCCGAAACCCAGGGACTGGCCGTCCAGGTTATGGCGACCCGGGCGGCCTGCATGGGCCCGAGGAGGCTGAAGGTGGCGTCCAGGGCATCCTCTGTGATGCTCAGCGGCAGGTTCTCCACTAGGACAGCGCTGCGGCCCCGGTCGTCATACTGGTCTCTGCCGCCGCGGGGACCCGTGGAGGCAGGGGAAATTGGGGTGGCACTGCCCCGCCGACTGGAGGGGAAGCGGCCACGGCGAGGGGTGGTGACGCCTCGGCCCCGTCCTTCCGTACCTCCCACTGTCGGTGGCTGGGTAGGCGCTGGCGTGTTTGCAGGCTTTGGCGCGCTTGGTTCCCTTCGAACGACACCTCTGGGCGTGGTGGATAATGGATCCGCTGTTTTGCTGCACCTGCTGTTCGTTCGGGGATGAATGGCGGGAGGACACGCGAGCCGCTGTCGCCCTCGAGCTCCTTCTGGTAGCCGCGCTGATTGTCCCAATGGCCCGGCGGCCTGGCGGGGCGCCCCTGGACGGGACGAACTCGAGCGCCCCCGGGTTGAGCTGCGGTTCCCACTCGGTGTTGTTGATGACGCGCTGGTATTGACACGTGGGTCAATACCCTCGTTGGCGCTGGTCCTGAGCATCGGCCTGATGATATCGCAGGTCGTGTCCCTGTTTTGGCTGCGTAGCCTAGCTGGCTCACTGCTTTAATGAAGCTTGAAAACTCGTGGTCTCGAGGCCTAGGCTGCGAGGCGGGGATTGATTCATATCCACTGCCTGGGAACCGACGTCCTGGTGCCCCAGCGGGCGGTGGATATGGATATATTTCGGCCCCCGGGGGCCCGAATATGTCCATATCCACCGCCTGCCGAGGCTCCGAAAACTGACCCTCCAGGCGGTGGTCATGTATAAATTCCCGCATCGGATAAGCAACAAGGTGGGGGCCCGTGAAATTCTCGCTCGTGATGGCAGCGGCGGAGGTGTCCAGCTTGGTCGCGAGCACCTCGACCGCCATGGCGCGGCGGGCGCCGCACCTGGCCATTCGCCCGCTGCGTGGCCCCCCGCCCCTGTGTCGAGGGCCAGGCATGGGGGGGGGCACGCCCCCGAGTCGCGCAACGGCTTTCCTCCTCCTCCTCCTCCTCCTCCTCCTCCTCCTCCTCCTCCTCCTCCTCCTCCTCCTGCTCGTTAGCCTCCATCACACCACGTGGAGTGCTCGAAGGGCTCCAGCCAAAGGAGGCGCATCCGTCGCGCCCTCGGCAGCAGACAGTTGACCTCCGCGATGACTCTCCCCGCCCCGTCCGAGACCGCGGGCCCAGACCCAGAGGCGGCGTGGCCGCAGCTCGGCTACGGCAGGTTTGTGTCGTGCCGACTTCGGCGTTGGTTTCTGACACCGCAGGGATCGTTCAACCTTGAACGAGCGGCCGTTTCAGAAACGTCAGCTCGTTGAACATCGACCGATTCTGGCTCGCTGGCGGCGTTCAACGTTGAACGCGGGCGGCGGGGTCGCCGCTGGTCGGCATGACGCGAACCTGCCATACTCATGTTCCTGGCCGTGGGTGCTGCTGAGGTCGAACCCAAGCCTGTCTAGAGGAAGAAAAAGCTGCACGGGCATTGCCTTTCGGAGATCTGCGCGGGTCTATGAGGTCGGAGCGGGCCATGGGCGGCGCCGGAGGCGCCGCAAGGGGAGTTCAACGCAGATCCAAGAAGTCTGCGCGGAGTTCCGAAGGTTGATGTGTATGCCATTTCTTCTTCGAAAAAAGGTGCCGACACCGCTGATGCCTGGAACACTCAGAAAACGCAGGCGGACCTAGATTTCGAGGCGGAGCCAGCCGCGGCGACGAGGAAAGGGCAGCGGTATCGGTATCGCTTCCAAATTCTGAGTCTCGCTCGCCTGCCGCTTGCCAATCAGCCTTGCACGAGGACGCTGCCCGCGCGCACTCGGTCTCGCCGACCCCTCGCGGACGCTGCTGGGCGACCAGTCACAGATTCTCGCCCGCGGGTGCTGCAGGGGCCGCGCCTGTGCCTGCATCGCCACACCCCAGCGTCACGCCCGCCAGCCCTGCGCGGGGTCGGGCCTCGCTGTGGTGCGATCGGTCTCTCCTGTCCTCCTGCATTCAGGAGCGACGATAGGGGGGACCAGCTCAGGGGGGCAGGCATCGAGCTGGAATCGGCGATACATCGCCGATAGATCGGCGATAGGCCCCCGATAGCGAATCCGCATGGCCCTGGGCGGGGTGGGATATCAGGCCCGCATCGGCCATGGATGGGCGTTCGGGGACCGATGTTCCCCCTAACGTATGCGCTGCCTGGGCAGCCACGGCGACGGGCCCGTGCGCACGGAGCCCCAGATCCAGAACAAGGGAGAAGAGCGAGCCCACTACGTGGGCGGGGGGGGGGCCTCCTCGCCTGTCTGCACGCTTGTGTCTGGCCCCCTCTGGCTTGCTGTAGGCATCGTCTTGCGTGGGCACCTCTTGTACCTGCACTGCTGCTTTCCATCTGTGCGCGCTTGCGCGCATGGCCGCAATGGCGGCGATCGAGCGTTGTAGACTTGACCACAGATATTTCGTTTACCGAGGTTCCGATCAACTACGTCATCATCATAGTCATGATCATGATCATGATCATGATCATGATCATCATCATCATCATCATCAGCAGCATCATCATCAGCACCATCATCATAATCAGCATCATCAGCATCATCAGCTTCATCATCAGCATCATCATCATCATCATCATCATCATCATCGTCATCATCATCTCCAATTTCATCATCATCATCAGCAGCAGCATCAGCATCAGCATCATCAGCATCAGCATCAGCATCATCATCGTCGTCATCATCGTCATCATCATCGGCAACAGCATGAGCATCATCATCACCACCATCAGTCTCAGAATCAACAACAGCACCATCCTTACCATCACCGCCACCGTCACCGTCACCATCACCATCACAACTACTCATCGTAAGCCACACATCGTTATCATGCGCGGCATAAGCATCATGGTCGTCATGATCATCAGCAGCAGGATCATCCTTACCATAATCGTAAACAGCAGCATCATCGTCCTCATCATCCTCATCATCATCATCATCATCATCATCATCATCATCATCATCATCATCCACAGCATCATCATCAGCATCATCATCATCAGAGTGGCTAGCATTCACGCGTAATCATCATCATCATCATCATCATCATCATCATCATCATCAGCAACATCAGCATCATCATAAGCATCATCAGCATCAGCAGCTTCTTCTTCTTCATTATCATCATCAGGATCATCATCATCAGCAGCATCGCCATCAAGCTCATCATCGTCATCATCAGCATCATCATCACCATAGTCATTAGTAGTATCATCACAACCATCGTCATCATGATCATAGTGATCAACATCATCAGCATCATCATCAACATATTCATCATCATCATCATCATCATCATCATCATCATGATCATGATCAGCAGCATCATCATCATTACAATTGTCATCCGAATCATCATCACCATCATCAGCCTCACCATCAGCAGCATCACCCTGTCCATCATCGTCATCATCATCAGAAGCATCATTATCATCATCAGCATCATCATCAGCATCATCGGCACCATCAGATTCACCGTCAGCATCGTCATCATCATCAACCTCCTCCTCGTCAATATCATCATCATCATCATCATCATCATCATCATCATCATCATCATCATCATCATCATCATCATCACCATCATCATCATCATGAGCATTATCATGAGCATTATCATCAGCAGCAGCAGCATCATCGTGATCAGCATCCTCATCAGCAGCATCAGCATCGTCAGCAGCATTATCATCGTTGTCGTCGTCATTGTCAATGTTATTTAATCGCTTCGCTCATTCCGCCAGCCCATATTGTCGCACCGTTGTGGGCTAGCCGAGTTTTGGGGCCTCTTGGGGGCTGTTTTGGGGCCTCTTGGGGCTTCTTTTGGGCCTCTTGGGCGCCTCTTGGGGCGTCTTGGGGGCCTCTTGGGGGCCTCTTGGGGCCTTTTTGGGCCTCCTGGGCGCCTTCTGGGGCGGAGGGCTCGATTTTTCAGTTCTCGGTTCCCCTCTTGAGCCCCTCTTGGGCCCGTCTTGGGGCCTCTTGGTCCGTCTTGGGCGGCACTTGGGCCGTCTTGGGGGCCCTCCTGGGCCGTTCCGGGGCCGTCTTGGGAGCCTCGTGGGCCGTCTTGGAGCGGTCTTGGGGGCCTCTTGGGCCGTCTTGGAGCGTCCGGAAGCCGAAAAAGCCAGAACGCAAAAAACATCGAAAAAAACAATGAAAATCAACGATTTTGGCCTCTTGGGGCCCTCTTCGGAGGCCTCTTGGAAGGCCCTTGGGGCGTCTTGGAGGCCTCTTGGGCTGTCTTGGGGCCCTGTTGGGCGTCTTCGGGCGATCTTTGGCCGTCTCGGGGCCCTCTTGGACCGTCTTGGAGGCTTCTTGGGGACCTCTTGGCCCGTCCTGGGGCCCTGTAACAGAACTCCGGCATCTCTGACCCGACCTTGCCGGGGACTTGCCGGGGACTTGCCGGGACCTTGCCGGGGTACTTTTCGTCCGGGGACCCCCAGGGGCCGCCCCGCGCGCGCGAACTAGTCGTCGTCATTGTCAATGTTATTGTCGTCAGCGTCATCGTCACTGTCATCATCATCATCATCATCATCATCATCATCATCATCATCATCATCATCATCATCATCATCATCATCATCATCATCATCATCATCATCATCATCATCATCATCATCATCATCATCATCATCATCATCATCATCATCATCATCATCATCATCATCATCATCATCATCATCATCATCATCATCATCATCATCATCATCATCGCCGTTGCCGTCGTCGCCGTCATCGTCGTCAGCGTCATCAGCGTCATCGTCATCGTCGTCGCCATCGCCCTCGTCGTCATCATCATCAGCAGCATCAGCATCAGCATCAGCATCATCATCATAAGCATCATCATCATAATCATCATCACCCATCGCCGTCGCCGTCGTCGTCGTCAACACCATCACCATCACCATACCATCACAATCATCATTTCCATCATCATCACCACCAATGTCGTAGTCATCGTCATCATCGTAGTTATCGTCATCGCCACCATCACATCATCACATTTGTCGGTATCGCATCGCCCTCCTCTTCCTCACAAAGGAGGAGGCGGATGGGAGTGAGGAAGGCAGCGAAAGTCGTGGAGGGCAAGAAGCAGGTGGGCGGCGGCTGGCCCCCATGACCATGGTCCCAGTGGGCGGCGGCCGGCCCGGCCCTGTCCTTGTCGAATTCGCAGCTGCCGACGTCAACCTTGAGATCCTCGCAGCTCTTCTTGTAGCCGTCGCTGAGGAGGCCCAACGACTCCTCGGAGGAGACAGGAGGGGGGGAGGGGGCCGAGCGATCGAGCGGAAGCCGAGAGGCGAAAGGATCCAGAGAGCATCAGGACCACCCCTCAGCCCAGGCCTTGCGCGCGCGGGCCTTGAGGTACCTGGGAGCGAACGGCGAAGACAAGGAGGGGAAGGGGCGGCGGAAGGAGGGGGGATGAGGGATTCCCAAACGGGCGCACAACGCTGGGGGCACCTTGGGCCAGGACCACGTCTGGCAACACCCGACCCCAGGGCCTCCAAAAGCGCACGAAGAGCTGAGGGCACCTTGGGCCAGGATCAACTCTGACAACACCCGCCCACTCTCATCCCCACGCCGCCCCGCTCAACCGGCACAGCTCCCTGTCAACGCCGCCGACGCCGCCGCTCGGAGGGCGAGCTGAGACAGCGGCAGCTCACATCGGTCCCTGGACCCCTCCAGGGCCCAACCGCACCAGTCTACCGAGCTGCGCCCTCAGCCGTGGCGACGCAGGAGCAGGCCCGAAGGCCCACTACCGCACTCTCAATTCGCCCTCCTCCTCCTCCTCCTCCTCCTCCTCCTCCTCCTCCTCCTCCTGCTTCTCCTCCTCCTCCTCCTCCTCCTCCGCCTCCTCCTCCTCCTGCTCCCTTCTTCCTGTTTCCTGACAGCACGCGAGTGCTCCGCGCGCTGCCAACGCCTCTGGCGCCATCACCGCCGCCCCCCCCCTTCCCAGTGATCCTCGTCGTCCAGCTTTCGGGCCACAGCTCGGGCCTCCAGCGGCCGTTCGAGACGGTCTGGGCACCCCTTTGGACGCCCGAAATGGGTACCGAAAGAATGGGCAACATGCCCAACAACAAATGTTGTCCCGAACCAACAGCGGCCGCTGTTGGGCAGGCGGCCTTCTGTCTCAAATGAACACAGGCCGCGGCGGCGCGGACAGCGAGTCTTGTTCAAAATGAACAAGATCCGCTGTTGGGCAGTGTACCCATTCTTTCAGTGCCCATGTCGGGCGTCCAGAACCCCTCTGGAACCCCCTCGGCGGGGCGCAGCCGGCCGAGGGCACATCCCAAGGGAGGGAGGCCTCCAGGAACCGACGAGAGCGTTCGACAACTGCGCACCTCCGCCGCCGCCGCCGCCGCCGCCGCCGCCAGGGGCGGCACGGGGCCCCCCTGTCTGGGGAAGCCACAAGGTACCGATACCGCTGCTCCCCGGACCTCTCCCAGGGGTGCGTTCTGACCAGGAGTTCGAGGCAAATCCAGCGGTGGCGACGAGGCCTCCCAGGAGGCCTGAACAGGGGAGAGCGGCCGAGGGGCAGAGGCATGGGTGCCTTGGCCTCCTCTGACCGTCCGCGATCATGTCCACGGCGGAGGCCTGGAACTCGTGGCGCTCCGACTTCGGCACCCCGAGGCTGTCCGAGCACATGCCCGCCAGAAGCGCGGCACCGCTGTCGCCCATGAGCAGCGCCCTCTTGACCTGCGGGCTGAGGAGGCGCGGGGGGAGGAGGGACACGCGGAGGCCCCTGGCGGAGGGGAAGGAGGGGAGGAGGAGGAGGGGGAGGAGGAGGAGGAGGAGGAGGAGGAGGAGGAGGAGGAGGAGGAGGAGGAGACGGAGGAGGAGGAGGAGGAGGAGGAGGAGGAGGAGGAGGAGGAGGAGGAGAAGGAGGAGGAGGAGGAGGAGACGGAGAAGAGGAGGAGGAGGAGGAGGAGGAGGAGGAGGAGGAGGAGGAGGAGGAGGAGAAGGAGAAGGAGGAGGAGGAGGAGAGGGGGGGAAGAGGACAAGCTGGGTGCGCTCGCGCCATATCTGACGTCCTACCCTTCCCTCCCATCCCTTCCCATGTTGCAGATCATTTCTCTATCCGCGGACGCGTGTCATAGCCGACTTGAGACTCAAAACATCAAGGAAAATCGTGTTATTCGCAATCGGAGAAGGGGAGCTGCGCACATGAGGAGGTTGCGGGGGAACAGGAGGATGAGCAGGGAGAAAAAGAAAAACTGCGAAAAATGAGGACGTGCTGCAGTAGCCAGGACTGGAGTGGAAGGAGCGAGAGGAGCAGGAGGACCAGGGGAGGGCGGAGCAGGGGAAAGGAGGGGGGCGACACCGATGAGGAAGGGCTCGGATCCAGAAAAGTACCCCACGCTGTGGCGAGAGCGCCATTCTGAACGACGGGAGCAAAGCACCAATCCGAAAAGAAGGCCCACGCTGCAGCGGGAGTACAATGTTGAAACACCAAAAACAACCAGATCGCAAAAAACCTCGGTAAGTGACAGTTGCCCAAGTCTGTATGCAAAACACGCTACGCCTAGAGGTCGGAACATCTTATGGACAGAGTCGGGGGAGAGAGGAGGGTAGTATTCGTAATCTGTAACTGTGGAGAGGGAGGGGAGGGGAGGAGGGAAGGGAAGGACACGCAGAGACCACTGGCGGAGAGGAGGGGAGGAGGAGAGGCGAGGAGGGAGGGAGGGAAGAGGGAGGGAAGAGGAAAGGAAGGAGGGAGGATGGCAGGTGTGGGATGGCGGAGGGAGGGAGGGAAGGGAGAAAGGGAGGGAGGAAGGAGACGGAGCCAGGACTGTCGACCGTGGTGATCTCCGCCGCGAAGGCCGCAGGCCTCTTCATGCCCTTCGGAGCCATGGCGGGCGAAGGTGCGAAGTGGCGCAGGCGGAAGGACGGCTCCGCCTCCTCCACCTCCTCCTAGTCTTCCTCGTCGACCGCCTGCGCTCTAACTTCCACGTCTTGTTCCTCATCCTGTACCACTCGTCCTGATTACCACCGCCATCATCCTCATCGCCATCGTCCTCCTCCCCGCCCTCCACCCCCTCCAACAGTTCCTCCCCCTCGTCATCAGCAGCATGAACAAGATCACCGCAAGCAGCACAATGATCATCGTCGTCGTTTTCTGAATCACCATCACCATCATCACCATCACCATCATCAGCATCATCATCAGCATCACCACCACCAGCATCAGCATCAGCATCATGATCATCACCACCAGCATATCATCATCAGCAGCATCATCACCATCATCGTCATCATCAGCATCGAGGGTAACATCATCATCATCATCATCATCATCATCATCATCATCATCATCCTCATCATCATCAGCATCGAGGGTATCATCATCATCATCATCATCATCATCATCATCATCATCATCATCATCAGCATCATCAGCATCATCATCATCATCATCATCATCATCATCATCATCATCATCATCATCATCATCATCATCATCATCATCATCACCATCACCGTCATCATCATCATCATCATCATCATCATCAGCAGCAGCATCAGCATCAGCATCAACGTCAGCAGCATCATCATCATCATCATCATCATCATCATCATCATCATCATCATCATCACAGACAGCAACACTAACATCAGCATCATGAGATGTACCCTCATCATGATCAGCATCATCATCATCATGGACATCATCATTGTCGTCGTCGCCGTCGTCGTCGTCATCGTCATCATCAGCATCATCATCACCAGCATCGTCATCATCATCATCAGCAGCATCCTCGTCGCCATCAAAATCAGCATCATCATCAGCATCGTAATCATCACCATCATCACCGTCATCATCATCATCACCATCATCATCATCATCATCATCATCATCATCATCATCATTATCGTCGTCATCATCATCATTATCATCATCATCATGAGCATCATCATCGTCAGCATCGTCCTCATCGGCATCGTCGACATCATGGTCAGCATCATCGCCATCAGCATCGTAAGCGTCACCAGCACCATCATCTAACACAATCCAACACCATCATCAGCATCATCATCACCAGCGTCAGCATCACCATCATCGATAGCATCAGCATCATCATCATCATCAGCAGCATCACTATCAGCATCAGCATCATCAGCAGCAGCAGAATCATCATCATCATCATCGTCAGCAGCAGCAGCAGCCTCTTCAGCGACATCATCAGCATCACCAGCATCAGTATCAGCTGCAGCATCAGCAGAATCGTCATCATTAATATCACCATCATTACCATCATCAGAGCGGTTATCAGTCGCGCGTCATCATAATCATCAGGATCATCATCAGCAGCAGCATCATCGCCATCAGCATCATCGTCGTCAGTATCAGCACCATCATCGTCGTGGTTATCATCATCATCATCATCATCATCATCATCATCATCACCATCATGAGCATCATATTCATCATAGTAAGTATCAGCATCGTCACCATCGTCATCATGTCATCATCATCCCCGTCAGCATCGTCATCATCGTCACCATCACCAAATTCGTCAGAATCGTAATCATCAGCATCACCATCGTCAGAATCGAGTATCGTCAGCAGCATCATCATCCTCAGCATCATCATCATCATCATCATCATCATCATCATCATCATGATCATCATCATCAGCATCATCATCATCAACATCATCATCATCACCATCATCATCACCATCGTCGTCATGATGATCATCACCGTCGTCGGTGGCGTCATCCTCATAGTCGTCGTTATCCTCAGCACCATCATCATGATCCACCTAACGATCATCATCGAAGTCATCCTCATCAGCCAAATCGCCAGCATCACAATCATCATCATCATCATCATCATCAGCATCATCATCACATCTTCATCAACATCGTCATCATCAGCATCATCACCATCAACAGCATCAGCAGCATCATCATCATCAACATCTTCTTCATCATCAGCATCATCCTCGTCATCGTCATCCGCAGCAGCAACAGCAGCAGCATCGTCTGCCGTATCATCAGCATCAAAATCATCATCATCATCATCATCATCATCAGCAGCACCATCATCATCACCATCATATCCTCATCACCATCATCATCGTCATCATCACCATCATCCTCATCCTCATCCTCGTCCTCATCCTCCCTCCTCATCGTCCGACTCTTCAGTTCCCAAACAGTGCTTGCACGTAGGGCGTCTTGCTTCTTTCCCAAGAAACTCGGCTCCGGTGTCGGGTCCGCCGCCTTGTGGTCGCCGTCGGCAACCCGTCGCCGCCCCGTCGCCGCCTCGTCGCCGCCCGCCGTTTGGGCTTCGTCGTCGGTTCCGCCCCCTTTTGGTCGCCGTCGTCGCCCCGTCGCCGCCGCCCCGCTGCACCCCCTTGGGTTGCCATCGCATCGTTGCAATCCAATCGATTGCAATTCAATCGAGTGCAATCGATTTGACAGGCCTGTCTGCGGCCACGCGTGCGGCCCCGTTCCTGCTCGTCGCCGCCGCCTTGCACCCCCTGCATTGCGATGTCGATGCATTGCAACCGCACTGCATTGCATTGCTTTGCATTGCATTGCAGTCGCATTGCATTGTAATCGCATTGCATGCCACTGCAATCACATTGCAATCGCAGTGCAATCGCATTGGTTTACATTGCGTTGCATTGCGTTGTATCACGCTACATTCTGTTGTTATGAGTTGCAATGATTTGCATTGCGTTGCTTTGCAGTGTGTTGCATTGCTTTGCGTTACGTTGCGTTGAGCTGCATTGATGTGCATTGCTTTGCATTGCGTTACATTGACCTGCATTGCGTTACATGGTGCTATGTGCAGTGAATTGCATTGCGCTGCATTGCCTTGCATTGCGGTGCATTGCGTTGCCGTGTTGCGATGCTTTGCATTGCCTTGCACTGCTCTGCATTGGCTTGCAGTGCGTTGCCCTGCGTTGCCTTGCCTTGCATTGTCATCGCATGGCGTTCAATTGCGGTGCATTGCGGCGCATTGCGGTACGTTGCTATTCATTACGTCGCAATTCGTTTCATTGCGTTGGGTGTGTGTTTGCATGTGTGCATTGCTTTGCATTGCAATCGCAGCACACTGCTATACATTGCGCTGCATTGCTTTGCATTGTAGTGCAGTCCTGTGCATTGCAATGCAGTGTTTCGCATAGCAATCGCATTGCAGTGCGTTAAATTGCGCTGCATTGATTTGAGTTGCGGCGCATTGCTGTATATTGGTTTGCATTGCTGCGCAGTGCTTTGAATTGTTTTGCATTCCGGTGCATTGCACCACATGGATTGCACCGCCTAGATTGCACCACGTTGATTGCACCACCAGAGTGCGCCGCACATATTGCAAGAAATCACTCCTAGGCGTACCAGCCTCTGCCTCTACCTGCTTGTCGTCGTGCTGCTGATCATCCATGTGATCATCATCCTCTTCCACTCCCTCCTCCTCGATGTCCTCCACCTCCTTCTCCTCCTCCTCCTCCTCCTCGTCCTCCTCCTCGTCCTACTCCTCTTTCTCCTCCTCCTCCTACTCCTCCTCCTCCTCCTCCTTCTCTTCATCTGCATGCTCATCATCCTCATCATACGCTTCATAATCAACATCATCGCTCTCCCCTCCACCCCACGCCACTCCCCTCGCTCCCCTTCGGGCACACGCGAGCATGGATTACAGATCTGTGGTTCTGGCGCGCCGGCGCCAGGTCCACTGATCGGGGGGGAGGGCAAAACATGAAGCCAATGCCGTCTCCTTTGGAGAAGGAGCGCGTCGAGCTTGTGGAGAAGGGACCCGTCGCCACCACACGCGAATGATTACAGAAGTAGTTGCGGTTCCTGTGTTTTCCTTCGCCCGTCCATCCCTACTGACCACATTCTCTCGAGAACGGGTGATTGTGGAGTCCCTCGGGGTCGAGTACGCGCGCGAAGCTTTCATTCTGAGTTCGCGCGTCCGTCTTTGAGTGCGGTTGTGACGGAGCGCACGCGCATGTTCTGCGCGCTCGCTCGCGTGTTCATCCTCGTCCTCCTCATCCTCCTCCTTCCCTGCGCCTGCGTCGTTCCTCAAATGAGACGCCCACCCCCTCTGTTGGTGGTCCCCTTCCCAGAAGAAAAAACGCACAGACACACACACACACACACACACACACACATACACACACGCGCGCGCGCGAAAAAAAAAAAAAACAAAAAAAACAAAC
>CAUYUJ010010324.1:15000-50000 GCA_963575745.1 Prorocentrum cordatum | reverse complement strand
AACGACATTATCAGCATCATCTCAGATGAGAACGACACCATCATCAGTATATACGGCCCTAACGACAACACCATCATTGATAACAGCAACATCACCTCCATCAACCATAACAGGGAGAGCAGCTCCATCATGGTCATCCCATCCTCCGCCGTCTTTTGGCTCTGGAACTCGCTCAGAGCGGATTTCGGCAATCCGCAAGCCGACGTTTCAGTCAGAGCGTTTCCATGGAGGGCAAGGACGAATGGGTACCTGTCGACATAGATGCCGACAAGAAGGAGGAGGGCCCGGAGGTAAAGTCACCTTCGGCGGCAGCGAGCTCCGGACCTACGACCCAGGTCAAGCGGGAGTTCGTCTTCAACGGCCAGAAGATGGAGTATGTCACCTCGGAGGGCAAGGTCAAGGAGAGAGACCCGGGCAACGCGCACCAGGGTCGCAAGAAGGAGAAGCAGATGGAGCTGGACCCGGCGTTCGCACTGCAGGTGGACCCCCGCGATCCGAGGACCACACGGGGACCGTGCGGGCAGACGCATCGCAAGTACTTCACGGTCAACAACCAGTGGGGCCAGACCAGGACATGCTATCGGTGCGGGCTGAGGTTGCTCTACGTCCCGACGGCGAAGGCGCCGATGACGAACCTCAGCATGCAGCATCCGAAGTTGGTGGAGTCCGGCCTGGAGTTGGTGCGGCACTGCAACCTGTGGGAGACGGCCAATCACGAGCAGGTGACTGCGATGATCAACATCGCCACCTCTCTTCGGAGGCTTCCCGGGACCGAGATCCGCCACGCGCCGGACGCGCTGCTGGAGATGTTGGGGGCAGCGAATCCCAGGCGCAAGGCCCAGATGGCGGAACCAGTACCCGGGCCAGTCTGAGCCGGGTGCCGAGGCAGCTTCTGGCGGCCGGACGTCGGAGGTCACTACTCGCAGGACTGGCTTTGGCCATGACCGTGGGTACGATCACCGAGGCGGTGGAGATCTGCTGCCATCCCAACAGCATGCTGACCGACGAGTGCACCAACATCGGCCTCAGCATGGAGCGGATCAGCATCGAGAACGGTTACAACCTCAGCACGAAGGCGGGGTTCGAGGCCGCTAGCAAGAAGCTGGACGAGGTGATGCCGAAGCGGGCTTGGATATCGCTACCATGCACGCTATGGACTTCGCTTACGAACTTCAACTACAAGACCCCAGAGGCACGTGCACGCCTAGAGAAAGACCGACTTCGAGACCGACGACGTGTGAAGTATGGAGTTCTCCTGTTGCTAAAGATTGTTGACAACGGAGGAGAGGTCTACTTCGAGTGGCCTCACAGGTGTCAAGGCTGGAAGATTCCCGAGCTCAATTTTCTTCGTATGGAATTGAGGCGTCGGGGACGACACGTCTTCGAAGATCGGATCGACGGGTGCATGTACGGCCTCAGGGACTACAACACTAACGAGCTCGTCGAGAAGGGCTGGAGGATCATGACCACCGACCCGGAGTTCTCCAAAGTCGCGACCGTGTGTGACCACTCACACGGTCACCGAGTCATCAGCGGGAAGCTACACACTGCAGCCACGGCCTACTACCCGCAGGCGATGTGCAAGGCAATCGCCCGGCTATGGCATGCTCAACTCCGGACCCCAATCGACCTCAACATGGCCCTGGAGAACCCTGCTGTCCTCGACCTCGAGAATGCCTACCTGATGGAGCGGGACACCGGGAGCATCTACGTCGCTGAGCCCACGGATCTCGAAAGGGAACAGGTTCGAGCAATGTTGAGCAAGATACACAAGGCTGCAGGGCATCCAGGTAACGAGCACTTGGCTTACTGGTGCAAGAAGCGACAGTGTCCACGCTGGATCATCGAAGAAGCGATCAACCTTCGCTGCGAGGCATGCGACTTAGTCAAGCACGGCGTTACCCACAAGGTCAAGGCGAGCCTCGACATCCCCATGGCACCTTGGCAGGCAGCCGTCATGGACGTTTCCGACCTGACGTTCCCGGACTTGAATGTGAAGGCCAGGTTTCTCCTCATCGCAGAGGTCGCCACCGGCCTAATGTGCGGGGACATCACTGCGAAGATCGGCCTCAAGGATAAGGGCACAGATTCGTCAGCTACGCTGTTCACGACGTTTGCCAGAGCCTACCTCCAACACTATCCCAAGCCAAGGTGGGTTTTCGTCGATCCTCAGACCTCTTTTGTGGGTGGCGAGTTTAAAGACAACTGCCAGTTGGCCGGCATCGGCGTCTCAGCGAAACCAGGAGGAGCACATTGGATGGCTGGCGACATCGAGCGCCGCATCTCGACCGTCAAGCAGGTAATGAGGAAGCTTCGCCTACAATACCCCAAGCTGAGTCCCGAGACCGTGTTTTACATCTCGATTGCGGCGGCCAACAACATGGACAACATCAAGGGCTACACGCCGATGCAGTGGGCTTTCGGGTTCTCTCCCACCGAGGACCCAATCTTGGCGCATAACGCAGCTACTGGCAAGTTGAAGTCCGACTTCTTCGAGATCGAGCGGGTACGAGCGGATGCAGAGGCGACTTACCTGAAGGAGAAGGCGTCCAGGAAGATCTCAGAGCTGAAGAACTCAGCCCCACGACCTCGACATGAATATAAGCGAGGCGACTGGGTCTGTGTCTGGCGGTCGTACGCTGCGACAGGGAAGCGAAAGCTTTCCGGACAGGATTTCTTCACGGACGGCCTCTTCATCGGACCGGGCAGAGTACTGTTCTCCGAGCCGGCGGTCCAGACAGGCAACAAGGACGGCGTGATCTGGGTCATCATGGGCAACCGATGCTGGCGCTGTGCAGCTGAGCAACTGCGGCCAGCCACGCAGTCGGAGATCGTCCAGATCAACCTGAAGAAGGACGACATCCTCAACAGTCCGCTCGAGGACGTCTGGAGGCACCTCCAGGACTTTGACGACATCGCCGGGGAGCCCTCCCCAACGGCAGATGGCATGAGGATGCTACCACGTCAACCTCTTGAGGG
The DNA here is from genome assembly GCA_963575745.1 of Prorocentrum cordatum. Taxonomy (NCBI): domain Eukaryota; class Dinophyceae; order Prorocentrales; family Prorocentraceae; genus Prorocentrum; species Prorocentrum cordatum. Next base: position 47,021 of record CAUYUJ010010324.1, on the reverse strand, counting down.
CATGCCGAGGGTGATCGAGAATCCCGATGTGGCCGTGGAACCCCACGACGTCACGGAGGCAGATGACGACCTGGAGGTCGACGAGGACAACTCAGCACCAGAGCCACCACAGATTAAGCGAACAAGATTGAGAGGCAAGCAACCGACTGTGTCGTGGCCACCTGTACCGACTGAAGCTTTCCAACCGCGTTTTGGGAGATCATCTTCATCAAGAGCCTCAGCTGAAGTTGCTCACGCTGCCCTCTTCAAGGCGGCGAGCGACCATGTGGAAGCCAGCGAGACCGACATCATCAACTTCGTGCAGGATACGAACAACGAGGCCGAGATGGACCTAATGAAGATTGAGATCGAGACGGACCTGGAGGAGTTCTGCTTCGATGCGAGCGCGTACCTGGAGAAGCAGCTGAACCGAGTGGCCAACAACACGGTCAAGAAGGGTGTGGAGGTTTCGTTTGGCCGCCTGAGCCCCGAGGAGAAGCCACTGTTTCAAGAGGCAATGGCACGGGAGCTGGCGGAACATCTGGAAGCACCGACAGTCCGGGCTGCATCGGCTTACGCTGACTACAATCGTGGAAAGGACATTCCAGCGGACAAGCTGATCAAGATGAGGTGGCTACTGACCTGGAAGCCTTTGACACCACCTGAACCACCGGACAAGTCGGACCCACACCCCGCGAGCACGCCAGACGGGAAGTTCAAGGCGAAGGCCCGTATCATTCTGTTGGGCTTCTCACATCCAGACCTTGTCAGTCGGGATAAGTTCGGAGATCGGGTACTTCCCACGGCGTCACCAACCATTTCAAGAAAAGGGAAGCTGGCACTCCTCCAGATGGCTGCTTTCCACGGCTGGACCTTCGAGCTAGCCGACGCGAAGTCCGCCTTCCTGCAGGCCGGGCACACCGAGGAGTGGAGGAAGCTCTACACGAAGGGCGTGAAGGAGCTCCGGCAGGCCTTGCAGATCAACGAGGAGGAGTCCATGAGAGTCTTGGCAGCGATCTACGGGATCACGAATGCGCCGTGGGTTTTCTGGAAGTACGTGGACCACAAGATCCACGAAGCAGGAGGCAAGAGCGTCCTCATCGAGCCATGCATCTGGATCATTCAGGACCAGAACGGCACCGTGTGCGGGGTCATTGGCTCGCACGTGGACGACTTTGGCATCGCAGGCGACAGCGACAACAAGTTCTACCTCGACATGAAGAACATGCTGAAGGAGATGCTGCGGTGGTCTCCATGGCGAAGCACGCCATGCATGTGGGCAGGCATGTGGATCACCCAGGAGCCATCGGGCAAGATCCATGCTAGCCAGGAGGAGTTCTGTCACCAGCTCCTCGAGATCAGGGTCGAGTCCGGCAAGTACCTCTCGAAGGATGACAAGCTCAAGCCGGAGGACGTCACCCAGTTCAGGGCAGGCCTGATGAAATGCCAATGGAGAGCGACACAGACAGCACCACAGTTCTCATGTCGGGTGTCACTGTTGGCTCAACGGGTGAACGAGGCGACGTTCGGAGACCTGAAGGACACGAACGCCCTCATACGCGATGTGAAGCGGACAGCTCGTGATTCCCTGGTGTTCCACAACTTCAATAGCAACGGTGGCGGTAAGCTGAAGTGGGACGACCTAGTGATCGTGACGTGGGTCGACGCAAGCAGACTACTACAACGAGGAGGCTACATCGTGGCGTTCACCACGGCCGAGATCCTCAAGCAGAAGGAATGTGCAGTATCGATCGCCGACTGGAGATCGTACAAGCTCAAGCGCACCGGCATCGGCACCAACGGCTGCGAGGGACAGGCTCTGTACGACGGCGAGAACGCGGCGTACCTGATGCGCATGCTGTGGTCAGTCATGCACGGAGTTCCAGTCACCGCGCACACTCAGGAGGAGGTGGCGCAATCCATGACCTCGGTGCTGGTGATCGACAGCCGAGGAGTTTATGATTCAGTTCACAACAAGGAGAGTTTCGGCATCGGCCTGAGCGATGCGAGGACCGGCGTGGAGGTTCTACATGTGAAGGCGAACTGCGGGCCCGAGAAGAACCAGCACCTGGTTTGGGTCCCCTCGGACCTCAATCTCACCGACGGCCTCACGAAGGACAGTCCCGAGGCAAGGAAGCCTCTGGCTCTGTGGCTTGCACGGCGTACCTGGATCATCAGGTACGATGAGGACTTCATGTCAGCCAGGAAGCGACAGCGAGCCAACAAACTCGCTCAGGACAAGCCGCAGGCACCTACAGACGCTGAAGCCGAGGCCGCCGACGCTTTAGCTTTTCTCGACCTATCTTGAGGATAGGGTCGGGCTCTTTTCTCATCATTCCTTTTCATATTCGTACTGTGCAGGGCCCCTCTTTTGATCCAGTTCGGTCGGAACGGTTGAGAAGGATTTTAGGCTCATGTCGAGCCGAGGCGACTCGAGCGAAGTTTTGAGTCAACCTCTCCTTCCTCTCTCTCTCTTTTGCCGCCGCCTCCGCGGCTGTATGGGATCGAGGAGGGGGCCCCCTCTTTTGTGCAGAGAGCGCGGCAGACACGCTCGCCAGCACGGGCTGGCGCCATCATGCTCGACGGACGAGCGCAGCACAGCAGAATACAGCGTCGACGTTAATCACGACAATGATGATGATGATGATGCTGATGATGATGCTGATGATGATGATGATGATGTTGAAGATGATGATGATGCTGATGATGCTGCTGCTGATGATGATGCTGACGCGGATGCTGATGGTGGTGATGCTGATGGTGATGATGATGCTGATGCTGATGGTGAGGAAGGTGATGATTATGATGATGTTGATGATTATGGTGATGATGATGATGATGATGATGATGGTGTGAATGATGATGACGATGATAATGACGATGACAGTGACGATGACGATGACGATGATGATGACGATGATGATGATGATGATGATGATGATGATGATGATGATGATGATGATGATGATGATGATGATGTTGAAGCTCCCTACAGCATGCTCAGACCTTCTGGAGTGCCCTGGAGCCTTCTACTAGACCACACTGGAACGCCCCGGAACCAGAACAAGCCAGAAGCTTCCAAAAGCATCCCGGGGCCACAGAAAACCCTCAAGCGGGTGCTCAAATTTTCTTTTGCCCGCAGGAGGAGCCCCCCGAAAGCCCCCGTCAAACCTGCCAGAGCATTCTAAAATCCACTAGAGCCCTCTGGTGCCCCCGAGAACATGTCTCAACCCCCTGGAGCCCCTGAGGCAGCCCAAAGGGGGGGAAGGGTGGGGGTCCAAACCCCCCCCCCTCCCCCTCCGCGCCGGCGCTGGCGCCGGCGCTGGGGGCGGCCAGCAGCGCCGACGGCGGGGACGCAGCGACGATTACCACCACTACCACCACCACCACCACTTCCACCACCACCACCACCACCTCAACCAACCACCACGAACCCACCACACAAACACCACCACCACCATAGCCACCACCACCACCACCACAACCGCCACCGCCACCATCACCACAACTCACCACCACCACAACCACCACAAAAACCCACCATCACTACCACCACCACCACAATCTACCATATCACCGCCACAGCCGACACAACCACCACCACTACCAGCAGCACAACCCACCACAAACCACCACACCACCACCACCGCCACCACCACCACCACCACCACCAGCACCACCTCCACATACCACTGCCACCGCCCGCCGCCGCAGGCGCCGGCGCCGGCCCAGAAAAAGAAGTCGTCGTCCCCGCGGCCGCTGCCAGCTGCCGCCGACGCAGGCGCCGGCCCGAGGAGAGGGAGAGAGGAGAAGTAGGGGAGGAGGGGGAGGGGAGGGGGGGGGTCGAACCCCCCCCCTTCGTCACGGTGGGGGGGGTTCGAACCCCCCCCCCTCCATCCGGGGGGGGGGGCGGTCCGGTTCCACCCCCCCCTCCAAGCGACCACGGAACGCGCTCTTTCGAATCTTCTATACTCTTTACAGCAATCTAGAGGTGCAATACAAGCGGGGGGGAAACACTGGTATAGCTGAAGAGAGGTGAGGAGACAGAGAGAGAGGGAGAGAAAGAGAGAGAGAGAGACGAGAAGGAGAACTATGAAGAGAAGGGAAAAGGAGCGCAAAACTCTTCTAAAACTCTAGAACACAGAGAAACTCCATAATCGCCCAGCCTCCTTCTTTCCCCTTCCTCCTCCCACCTCCCTCTCCATTCCTAACCCGCGGCCCCGGCACCAGATCCCTGTAAGTCTGGTGTCCACCAGGGCCAGGCGCGTCGGCCGAAGGCCCCCAAGCCTGCTTCGAGAGGGGCCATCCTTCCCCCCAGGACGGAATCCCATCAAAATCCGTCCCTGGACAACCTCCTGGTGCTCAATCCTGACCCGATTTTCGAGGCGGATGGCCCAGAGTGGACGAAAAACGCCAGGGAGACTGGCCGCTACCCGGACCCCTCCCAACCAACAGGAGGAGCAGGAGGCGTCCTCCCGACCAGAAGGGTAGCGGGAGGGGTCCCCCAAGCCAGCGCGCCCGCGGTCCCAACAAAAAAAAAATGAGCCAGCGGCTGCAGTTGTGGGAAGGGCAAAGGGGGGGGGATGGTTGTGGAGCAGCGGACGCAGGCAAGCGGATGAGGAGTCCTCCTCAAACTCCTCCTCCTCCTCCTCCTCCTCCTCCTCCTCCTCCTCCTCCTCCTCCCTCTCCTCCTCATCATCATCATCATCATCATCATCATCATCATCATCATCATCAGCATCATCATCATCATCATCATCATCAGCAGCAGCAGCATCATCATCATCATCATCATCATCATCATCATCATCATCATCATCATCATCAGCATCATCATCATCAGCAGCAGCAGCAGCATCATTCATCATCATCATCATCATCATCATCACAGCATCATCATCATTCATCATCATCATCATCATCATCAGCAGCAGCAGCATCATCATCATCATCATCTCATCATCATCATCATCATCATCATCATCATCATCATCATCATCATCATCATCATCATCATCATCATCATCATCATCATCATCATCATCTTCTCTCATTGGTTCTTCCCTCCTCTCCTCCTCCTCTCCTCCTCCCCTCCTCCTCTCCTCATCCCTCCTCCTCTCCCTCCTCCTCCTCCTCCTCTCCTCCTCTCCTCCTCCTCCTCCTCCTCCCTCCTCCTCCTCCTCCTCCTCCTCCTCCTCCCTCCTCCTCCTCCTCCTCCTCCTCCTCCTCCTCCTCCTCCCTCCTCCTCCTCCTCCTCCTCCTCCTCCTCCTCCTCCTCCTCCTCCTCCTCCTCCTCCTCCTCCTCCTCCTCCTCCTCCTCCTCCTCCTCCTCTCAAGTAACATTGGGGCCCGAGCTTTTCAGCTGACGAACTCCAGTCTCTGTGCCGCCACGGGGCACTTGAGGGACTAGGCTAAGCACAACCAGCCCCATCCATTTGTGCTTCAGCCTCGACTAAAGCAGAGACGAACCTTAGTTTTCGAGTTGCAGCCATGACAGGTGCGGGCAAGGCAGCCCCGCGCCGAGCATGGACAAAGTGTCAGAATTGCCAGCGCTGTGAATACAACGACATTCTAGCCAGCAAGCACAACTTCTGCTGTCCTGGATGCCGCCAGAAGGTCGGCTTGTAAGAGAAGCCGAGCTCGTCGCGAAGGAAGGCCGTCCAGTTCGCGGACGAGGAGTGCGAGGAGCTGCAGCATCCACGTGGCATTCTACGCTCGCCAAGCCCAGGCCGCGCAGGCAAGGGCAGGCGTAAGGGCGACGACAAGACCTCAGCCATCGCCGACTTGCTCAGGCAAGCACTGGAGTCCACGGCCGACCCTGTGCTCCAGGCCAACTTGAAGCAGCAGGTCGAGCGGCTTGAGGCTGAGGCGGCCGCCGCCAAGGGCACCACCCCTGTGGAGGCCCTGAGACGGGCGGACGGCGCCTGGAAGGACGCGGATCACCGCCATGGGCAGCAGGTGGCGCCCGTGCTGAAGCTCCGCCAGCTGCTGGAGCTGGCCGAGGCCAAGGAGGCCAAGGCCGCCGTCGAGATCGCGCAGGCGCTCAAGGCGCGGACGGCTGCGGCGCGGGCACTGGCGTGCGCCGAGGGCGTCACCACGCAGCAGGCTGACACCAAGGAGGCGTCCGAGGCCAAGATTTTCTAGGTTTCCTACGACAAGAGTTTCTTCGCGAACATAGACACCATGGAGTGCGAGGAGCACGAGAAGGCAGTGCTACGCAAACTTCGCACGAGTCTCGAGGCAACGGCGTCGGACCTAGAGAGCAAGGAGGCCGAGGTCAAGGCGTGGTTGGCCCAGGCTCAGAAGCTGAAGTCAGAGATCGAGGATCGAGCTGCCAAGAAGAGGAAGAACGCGGAGGGCCAGGGCGTTGCCACAGGCGCGAGTGCCGAGCTGCCTGGGGAGAGCGCCGCGCGTGGAGCGCAGGGTGCCGAGGGCGCCACCGCCACGCAGACGGCCTCCCCAGCGGGCACCGCCGAGGCCGCCGAGGCCGAGTCCGAGGCTGCGAAGGCCGAGGCTCAGAGGCTGTCAGAGGCGAAGTTCCAAGCCATGGCCAACCAGAAGGGCAAGAGCAACGGCAAGGGCGTCGGCGCTCCCCCGCAGCCGCAGTCGCAGCAGACCACAGAGGACAAGAAGCAGGGCGAGTGACTAGGCACTGAGCCTAGTCGTGAGTCGGCCCAGGAGCCGACAGCGGGAGGCCGCACGGCCAAGATATTCCACGGGAATGTCACTTGCATGTGGGAGAAGGCGTGGTCCTGGCTGGTTGGGCAGCCACACGAATTCTTCAGTATCGTTGAGACTCACATTCACGATAAGCAGTCTCTCAAGAAGTACGACGGCAAAGCACGGGGGAAAGGGCTTCGCCTACACGCCAATCCAGCAAGACGTACCCAGAAGGTCGTCACAGACGACCATGTCGAGTTCGCGAGCGAGGGGGGCGAGTGGCTCATGTCCAAGGGCCACCTTCAGGTCGCCAGGCTCGGTGCATCCAAGCTCGCGGCATCCAAGCTGCAGGCGCCCAACCACCCCTCCTCGCTCGACGGTTTCGTGGCGGTGACGGCGCATTTCTCGGGTTGCTCCATGGTCATCGTATCCTTCTACGCGCACAACAGAGTGGGGGTGAGAGGCCTGAATGCTGGTAGGTACCAGCGCCTAGCAGGCCTCCTGTGGTCGCTCCAGCTGCCGTGGATAGTGCTCGGTGATTTCAACATTTCGCCTCAAAATTTTGTTCGATCAGGCATCCCTGACAGGTTGCACGGCACTGTGGTTACCGCTGGCGACACGGCAACTTGTAATCTTGGCACGGGCACGGTCATTGATTTCGTTTTATGCAGTAAATCAGCGGTCCCTTTTCATCGTATCTGTCACGCCTGTTCTTGCTGTTCCCTGGAAGCCTCACATAGGCCTCGAGGTCACTCTTCGTAGTTCAGGTGAACAACTCATCACTAGGATTCTAGAGGTGCCAGGACGCTTGCCACAGATCCCGCGTCCCACCTCCGAGCCAACTGTAGGTTCTAAATCCAGTCTCGCTAAGGTAGAGCGCCAAGCCCAGCATCAGAATGCGGCTGACAAGCGCGCCCAGAAATCTGCATCATTGTTTGGCGATTGTAGACCTCAATCGTTTTGTGCGCACTCTGAGGGGGAGAAGTCCGGGGACCAAGACGCCACCCGCTTAGAGCCTAGGAGGCACGTTGCCGAGTTAGATTATTCAGAATGGCCTGAAGAGGAGGAGGACCCGTGGGCCGAAGAGTCCTGCTTTGTCCCCAGGAACCCTCTAGGCCCGTTAGATAGTACAAGTTTTGGGAATTCGTCCTGGTTTGAACCGGTCAAGTCTGGGGCCTGGGAGTCTAGGGGAGATCCGTCTGGGGGAGTCGAGGGCGTGGGGGTGGTGCTGCCGAGCTCGGCCGCTGCTCCGACCTTTGGCTCATCCCAGGCGCAGACCCTGGATTCCCAGCGCGTTGGAGACCTGCCCTCGGACCCTGACGCGGAAGTCTCTGGAGGAGCCCCGACTTATGCAATACCTCCTGAGCTGTGGGAGCGGTGTCGGAGGGAAGTCGGGTTTACACCTGGCTCGTTTTCGCTCCAGTCCCTTGCTCCTGCTCTGCGTCAGTCCGTAGCTGTTCGGCTCAAGCCAGATCTTGTCTCCACTATTTCAGGCCTCTACGCCTCCTGGGTGTCCGCTGTCGAATCCAGCATCTTTTCGCACCATGGAGTTGAGATTCCATCAGGCCCGCGTCGAGCAGAGGGGCCACGCTTCAAGGTGACCACTGTCAAGATGCCCGGCAAAGCGCGTGTTGCGGCGCTTAGAGATCAAGTCAGTGCATGGTGGACGCAACTACACACACTTCTTTCAGGACTACGCTTGCATCGTGACAAGCGTAATGGACCACGACAGGTTGCTCAGTATACGGCTGCCTGTGTACGACATCTGGACACTCGACCAGATGAAGCTCGGCGAGTTCTGCTTGCTGGACGTGAACCACCGTGGGATGAATGGGAGCGAGTCATCCGAGCCGCAGGCGAGATGACCACCAAGGAGCTGGAGCTGTACGCCTCCCTGTCCAAGCGTGTCATGGGCAGAGCGCAGCGGCGTGCAGTCCAGGAATCCATTCGAGACTTCCGAGATTTTATGGGCACAGCTGAGTCCATAGGCACACTGCATCGCTCATTGGACCCGCAGAATCTACCAGCACAAGAGCTCGACCACGAGGGGGAGGTGCTCTACCACCCCAAGGACATCATTGACGTCAAGGCTCGAGGCTGGCATGATCTGTGGGCGCCCCATTGGATGGACGAGGAGCTAGTGCAGCATACATTTCAGCAGGTACGAGAGCAGCCCAGGACGATGTTTTTCCGCCCATATCGGTTGAGGACATCAGAGCAGCCTTGCGGCAGATGCGGCCCCGAGCGGGGCTTGGCGTCGACATGCTCTCCCCAGGGGACTTCGAGCGTCTCCCTGACACGGCTCTTGCAGAGTTGGCGATGTTGTTCGAGGCTTGCGAGTATCATCTCGTATGGCCCGCCCAGGTCCTCATGATCGTTGGACGCATGCTGCCCAAGAAGAGCACGGGCGACCGCATCATCGGGCTCGTCTCAATGGTTGGCAGATTATGGAGCTTGATTCGCGAACCGTTGGTGCGCCAGTGGAGCAGCGACACGGGGGCGTCCTGGGACGCAGCAGTGAGAGGGAACTCCAGCTTGAGAGAAGCAGTTGTGAGAGCCCTCCAGCAGGAAATGCCACATCATCTGGGCATCGCTGTCGGAGAAGGCCTCGTTGACATTAAGTCGTTTTACGATTCCATCGAGTGGCCAGGGCTGGTTTTGCGTTCCCTCAACCTGTCTTTCCCGCCGAGGATCCTCTACCTCGAGTTGCTGCAGTGCGCGGCAGCGCGCACGGTGAGCCAGCTTGGGGCCACGTCGCGGGCTTTTCAGCCGACGCGAAGCGTGGTGGAGGGCCTCCGCTCAGGCACGAGATTCGGCAAGGCCATGACCCACTACGTGTTGTCAGTCATCACAGTCGCTCACCCCAGAGCGAGCCATCGGATCTGGATAGACGATCTCTCGCAAGGGACATGTGGGTCGAGGTCCGCAGTTAGGAGGCAACTAGCAGCATGCATCATCGAGACTTGTCAAGAGCTGCAGGCCAAGCAGCTCGCTGTCTCCCCGAAGTCCGTTGTCATTTGCTCACATTGTCAGGACGCCAAGTGGATCGCTGCACGAGTCAAGAGGGCAGGGTTTACCATCCTACCCAAGCTCCAGGCAGCATACCTGGGCGTCGACGTTGCTGGTGGCAGTAGGCACGGGCGCTCGACCCGCGTCGTCCGCGAGGCCAAGCGCAGGCGCATGAATGCCAAGGTGCGACGCTTCGCTTGGACGGCCAAGAAGTATCAAACGCGCGGGCGCCTCGAGAAACAGGGCGCCCAAGCTGCTGGAGTGTATGGACACCAAGTATACGGCACTTTCGGCAGCAAGATGACGGATATCCGACGACGATTGGGCTTCTCTCTGGCGGCCCCCACGAGGGGTCGATGTCTGACAAGCCTACTCGCCTTACGAGCTGGCGATGCGGACCCCGCCATCCAGATGCCCACAGCTTGCCTGGACCAGTGGCTCACTACGTGGCGGGACCGACCTGAGATCAGACCTGGAGCACGACAAGCCTGGCGCCAAGTTGCACGACACCTTCGGCCCATCCCAGAAGGCCAACGCCCGCGACATGTGCGAGGACCTCTCACAGCTGTGGCACTGCATCTCTTGGAGGCAGGTTGGGGTGTGGAGGAGCCTACGGCCTGGACCATACCACCTCCCCATGAGGCAGCAGGCGACGAATGGAGGTTCGACGACACCATGTGCACTGGCGACAAGGCCCTTGACTCGCACAGTGCCTTCCTGGAGGACTTCCGCGTTTCGCCCAGGCACCAGCTGTGGGCCAAGGCCAGCCGCCATTTTTGCGGGGCAGGCCTCGAGCGCGGAGTGGATGTAACCTCGTACCGCGTGCTCTTGCAGCAACTGGCGGCTGTGCCTGAGTATGGGCACCGTTTGTCAGAGACCATGCTAGCTTGTGCCATAGGAGCTTCTTGGCCGATGCAGCGGCGCAAAGATGAGATTGCTAAATTCGACGGCAATGTTTTGTGCCCGCGATGCGGCAAGGAGCCAGAGACGGCAAAGCACCGCATCTGGCTGTGCGAGTGCAATCAAGGGAAGGTTGCATACGATGACTCACAGGACCTGCTACCGCAGGCCATTGCACAGGTGGACATGGATGAGGGTTTTTGGCTCAGGGGCATGCTTCCCGCGGCCTGGACAGCCATACCCCCGCCGCAGGACACCGAATGCTGGACCCCTGAGGGATTCAACGCAGTCTCTCCAGGGTGCTGGGGTGAAGGCTCCATAGATCACCCTCTCCTCATCAGCGGTGGTGCGAGTGGAGGGCCCGACAGTAGCAGCAACCTGTTCCGCCGAGTTGGAGTAGCCGCGGCCCTTTTTGCCTCACTCGAGCCTTGTGTTGAGCTAATTGGCACTGTGCGCGGCCCCCTGTGTGGTCCACGCCAAGTCGTGGCGAGGGGAGAGCTTAGGGCCCTGTTGCTCGCGGTTTGGCTCACCAAGGGCTTCATCCTGTTCATTTCAGACCGCGAACCTGTTGTCAAAGGTTGGTTCGCGGGCCGCTATGAGCGGCCCCAAGGCGAGGATAAGGATTTGTGGGCGCAGCTTGGCCAGCTTCTCAAGGAGCGTGCTGGCGGCGCTGCATCGATCACAGTTGATTTCACCCACTCCCACCTCACTGCCCAAGACATTGTGAGGGGTGTGGCGCCGAGATGGAAGGTCACTTGCAACGCTGTTGTTGACGAGGTGGCAGGCCTCGCAGCCAAGGAGGCGCGAGTCTCACAGGATGTGCGATCGAATGTTCTGTTGCACGAGCGCGGGGCTCGACTTGTTCGCATGCGGATTTTGCGGGCCACCCTTGATGCCTGCGATACCGAAGCTGAAAACAGAGTCGTGCCTCGTGTGAAAAAGGTCGCCCCTGTCCCCTCGCCCCCCTCTGCTGCCTCTCTCTCCCTCTTCTCTACCGACCACTGTCTTGATGAGACAGGGCGCAGGTGTAGTCGATGTGGGGGTTCGGCCACAAAGGCGCGGACCACACTCTGGCGACAGTCACCCTGCTTCGAGTCCCTGAACTATAACGGAGTGATTTTCAACAAACCCCCCCAAGCCCCGTTGCATATAGCGGGGGGCTTTGTTGACTCCTCTCATAGGATGCAGTGGCACAGTGGTCTGAGATTGTGGTTTTGCGGCAGATGTGGATGCTATGGACATCAATTGCTGGACGGGCTTGGCCGTCCCTGTCAGCGTCCCACTGCTAACAGGCTTGAATACCTCTCCAGGATTTCCCGTGGGCTCTGGCCAAAGGTTCTGAGCAAGACGGAGAAGGCCACCCGACGCGGAGAGGCGTCTCGAGGGTAGGCCCTTCGTCGCATTGCATGCAGCATGTCATATTGTCATTGCTTGCTGTCCTGACGTTGTCATGTATCCATACCCATACTCCTCCTCCTCCTCCTCCTCCTCCTCCTCATCCTCCTCCTCCTCCTCCTCCGCCTCCTCCTCCTCCTCCGCCTCCTCCTCCTCTCCTCCACCTCCGCATCCACCTCCACCTCCACCTCCACCTCCTTCCTCTTCCTCGTCCTCCTCCTGCTTCCACCTCCTCCTCCTCCTCCTCCTCCTCCTCTCCTCTCCTCTGCTACTGCTCCTCTTCTCCTCTCCTCCTCTCCTTCTCTCCCCATCTCCTCCTCTCCTCCTCCTCTCCTCCTCTCTTCCTCTCCTCCTCGCCTCCTCCTCTCTCCCTCCTCTCCTCCTCCTCCTCCTCCTCCGCCTCCTCCTCCTGCTCCTCCTCCTCCTGCTCCTCCTGCTGCTCCTCCTCCACCTCCTCCTCCACCACCTCCTCCTCCTCCGTCTCCCCATATCCACGTCCTGCTCGTCCTCCGTCACCCCATCCACATGAATCTCGTCTCTCCTCCTCCTCTCCTCCTCCTCCTCATCCTCATCCTCCCTCCTCCTCCTCCTCCTCCCTCCTCTCCTCCTCCTCCTCCTCCTCCTCCGCCTCCTCCTCCTCCTCCTCCTCCTCCTCCTCCTCTTCCTCATCCTCCTCTTAGTGTTATGCTTATAACTAACATTCGTAGTTGTATCTTTTAAACAGTACTACTCGTCTTGCTAAAAATACGGGTAGTATGTGTGTTAATGTTAGCAGTATTAGAATTCGGACTACTATTGTTAGCATGCTGCTTAGCATTATTGCAAATAGTCTTACCATTAATGATACTCGTCGTATAAGTGTGTGTGTCGCATTGATCATCTTAGTAGGATTCGTCTCATTCGTCTTCGACTTATTCGTCTTATGCGTATGACTCTTACTGGTATTAGTATGATCGTTACGTTTCTTATTACTAGTAGTGTTGTTAGCTTTAGTTTTCGTAGACGTCTTCTCATTCGTACTAGTATAATGACTAGAATGATTAATATTTATGTTCCTCTTAGTATTCCTCATATTCCTATTATTCCTCTTAATCCTCGTATTCATCTTCTTCTTCCTCCTCCTCCTCCTCCGTCTCCTCTTTTCCTTTTTCCTTCCTTTTCCTTACAAACAACTTCTGCCTGTCGCACCCAGAGGCCAGTTTTTAGGGCAGGCCAGGCGTTTCGCCTGAGACTACCTCACCACTTATGACTCCCAAGCTTAAAACATGGCAACAGTTTCACATATTGAGGGCGGGTCGTTTTCAAAATGTGGCTCTCGCCTTAGCGCCGCGCAAATTCGTTTTCAAAACTCGCAAGAGTTTCACGGATTGAGGGCGGGTCCTTTTCAAAATGTAGCTCTCACCTGAGCGCCGCGAACATTCGTTTTAAAGAAATGTAAAAGTTTCAATGATTGAGGGCGGGTCGTTTTCAAAATGTGGCTCTCGCCCTGGCGCCGTGCACACTCGTGCTTCACGGATTGAGGGCGAGTCGTTTTCAAAATGTGGCTCTCGCCTTGGCACCACGCACATTCGTTTTTGAAAATCTGCTCGAGCATAAGGATTGAGGGCGGTTCCTTTTCAAAATGTGGCTCTCGCCTTAGCGCCGCGCACATTAATTAAAAAAACCAAGTTTAGCGGATTCCCATGATCAACGTTCCCCAAATGGTGTTTTGGAAGGATTCTGGATTATGCGGGTGCAGCAGTTATGCTGATCCGCGGTGTTGAACTACCAAGAATCGCGTTCTGGCACGACTCCGGATCGTCAGGATGCAGCAGTCAGGATGATCCGTGGCATGGAAATCCCGGAAACAATTTGTTGGCAAGGTCTTCAAACGGTTGTCGTCCAACGAAGCAAGTCCTTTAATGGAAATGAACCGTTGTAGGGGCCTATGAAGAGGGAGCTTGGAGGGAGGGTGAATTCTAACATCGTTGATGACTCTTGGCTTTACACTGGTCCTCCTCCTCCTCCTCCTCCTCCCTCCTCCTCCTCCCCCCCCTTCCCCTTGCTCATCCTCCTCATCCTGCTCACAGAGGAACGGGTGGGCGAGGGTGAGGGGTGAAGGGATTGGGCAAGTGTGACAATGAGGGGGCGGGGGTGGGAGAGGAGTATGAGGAAGGGGAAGGACAGACGAGCAATTCGGAGCAGATGGTGGACGACGGCAGCAGGGGGGAGGGGAACGGGGAGAGTTGGAGGAACGGAGCCGAGGGAAAGGGGAAGGAAGGGAGAGAGGGAAGTGGAAGGGGGGGAGGCAGGGGGAGAGGGGACGGGTCATGAGTGAGGGGCGAGGGACAAGCCAGGCGTGCTCGTGCCATATCTGACACCCTACCCCACCCACCCATCCCTTTCAATTGCGCTGAAGTCGGTATGTATGCCGGCTGAGGTGTCCTACATGGCCTTGCTCCCAACAATGGCCCAATCGCGCGATGCGAAATCAGAAGGAGGCGCTGCATGATGGACGAGGAGAGAGGGTGGCGGATGAGCGAGGACTAGCAGGAGGAAGAGCAGCATGAGGAAGACGGAGAAGCAGGAGCAGGAGCAGGAGCAGGAGGAGCAGGAGAATCGCGAAAGGCGGAGCAGGGAAGAGGAGGGAACGGCATAGACGAGGAACGGATCGGATCCATCAATGTGGCCCGCCCCGGGACGAGAGCGTAAAATCGGAAAAACTGTACGGACAGCCAAGTCGGGAAAATCATGCGTAAGAAACACCACACTCGGGATAGGCAAGAGGGCGAATAAGCACAGCATCAGAGAAGGAAGGAGAGTAGTATTCTTCTTGATTGGCGGCGAGCGAGGGGGGGAAGTGAGAAGGAGAATGCCTTCTCAGAAAGCAGCTGGACTTCTCAGAGGCCCTCGCGCCTTCTGGTAAGTTGGTTTACTTTCGGGGAAGGCTTAGAAAACTTCTTAGAAGGCCAGGGGACTTCCCAACCTTTTGAGAAGGCCTTCTCCTTCTAATTTCCCCCCCTCGCTCGCCGCCGAATTGAACAATTGTTGGAGGGGAGGTGTGGAATGGGCAAGGGGGAACAGGGAGGGGAGATTGGGGAAAAGGGGGGGGGCATGGAGGGTAAAGGGCGCATGGGGTTCCGGGGTGAGGTGGACGTCGAGGGTAAGCACCGTCGAGGGCGTGGAAGAGGACGAGGAAGGTGGGGAACGGGAGGGACGGGAGGGAGAGGGGGAGGGGAGACGACGAGCTTAGGTCCATGTGCTCTCGCCCCCGCCCCGGCCCACAACTCCCGCCAGCCCTCTGGGCGCAGGCGGCTCAGAGATAGTGCTTTTTCGCCCTGGGGCTGGGCGGGCACGGCCAAGCTTCACATCGGGAGCTGGGCGCGCCCGCGCCACGTCTGACGCACTCGCCCTCCCACCCGTCCCTTCCCGTTGCGCTGACTTGCACGCGCGTCGCTGCCCAGTCCGCCAGTGTGGTGCAAACCGTCCCGGTGCACATGGAGAGCGAACCCACTCCGAGAGGAACCGGATGGCACGTACCAAACTCGGAGGTTGTGACAGTGCAGATCACCAGAACCCCTCCACTTCAAGAAGCAGCTCTTGTGATACAGTCAACGCGTATCATCAGGACGCGTGGTAAGGACGCAAGACCCTTGGAGGCCGAAGCTGGGGCATTTTGGGCGGCAGGCGTCCGCAACAGCAGGGACGCAAGGGGCATCCTAACCCGCTCCCGTCCTTGCCGCACGGGCGTCGAGGCCCGGCGCAAAAAAGCTACGCAAGGACGCAAAGGCACCCTTCAGAAACTGTCGCCGCTTTCGCGGCACCGTGGGAGGTCAAGCAGAGGGTTGTCGCACGGGGATCGCCCTGAGACCTCGCCGTCGCTGGGGGGAGGGCGCGATCTGAAGAAACTGACCGAGGGCATCGGCGACGCGCCCAAGGACGGCCAAGGGGGGCCTGCCTGGCCCACGTCCCCAGGGCAACGCCCGCCCGCAAAACAAGCGAATGGCGAGGACGAAGGCAACGCGCCGAAGGACGGCCAAGGGTACCCTGCCTGGCCCGCGTCCTCAAGGCAACGTCCGTCCGCGAAGGAAGACAGCGACCGAGGGCAGCGGAGGCGCGATCAAGGACGGCCAAGGGACCCCTGATTGGCCGACGTCCCCAGGGCCACGCCCGCGCATATCGAGCGACGGGCGAACACGAGGGCGACGCGCCGAAGAACGGCCAGGGGTACCCTGCCTGGCCCGCGTCCTGAAGTGCCCCCCCCCATCCCCCCCCGCCCCCTTCCCCCCCGAAGGAAAAAAGCGACCGAGGGCAGCGGCAAATGGCGAAGACGAGGGCGACGCGCCGAAGGACGGCCAAGGGTACCCTGGTTGCCCGCGTCCTTAGGACTGCCCCCCAGAGGAACGCCCCGCCGCGCAGCCGAGGAACGGCGCCCGCCCCGAGGGTACCCTGAGAGGCTGGCCAATCAATCTTGCACAGGACGGGCCGCAGAGGCAGAGGCAAGAAGGGACCCAAGGGTGCCCTGGAAAAGGTCACACGTCGTTATCATGCGCGTTGGCTGTATGTCCAGTTCCTATCAGTCGTAGTCCTACTTCGAGCTGGAAGGAAAAAGGAAGGGAAAGGCGCAAGGGAATGTGAGGTGGAAGGGGACGGGGAAGAGAAAGGAGAAGCGAAGGCGAAGCCAACAACATGAACCAGTGACCTTCAAGGCGACGAACACTCCGCAAGGGCAGAACAAAAGTGTCACGGAATTCGCCGGCCCAACGGGCCAGTTCGCGCGCGCGGGGCGGCCCCTGGGGGTCCCCCGGCGAAAAGCATCCCGACCGCAGCCCGACCAGATCTACTCAGAGATGGTTTTGAGGGCCTTTTTTCGACACCCCTCACGAGGATCGTGGCCTCCGAGGGGGGTGCACTCGACTACCCCGCCCCAAGAGGCCCCCAAGAGCCCCCCAAGAGGCCCAAGGGGGCCCCCGGACGCCGCAGGGGAGCCCTAAGAGACCCCCAAAAGGCCCAAGGGGGCCCCCGGACGCCGCAGAGGAGCCCTAAGAGACCCCCAAGAGGCCCCCAAGAGGCTCCTAGGAGGCCCCAAAGAGGCCCCCAAGAGGCTTCAAAGAGGCCCCATAGAGCGCTCGAGGACCGGCGGAATGAGCGAAGCGATCGAATAACTCGAGGATGGATTGAACATGTCACATGGTCAGAAGACGGCTGTATGCCTGAAATGATCCACACCGCGTTTGAATCTACGTGCGAGGAGGGAGGACGGAGGGCAATATGAATGAAGAAAGGAGGTATTACGCACAGATAGCTAAGCCTAAAGTGTTGGGGCGAAGGCGGAAGGGAAGGGGAGGGGAGGCAGAACAGAGAATGGAGCGCGGGGGGGGGGGAAAGGGAGGAAGCGAGAGAGCACGAGGTCGAAAGACGAAAGGAATGAGAAGTGGAACCCAAAGAGGAGAGAGGAATGCAAGCGCGAAGGGAAAAACGAGGGAGAGGGGGACAGAAGAGAAGAGAGGGAAGGGGAGGGAAGGACGATGAAGTACGGGTAAGAGAGAGGAGGAGAGGGAATGCGATGGAAGAGAGAGAGAGAGAGAGAAAGAACGAGGGGCGACGGCGTCACATTCATAGTGGGAGAGAGAGAGAGAGAGAGACGGAGAGATTGAGCGCATGTGTCAGGCTCACTTCTTCTCACCCTGCATGCGACGGGCCGTTTCTTCCCAGCAAACCATTACACTCGACTTCCCTTAGGTTTCAAGTGTTGCCTTCGCTCCCGCGCAATGTGGTCAATTTACGTCGAACGCACACCGCCATTGTAGTGCTGAACCCGCCGAATGCTAACCATCGGCGCGCTCGAGGAAAAGTGCGCGTGTTGGGAGGACGCCGACTATACAAATACACCTTTCCTGCTTCGATAGAGCTTGGTAACCTCATCGTCTTCCCCACGCCGCATGCATGCATGCGCGTGGCTGCGCGCGCGCAGACGCGCACATGCAAGCCCGTTACAGCCCGCCCACCAAGAATGGGCCCGATTCCGCGAATCCCACCCGCCCCCGCCCCCGTCGGCGCAACCAGCCCAAGTAATTGGTGTATACCACTGTCGGCGTATACCGACACTAGTTGCTTACCGCGCGATTGGTTTCGGTGTATACGCATAGTCGCGTCCTGATGCAGTTTGGGGTATACACATACACCACTGTTGCCCCTGGTGCCCTGGCATCGTTGGCGGGGGCGGGGCCAGTTGAGGCCCGCGGAATCGGCTGGCCATCCCCCGAAGGGGGCCCTCGCCCCCAGCGGCCACGAAAGGCATTCCTGTAGACTGGTTGTGAACAGATGTGCGTGTGTGAAACTAACTGACCACGGAGAACAACGCGAATGAAAGCCAACTGACGAGAGACCTCGAAGAACGCGTAGGTTCCCCTTCCACCATCCCCTATTCTTGCTAGCTCTTGGGGGTCCTGCTCTCTGGAGGCGGCCCTGGGAATCCTGGCACCATATCGCTGGAGCTCAAGGAACACCGGCCCACCTTTTCGGGCAGAACGAATGATGAAGAGTAGCCCGGATGCGCCACAACCTCACGCCTCCAAAGCTGCGCCAGATACTCGTTTGGTCTGCGGGCTCGCGAAACAGGTCGAAAGCCGTCCGAACACTAGCCGGGCCGCGACTAGGCAGCAAGAAAAGAGAGGCAAGCGAAGCGAGCGCCCGGGCAGCCACTCAGAAGAAGAGCCAGAAACGAGACTCCCAACCCGGTGGCGTGGAGATCCCGGTGGCGACCACCAAGTAAGCGCAGCCAAAATGGCGTGGCAGCGCGACCATAAACACGCAGAGGTCAATCACTCGGTGTGAGTCGGCACAAGGCACCGTCAGAGACGAGCAGGACCGACAGGCACACCCGGACGACGTCCGTGCCGCGAAGACAGGCGGAGAGGAAGAGGAAGGAGGACCAAGGGGAACAAGGCGAAAGACCCAGAACGACAAAGCCAAGGAGAAGAACACCGGCTCACCCTGGAGCTCTCCTGAATCAAAATAAATATCGGAACCCCCGGGAGCTCTCGTAAATCAAGATAAATACCAGCTCCACTCAGAACTTCCACTAATCGGAAAAAATACCGGCCCCCATCTGGACATCTCGCAAATCGGAATAAGTTACCGCTCGCGTGGGTGGATAGGAATAAGTACCGGCTCCCCTGGGAGCTCTCCTAAATAGGAATAAGGACCAACTCCCTTGGAGCTCTCGTAAATCGGAATATGTACCTGCTCCCCTGGGAGCTCTCCTAAATCGGGATAAGTACTGGCTCCACCTGGAGCACTCGAAAGTCAGCATACAGCCAACCCGTGTAATCAGGACGCACGAGAAGGATGCAAGGGCCTTGGAAGGCCATGTCGACACTTTGCGAGCGGGGAGCGGCCGGCGAAAGCGGCCAAGGATGGGCCGAAGGGGAAAGACGCAAGGGTAACCTTGGAAAGTCGCTCACTCACCATGCGGGTTGCCTGTGAGCACTGGCTCCCCAAGAAGCTCTCGTTTTTCAGAGGAAGCACTGGCTCCCGCCGGAAGATGCTGGACGAGCTGGGAGCTATTCCGTTTGGGGCGGGAAGCTTCGAAAAAAGATCCGCGCGCTCACTCTCCCGACGGAGGGGAAGGGGTACAGAGTCGGAGCCTCGCGCAGGCCCCCGTAAACTCTTCATGCTCCTCCCCCTCCCCAGTTTCCCCCTCCTCCTCATCCTCCTCTTGGTGGGAGCTCCTGTACGTGGCCGTCAGAAGCTCGCTCGGCCCAGACATGGCCTGCGCGCCCAGGAAAGGGTACGTGGCGCTCACAGCGAACACATACTCGGTATCCTCTTGGGGGATGGGGGGGGTATCACCAAAAGCGACAGCGCTTCCACACCTTCTCCCTCCTAGGTCGTCTCTCCCTGCTGCTTGTCCTCCTCATCCTCCTCCTCTTCATAATCACCTGCATCGTTCCTTGTTCAGACCTCAGACTTAACCACTGCAAGGGGGCAGAAAGTGTGGCTGAGACCCAGGCAAGAGCGTTATTCGGAACGGCCGAAAAAGTTCCGATGAGAAAAGCGCACACGAACATGTTGAACTCGTGCGCACGGAAAGCCGATCGCGAGAGTGGCAGGGTCACGCCAACACATAGGAGCCTGGCACTCAACACGGGCCGTCACACAAAGGAGGACAGCGGAGCAACGAGAGAGCAACAAGGGCGAAGGAGGAGGGAAGAAGGAAGCGGGACGAGGGAAGAGGGAACAGAGGAGAGTTTGGGGAAACCAACAGGTACCGATACCGCTACTCCCCAGACCTCTCCTGGGGTGCGTTCTGACCAGGACTTCGAGCCGAATCCAGCGGTGGCGACGAGGGCCTCCGAGGAGGCCCAAGGAGGGGAAAACGCGGAGAGGGGAGAGCTATGTGCACCTTTCCCTCCTCTGAGAGTCAGGAGGAAGAGGGGGGGGGCATGCTGCCGCGGACCGAGCTCGCCGGGCCAGGACGCGCACCCGGGGTGGGGGCCCTCCCTCGCGGCCCCGCCCGCACGGGCGGGCCGAAGAGCTCGCGCGGGGCCGCCCGCACGCGGGGCACACGGCACCGGCACGGAGCAGGGGACGGTGAGCCGACCCACAGGGGCCGCGCGAGGACGCACGTGAGCAGCAAGAGGAGAACGCGCGTGTAAGAGGGGGGGGACGGGGGGGGAGAGGACGCCGACGACGAGGAGGACAAGGAGAAGGAACTGGAGGATAACAGGGATATAACAGCCGTGGAAGTGCCACCCCGTTGCCCAACAGCATTCCGAGGACAAGGGACGAGTCACGGTGCAGCGCCCAGGCTCACCTGGCAGACCACACCACACAAAACCAAACAAGGTTATTGGGCCTTTCCCGTCTTGGGGTGCTTGACCGCAAGCAACAGATCCAGGGCCGCCTCGGGCCCACTTTCGAACCGCTCCTGACACCGAGCCTTCAGGAGAGGCCCCATTCGCTGCGAGCAAAACGCCCCGCAGTGATAACAGAACATGTACGGTCCAACTGAGCCCATTCGGTGCCCCACGGAGGGGAACCCATCCCCCGAACCCGACGCAGAGGCCGCTCCAACCTGGACGCTCTCGGCCCCAGGACCCACAAACGGCGCTGAACCAGCAACATCACAGGCAGCCTCCGCCGCAAGCGCCACTTGGACGGTCTCTGGTCTCGCGGTCGAGGTGGTTGCAGCAAAGCGACCCCCGTGGGCCGAAAGCGAATCTGGCCCTACTGGCCTGGAAAACGGGGTGGTCACACTTGCGGCCACCTCCGGACGTCATCCACCTAACCGTGGAAACGGTCTTGGCATACCTCAAACAGTTTCTGTAAACTCAGTGACCAAGCCCCAGGGCCCAGAGATCGTGCTCCTGGCATCCTAGGAGCACAGACGGGAAGGGCCTCTCAACAGGGGCCACAGGAGCCCGACCCCCACAATGACCCAGGAGGGAGACCCTCACCATGGAGCTCACGACTTCAGCCAACGACGCCAACTGCGCCGTGGCCCACGCAAGAATCAAATTAGCCTGCTTCCTATGGCGCGTCAGCTGACACGCCAAAGTGCTTGCAACAGGACAACGCCCCGAGCCTAGGAAATAGTCGGCCCGCGGGTTCCCGATCCCACACTCTGGTGGCTTCTCGGGATACTGCAACACGAACTGATTGAGCTCCCAGCGGGCAGGGGCACACTCGAACTCGAGCAGGCACCTCGACCCAACCTTCTGCTGCACTCTCCGACACATCGACGCGCGGGCCGCCCTGGGCCTCGGCAACATGAGGGCCCCACGACTTGCACTCCTGGACCGCCCCTCAACACTCGGACACAAACACTCGAACCTTCGGGGCACGAACGATGCACGGCAGGACGGACTCGCTCTTGGCACCCCCTGCAATCTGGCTCGCCCGTGGAAGAAGGCCGCACACAACACGAGTCGGAGCCCCAGCCCATCCCTGGCTGGACCACCGCCCATCCAACGGATCTCTGGCACTGCACAACGCATGCCAGACCCGCCTCCGCAGGCCCACTCGGGCCAGAGTTCGGGATCAGATCCCCAATCTCCCCGCCCCCCCGAAAACATGGATTTTTCCCTGGACGGGCGGAGGGGGGGGGGGGGGCGCTTCGGGAGCCCAATGGAAAACCGCAGGAGGTCCCAACATTCGCGCCCAAGAATATCAACAGCTCGCTCTGACAACTCACCCCTCACTAACTCCGAACTACTCATCCCAGGGCGGCATGCCCTCGCACGGACCCTCGCCCAGCACCAGCCGGCAAGCGCAGGAGGGGTGGCCCAACCGCCCCCTCGAGGTTGCGAGCAGCAGTCGGGGCGATGGCGGACGGGCGAGCCAACCAGCTTCCTGGAATATCGCTCCGCCACCGCCATCCGGCCACCTGATCACAACGCGCAGAGGGTTCCTGCCATCTGCGGCGCGCACACCGCCGCCTCGCGCCCCCCCGCGAGGAAGGACATCGCACACATCCAGGTCTCGTCGCCGCCCGCCATGCGCTCGCCGGGGCGCGACGGATGTGCGAGGAGATTGGCAATGCTGAACGCCTTCCGCCAGGCCTGCCTGATCTCGACGGGCGACACGCGCAGCGCGGACTGCAAGAGCCCCTCGTCGGACTCGGTGATCGCGCTGCTGGGCACGCCAGGCCAACCCGACGCAGAGGCAACCAGCACGCCGACAGCGGACCACGAGCTCCACGCCAAATCGGAGCCGCCTGCTGCCGGCGAGGTTGGAACACACGCCACGTGAGCCCAAGGCAGCCAAGCTCGACCTTCCGGCCCCAGACGAACCCACAGCACATGAAGACAACGCTGCAAGTAGCCTCGAACACAGGACACAGCCAGCTCTCACACAGAGTTTCGAAGTCCTAGATGCTCTTAAAAAAGCTGGCGGCGATTTTTTGTTTTCCAGATCGACGTTGACTTTTCTGTTGTGGGAGCCGTTTGCTTCTCCGTTGAGGATTGCCGCCTCGCCGTTCCCAGTTCGTCTTGCGATCCATGTTCTATGTTTGTTGAACGGCCGTTGTTTTTCTGTTTTCCATTTCTGTCAATGGGCGTCTGGTTTGGGTTGTTGATTTGTTCTGTTTTGGGTTGCCAGTTTGTTGTTCGTTGCGGGCCCGGCCGGCGTTGTTTTTGATCTTTCTGGGTTACCGTTCTCTTCTCCTTTGGCCTACCACAACGCGAAATATTGAAAAAGTTTCTGTACATTTTGCAAAGGCAACCCGCATGGCGCACCCCACCCAAAGATGCACGACACACAGCCGCCGACGACTGACGAAGGCCCCGAAAATCTGAATCTGGAACTCCAGCAACAGACACACACACACACACACACCGCCGCTGAGGTCCGCAGACCAGTTCGGAGAACCTGCACACACACACACACACACACATCGACACACACACACACACACACACACACCGCCACACACCGCTTTCTTCAGCAGCTTGACACTCAGCATCCGATCTACGCGTTGAAACATGCCGTTGGCCACCAGCTCCTGGACCTGGCTGTCGCGCAAGTCATGTCCCAAATTCCACTGGCTTGACCCGCATCGCCCTGGCCCACGGACCGAACGCGGCTTGAACGCGCGCCCAGCAGACACGGACGCGAAAACAAATGAATTTCTGGTCGACTGGATGATCTGCCCCAACCGTCTGGACTCCAGGATCAGCAGCCTCGTCGCGATCGCCAACTCCGCAGATCCACGAGCCTCTGTGCCAACTCGCTGCAAGGTCACGCCATCACCTAACCCGTGCGCGCACGCCGAGCTACAAGCGCGATGCATTTTTGCCAACGCCATGGCCATCAGCACCGTCAGCAGCGTCGCCACGTGAAAACATCCTGGCTGAATCCTCTGCCTGACCACAATCATGCGGCTGAGGCTGTCGCGGGCCTGCACGGCCTTCGGCGCGCACAGATAAATGACGAGCTGCCAGAGCAGCCTGAGCGGGAAGGACACCACCGCAGCTTCCTGAAAGAGCTCTGCCACCAACGCCGCGCAGAAACACCCCCACGCGCCAACGGCGACAGGCGCCACGTGCTCCCCCGGCAACTTCGCCACGTCAGAATTGACGTTGCGCGAGAAAGCTGCCACCGACGACGAGCCGCGTCGAGTGCGGCCCCAGATGAACTCTGAGCGGCGGCCGCCCGGCCAACGCGAGACAGCGGCCGACGCACCCTTGCCCGAATCTGAAGCACCGAGCGGATCGGGACCACCTAGGCGAGACCCCTCCCCCGCATTTGGAATCTTCACCATATCCGAACAAATAAAGCACGCCTCGGCCACAGAAGGACTTCCGCACTCCAGGAAAAGAGCCGCCATCGCACCCAATCCACATGATTCGACGAGAACCACCATGACATTGGTTGGAGCCCCGAAGGACAAGCAGCCGCACGCCCAGAGGAACTCCGAACGGTTCGCCGCAACATGGCCACACTGACGAACGGCAGCGGCCCCCACTGAGCAGCATCAAGCGGCAGCGCGAACTCCGATTCGCCATGGTACTCCCAGACCTGGGCCCACGTCCTTCAAGGGGCCCAAGGACACACAAATAAATACACACATATAAAATGATTCCCCATATTTTCCCATATTTTCTGGGTTTTTGTCTTCCCCCCCACTTCCCATATTTTCCAATATTTTCTGAGAAATCGAAGATTAATTATGTCTGCGTGTGTTTTTTCCCTCCTGAGTCCTGAGCTCCACGTCGACAACCCAATGGGGGGGGCCCACCTCCGCCCCCTACTCGACCGCCTCCCGCGCCGCCTACAACCGCACGAACCTGCGAACCCCACCTCCCGCCACCCAGGAAGGACCTGTCGATGCACCCCTTCCACCTGGCGCGATCACGCCCTTCAGGCGTCACCAGCGCAATCGAACCACCCGTGGAACTTCTGATCCGGGCCCCCCACCCGCAACGCAGACAGCGGGCCCGACCGACCCGATGCAGCCCACGCGTCGGTGCCACTGACAACGTCATGGACCCCCTGTAGCACCGTTTTCTACGTTCTCGAGCATTAGGTCCGACGCGCCCCGAATGTCAGGTTCATCCTCCGAATAGAGGAACTCGTGCGCCCACGTCATTCCATGCAACTGCAAATCCGGCACATCCACCCGGAGGAGTGCGCGAGGACGGCCGGGGCACATTGAAAACCCTCACCCAAGCCCCATGATCCCGCACAGGACAGCTCAATCACAACAGGCCTGTGCACGGTGGCAACTGCGTTCTCGACAACTAAGGGAACGAAAAATGACATAAACATCAAAACTCGGAGGTCCGCGCGAATTTCTCGGATCGGCGGCGGGGCCCCCCTGGAGGCGCCTCCGGCGCCGCGGAGGGGGGCCCAGCGCCGATCCGAGAAATCCGCGCGGACCTCCGAGTTTTTATGTATGTCACTTTTTGTTCCCCTAACAATCAAGGCTGACCCTCGTCGGCCGCAGACCACACAGTAAACCAGCATAGACCAAGACATCGTAGCCACGCACGCGGGGCGGCCAGGCTCGAGCAGGAGCCCCTTCATCCCGGCCAAGCAGGCCATGATGATCATGCTGGGTTCAAAATTCCAAACCCCCATGACCACCCAGTCGCGCCCGTGGAAGTTCAAGTCGCCCAGGTACCCCGCGCCCTCCAGCAGCCGGCCCCCGCGCTCGGCGACGAGGCCCGCCCCCGAGACGATGTGGACGCAGGCATCAACGATTCCACCCAACGCTCCACAGGCCACCTCCGCCGCCATCACGCGGCCGCTGACCAGCACAGGGGCGGCCAGCAGCGGCGGCGCCTTCACAGCGATGCGAGTCGGCGTCAAGATCGCCACCCCAGTGGAACGCCACGCAGCCAATGTTCCCAAGGCGCTGGACCACACGCCGTGGAAGCCCAAGTCCTTGACATGGCCAAGCAGCGACGCGGGGCCTGCGGTCAACGTTTCATGCCCATCCACACATATCCTTTGAGAAGCACAATCGTTCCAGGTAGGCCATCAACGGTTTCGCACCCCCAAACGCTCCACGTTCAGGGTAGCCAAGACACTACTGATATCATCAATAAGGTCTGTCGTTGCTTGAGATCACACGTCATCACGAAACAGGTCAGCCAAGATCTCACACCGCCACAGCCCGCCTTCGCATGACGTCACGGGGCCGAGAAGGCGAGCGAACTCTGAGCAACCCGCTGAGCAGCACGAAGTTCATCCAGACCGACGGGCCGCTCTTCGCACCTGCTCTTGAGAAGCTCACGCGCCTCCGACGCCTGGTCGACGCGGGCAACGGCTGCCGCGCCCAAATCAGCGGCTCCCGCAGCAACTGGCGCGGCTGCCACGCCCGCCGCGCTCGGGCCACACCAAGCTGCTGACCGCAACGCCTTGGGAAATGACCGCCGCCAGCGCCTGAGCCCGCATCCCACTCTGCTCAGCACCAGCCCCGCTGCTGGCCAGCAGCTTGCCCAGCTCCTCCACGCCAACCACGAAGCCAGGGACGTTGGCTCCGAGCTCGGCCTTGCCAGAAGCCCCGCCGACCTTCACCGCGAGCTCCTGCAGCTGGACGCTGCGCGCTGCGACCTAACTTTATTGGCTGGCCAAGTCCGCCTCGGCCTCGAGCACCTGTTCCTAAAAGGTATTGAAGTGTTGCTTCTTGCTCTGAACGATCTCGCGCATGGCGGCGACATTCCTCCCACCAAGTTTGACTCTGCGCGACATGGTCTGCAACTGCGCGTACAGTGGCCTCGCCGCCTGCAGGCGCGTGCGCAGTTCGTCCTTTTTCCCGCCTGAACGCGTCCATGCAGGTACGCAGCTGGGTGTCTGAGCTGGACGCCTTTCCCCAGCAAGGCCACATGCGTTTCAACCAAACCCTCTTGCGGCAGGCTGCTTCGTCCGTCCTGGCGGTGCCGTCGCTCGCGCCGTTGCCACCACCAGCTTCGACATCAATGACGGCTGCCTGGGATGCCCTTCCTGTTGGCGCCGCTGGCGCGATCTTGAGCCGCGACACCTCCGACTCCAGCTCCTGGATTCGGGCGCTCGCCGCCATTTCTGAAGGGGCCCTGGGACACACAAATGAATCCGCCGGCCCCCTTGTGGGGCCACCAGGCTGTAGGCACGTGCTTCGCAGTTTCCTGTACCAGTCGTAGGTTGTAGTTTCCAGTGTTGGTTAATGTAACTAGTTGATTGACCGCGCGAGGGGGGGGAGGCCCAAACAAGATTTTTAGCCTCACCTGGGCGCGTTGTCTGAATTGCTGACGGGGCTCGAAATCGACACCCCTCACGCAGATCCGCGGGGTCAGGGTCCAACATGATGGACCCACGAACCCGGAAAGGGATATAGACATGTGGAGAATGGACACGTTTTCACGATACCCAACTGGGCAACACCTCACGAAACATCCCACGAGACACTTCACGAAACATCCCACGAGACACCTCACGAAACATTCCACGAGACACCTCACGAAACATTCCACGAGACACCCCGCGAAACATTCCACGAGACACCCCACGAAACATTCCACGACGACAGGCAACCACTCAACCAAGGCGGTGTGGTCGTGCTGGGGAGTGGTCGTGCTGGGGTGTGGTCGTGCTGGGGGTGGTCGTGCTGGGGGGTGGTCGTGCTGGGGGTGGTCGTGCTGGGGCGTGGTCGTGCTGGGGCGTGGTCGTGCTGGGGTGTGGTCGTGCTGTGGTGAGGTCGTGCGTGCTGTGGCTGGGGTGGGGTCGTGCGTGCTGGGGTGTGGTCGTGCTGGGGTGTGGTCGTGCTGGGGTGGGGTCGTTGGGGTGGGGGTGGTGGGGTGTGGTCGTGCTGGGGTGTGGTCGTGCTGGGGTGTGGTCGTGCTAGGGTGGGGTCGTGCTGGGGTGGGGTCGTGCTGGGGTGTGGTCGTGCTGGGGTGTGGTCGTGCTGGGGTGTGGTCGTGCTGGGGCGTGGTCGTGCTGGGGTGGGGTCGTGCTGGGGTGGGGTCGTGCTGGGGTGTGGTCGTGCTGGGGTGGTCCGCACCCTGTGATTTATCGATCGGGTCGTGCTGGGGTGTGGTCGTGCTGGTGCTGGGGTGTGGTCGTGCTGGGGTGTGGTCGTGCTGGGGTGTGGTCGTGCTGGGGGTGGTCGTGCTGGGGTGTGGTCGTGCTGGGGCGTGGTCGTGCTGGGCGTGGTCGTGCTGGGGTGTGGTCATGCTGGGGGTGTGGTCGTGCTGAGGTGTCCCGCACCCTGTGATTTATCGATCGGGATTTCAAAAACAAGCGTTTCGCCTGAGACATCCCCAAATTTTAATCAGCCGGCCTCCCCTCCTTCGACCTCGATATTTATCAGGGAAAGAATCCGCCGGCCTCCTTCAAGTTGGGCACGGGGGATTATGTTTACATACTAAAAGAGAACCCTGGGCCTGAGCCCTTTCCGGGAAAAACACAAGGGATTTGCCACATGTCTGAAAGTCGGTGCCACCCCTCACGCAGATCCGCGGGGTCAGGGTCCAAAAACACAAGGGATTTGCCACATTTCTGAAATTCGGTGCCACCCCTCACGCAGATCCGCGGGGTCAGGGTCCAAAAACACAGGGATTTGCCACATTTCTGAAATTCGGTGCCACCCCTCACGCAGATCCGCGGGGTCAGGGTCCAAAAACACAGGGATTTGCCACATTTCTGAAATTCGGTGCCACCCCTCACGCAGATCCGCGGGGTCAGGGTCCAAAAACACAAGGGATTTGCCACATTTCTGAAATTCGGTGCCACCCCTCACGCAGATCCGCGGGGTCAGGGTCCAAAAACACAGGGATTTGCCACATTTCTGAAATTCGGTGCCACCCCTCACGCAGATCCGCGGGGTCAGGGTCCAAAAACACAGGGGATTTGCCACATTTCTGAAATTCGGTGCCACCCCTCACGCAGATCCGCGGGGTCAGGGTCCAAAAACACAGGGGATTTGCCACATTTCTGAAATTCGGTGCCACCCCTCACGCACATCCATCGCAAGGCGTGGTAACCCAAACTGCGAGTACTCCCTCGGCCCTTTAATCCCAAGGTGTGGTAACCAAGCTCGTAAACCATACACGTCTTACCAATCGCCCTGTGTGGTAACCCCTCTTGTGATCAGTTGGTTTTGCCGATTGCGAATCGGCCTCGCATGAAGTTCCGATACTGCTGCACGACAGCGCCAAAGCCTCATGACTTAGCTCTTCCATGGCCCATTCTCCGAGAGAAGGGGCCGGCGGCAGGGGGCGAAGCCCTTACGGATAAACACAAATAACGGGGTTCCGCATATTTTCCTATATTTACTGGGTTTTTGTCTTTCCCCCCTCACCTCCCATATTTTCATATATTTTCCAGGGAATCGACGAGTAATTGTCTGTGCGATTTTTCCCCTCCTGCATTTCCTCCTTGCCTTCGGCCCACGGCGGTGCCTCACGCACGCTGCAGGACGGATCCCCTGGCCCGACGTGCGCCTTCGCGCGTGCCGACCTCCACCGACTGTACAGCACACGTCTGGCCGCCTCTGGAGCACTCCACCGCTGCAGCCCAGTCCTGCCGTTGACGCAGATCGGGGGCCGCGTGCGAACCCTACCCCAACCCCTCACGGTTCTGAGGGGGAGGGTGGGGTTCACTTCGTTCGGGAGCTACCGAGCGAGGTGAAACCCCACCCTCCCCCCGAGGAATCGTGGGGGGTAGGGGTAGGGTTCGCACGTGGCCCCCTAGCAGGACTTGCAGGTCCAGCGCCTCGACTGGCCCGCGCATGAGGCCATTGGCGTGGCAAGCCGCGAGGCGGAGCGAGAAGGCGCTCGCGCGCGGGCCCTGCGCGCGGGCAGCTTGCGCGCGAGTGCCGGCGCGATCGGCCCCGCTCGCGTGTTGCTGCCCGTGTGAAAGGCCGAGCACGAGCTGAGTTGAACAAAAGGCCAAACACTAGGCGGTGCGCGGGCGTGAGCACCAACGGAGAATACAGCGCACTTTGTTCGGACCACAGGGCGGGCCGACAAAGAAACGCGGGCAAGGGAGTGCCCAGGGACCGGCGGGACAGCGAGGAGCACGAGAGCAACGAAGGCGCGAAAACAAACGGGTCTTACGCAAGAAGACATTCGGCGGCGAGCCCCGGGGGGCAGACCTTCTCAAAGGCGGCGGTGCTTGTCAGGGACCCTGGCGCCGTCTCAGAAGCCTGGCAAGCCTTCTCCGCAGTCACAGACGGCTCCTGAACAGGCGCGAGGGCTTTCGAAAAGCCACGTCGCCTTCTGAGAAGGCCTGCCCCCTCTCACTTCCCCCCTGTGCTGGACGCCGAGACATAGCAGCCTTACACCGCGGTTTACGCGGACCGCCAGCGCGGCACACCGCGTGGAGAAGAGCTCGCTTACGTGAGAAACTCACGCGCGAATGTCCGCAAAGTCTACCTTGTTTCTTTCGCTCCACACGGCAGCACAGGAGTAGGATATGGAGACTGACGGGTCGGCGGCGAGCGGGTGGAGGCCAGAGCACCCGAGGCGACCGACAGCCAGGGCGGAGGCAGACGACGGGGGAAGGCAGAGGAAGAGAGCCAAGATCGGGGAGGAGGCGGGGAAGGAGGAGGAGGAGGAGGAGGAGGAGGAGGAGGACGAGGTCACTCTTCTTCAGGGCACCGATAGTTTCTCAAAGAGGCTTGCCTGTAGGAATCCCAGCTCGGTGGAATGGAGAGCTGGTCCACTAGTTTCCCCCCCCCCCGAAGTGACCCTTGCAATCACTCAACTATCCGCATGCCTTCCTCTGCATCCGTATGACTTCCTATCCTGGCTTCCTCCTGTCCGCCAGGGTTCCTCCTATCCGCATTGTTTCCTCCTATCCGCATGGCTTCGTCCTATCCGCATGGCGTCCTCCCATCCGCATAGCTATCCCAATAACGTCCCAACAATCGTCGAAACATCGTCAAACTCAGGAGTACAGTAGACCAGAGTAGGGTAGAGTAGAGTAGAGTAGAGTGGGATTGAGTTGAGTAGCGTAGCGTAGCGTAGTGCAGAATAGCGTAGAGTGGAGTAGAGTAGGGTAGAGTAGAGTAGAGTAAAAAGTAGAGCAGGGAAGAGTAGAGTACAGTAGAGCAGAGTGGAGTGGATGAGTAGAGTATAGCAGAGTAGACTACAGTAGAGCAGCGTAGAGAGAGTAGAGCACGAGAGTAAATGAGTGGAAACTCGATCAGAGAAAAAAACATGATGGACCCACGAACCCGGAAAGGGATATAGACATGTGGAACATGGACACGTTTTCACGATACCCAACTGGGCAACACCTCACGAAACATCCCACGAGACACTTCACGAAACATCCCACGAGACACCTCACGAAACATTCCACGAGACACCTCACGAAACATTCCACGAGACACCCCGCGAAACATTCCACGAGACACCCCACGAAACATTCCACGACGACAGGCAACCACTCAACCAAGGCGGTGTGGTCGTGCTGGGGAGTGGTCGTGCTGGGGTGTGGTCGTGCTGGGGGGTGGTCGTGCTGGGGGGTGGTCGTGCTGGGGGTGGTCGTGCTGGGGTGTGGTCTTGCTGGGGTGGGGTCGTGCTGGGGTGGGTCGTGCTGGGGTGTGGTCGTGCTGGGGTGTGGTCGTGCTGGGGTGGGGTCGTGCTGGGGTGGGGTCGTGCTGGGGTGTGGTCGTTCTGGGGTGTGTCGTGCTGGGGTGTGGTCGTGCTAGGGTGGGGTCGTGCTGGGGTGGGGTCGTGCTGGGGTGTGGTCGTGCTGGGGTGTGGTCGTGCTGGGGCGTGGTCGTGCTGGGGTGGGGTCTGGGGTGGGGTCGTGCTGGGTCGTGTGGTCGTGCTGGGGTGGTCCGCACCCTGTGATTTATCGATCGGGTCGTGCTGGGGTGTGGTCGTGCTGGTGCTGGGGTGTGGTCGTGCTGGGGTGTGGTCGTGCTGGGGTGTGGTCGTGCTGGGGTGTGGTCGTGCTGGGGTGTGGTCGTGCTGGGGCGTGGTCGTGCTGGGCGTGGTCGTGCTGGGGGTGGTGTGGTGGGGGTGTGGTCGTGCTGAGGTGTCCCGCACCCTGTGATTTATCGATCGGGATTTCAAAAACAAGCGTTTCGCCTGAGACATCCTCAAATTTTAATCCGCCGGCCTCCTTCGACCTCGATATTTATCAGGGAAAGAATCCGCCGG
>CAUYUJ010010324.1:7500-10000 GCA_963575745.1 Prorocentrum cordatum | reverse complement strand
CTTCCTTCTCCTCTCTCCTCCCTCTTCCCTCCTCCCCCTCCCCCCTCCCCCTCCTCCACCCCCTCCTCCTCATCCGATTCCTCCTCCATCCTCCCCCTCTTGGGATATCACGGCGTCCCCTGCCCGTCATTCCACTGCATGCTCCTCCACACCCCTGGTCAGGGCAACTCGCCTTGGCATCGTCTCTGGATGAGATGGTGGGATTTCGCGAAGCGCCTAAAACAGTTTAACAAGATAGCGTCCACCTCCACAATGCAATAACTCACTGTTCAGGGATCCACGCTGGCTAACATCTGTATGAAAACGTCGACCTTCTGAAGATGGAGAAGGGACGGGGTATCCGCATGGATCTTGAAGGTCATTCAGGATTCAACACCCATTACACGCTTGCACCATACAGCTACTTCTGCAAATCTGCCTCCAAGGATGCGCAATCAGAGCATTGGCACTACCACCAATTTCACCAAGACACTCACAAGACTCCCGAAAAGGACGGGCATTGAAAACATAGCGGTACACGGCCGTGCGCGACATGTACAAGAATCGGCGAGCCTGCGGCAATCCGATGCCATTTACGGTCTTCACGAGTGTGCAGGACATGGAGCTTCGCCGGCATACTGCAAGTCAAATTGCGCGACACGGCCCAGCACGTTGAAGCCGAAAATGTTGTATCAAGTCATGCGTCACTGTTCAGAGCGAGGGGGACCAGGTACAGGGCGGAGGAGGCAGGGGGAGAGATGACGAGAGATGACGAGAAGGGGGTGCAGGCGGCGGGCGAAGGAGCAGGGGGGAAGGGGGACGGGAGAGGAAGAGAGGGCCGCGCGAGTCCGGCACGAGGTGGCCGAAGCAGGCGTGGCACTGGCCGCCGCTGGCCGACTGGACCGTCTGTTCGTCCACCTCCTCTCGGCGGGAACGACAGGGTAGGGTAGTCGAGAACCAGCTCACGCGACCAGCTGCTCTTCCATGACGTTCCCCTGGCGCCGGGAGGCGCCCACGCATCGAGGACTGGGCCCGGCGGCGGGGCCGAAACCAGCTGCACGCAGCAGACTTTGTATCGGGAATGGACAGACCCCCCTTTAGTAAAACGTGGTTTAGTGAAAACGACCTGAGGCCCAAGCCTGGCGGGCGCAAGCCTGGAAAATAACGGCCACGGCGCCCTCTCGAGAACCGAAAACGGACAATTCACTAATCGACGTGTCACCGTTGGGGGTTCTGTCCACCCCCGATTGTACCCGCCCCCCCGATCCCTCTCCGGCCCCTCCGTGCGGCCCGATCCTCTGGCCGCTCGGCGGGGGCGGCGCTGACGCAGTAGTCCACGGCGTGCAGCCCCTCGTGGAGCAGGAAGGCGTCCCAGGTGAGCTCGGCGCCCGTGGCGCGGGCGAGCGCCGCTCGGACCACCAGCGCGGCCCCGCTGCGGGCGCGGGGCGCGGCGGCGACGAGGCAGACGGGGCGCGAGGCCTCCGACCAGGGCGAGAAGGCGCCGCCGTCGCGGACGCGCGCGCGGAAGGCGTAGGTGCCTTGGAGCTTCAGCGTCCCCTGCGACAGCACGCTCTTGAAGTCTGGGCGCTGCGGGTCCTGAGCAGCGTTTCACCGATCCCTGTCCCCACTGGCATGGCCCCTTGGCCCCGCTGGCCGACGTGCGCCCCCCAGGGGTGGGGTTACGTACATGCTACTCCCATCGGATTCCGCGGGGCCTCTCCCCACCTGGGGGAGTGGGCTGGTGGGGCTGAGGTACGGCAGGTTCGTGTCGTGTCGACTTCGGCGTTGGCTCCTGACACCGCGGGGATCGTCCCACCTTGAACGATCGGCCGCTTCCGAAACGTCCGATCGTTCAACATCAACCGATTCTGGATTGCCGGCGGCGTTCAACGTTGAACGCGGGAGGCGGGGTCGCGGCCGGTCGACACGACGCGAACCTACCGTACCATGGACCACTGAGGATGGAGAGATCGGCTGGACGACGCTGAGGTCCAGCGCGACGGGCGGCAGCGCGACCGCCTCGACGCACCCGCCGCCACCCTCGCCGCAGCGCTCGGCGCGCAGCTGCGCGCGGCCGCCTAGGCGGTCGCCGGGGCGGCCGGGCAGCGCGCAGGCGACCTGGACCTCCAGACGGTGGTCGGTCGCCACGAGCACCGCGCGGGGCGCGGCGGGCGGCGGGAAGCGCGGCGGCAGCCAGGCCATGGAGCTCACCGCCGC
The DNA here is from genome assembly GCA_963575745.1 of Prorocentrum cordatum. Taxonomy (NCBI): domain Eukaryota; class Dinophyceae; order Prorocentrales; family Prorocentraceae; genus Prorocentrum; species Prorocentrum cordatum. The sequence goes on along the minus strand of CAUYUJ010010324.1, from coordinate 7,804 downwards.
GCCCGCCCTGCAGCGCGCCACGGCGCCGCCGTGGCCGGCCTCCGGGAGCCGCGCCGCCACCACGGCCGCCGAGTCCTCCTCGGGGCCCGCCCGGGCCTCGGGGTGGGCGGGCTCCCGCTCGAGGGGCGCCCAGGTGCCCTCGTCACCGGGGCCACACCGCCGCCACTCCAGCCGGAGGTCTGCGCCCGCGGAGCCCGCGAGCCCGCCCGGGGCTTGCACCAGCAGCGCCCGCTCGGCCTCCGAGCCCGCGTCGCCCACGCCCTCCGTGCCCGCCGCGGCCGTGAGCGTGGTCGGGGGCGGCATG
>CAUYUJ010010323.1:0-29119 GCA_963575745.1 Prorocentrum cordatum | reverse complement strand
AGGCCCCAGTGGCAGCGTCCGCATGCGTCTCCCCCGCCCAGTACAGCGTTCCGTGGCGCATGGGGGGCCCCACCGAAGGCCCCAGTGGCGCCGTTCCCATGCGTCTCCCCATCCAGTACGGCGCTTCGTGGCCCATACCGAGTTCCACTTCGGGCCCCAGTGGCACCGTCCGCATGCGGCTCCCCCACCCCGTAGAGCGCTTCGTGGCCCCAGAAGGGAGCTCCACCGAAGGCCCCAGTGGCAGCGTCCGCAAGCGTGCCCCCCTCCCAGTACAGCGTTCCGTGGCGCATGGGGGGCCCCACCGAAGGCCCCAGTGGCGCCTTTCCCATGCGTCACCCCCATCCAGTACGGCGCTTCGTGGCGTATGCAGGGTTCCGCCTCAGGCCCCAGTGGCACCGTCCGCATGCGGCTCCCCCGCCCCGTAGAGCGCTTCGTGGCCCCAGAGGGAGCTCCACCGAAGGCCCCAGTGGCAGCGTCCGCATGCGTCTCCCCCGCCCAGTACAGCGTTCCGTGGCGCATGGGGGGCCCCACCGAAGGCCCCAGTGGCGCCGTTCCCATGCGTCTCCCCATCCAGTACGGCGCTTCGTGGCCCATACCGAGTTCCACTTCAGGCCCCAGTGGCACCGTCCGCATGCGGCTCCCCCACCCCGTAGAGCGCTTCGTGGCCCCAGAAGGGAGCTCCACCGAAGGCCCCAGTGGCAGCGTCCGCAAGCGGCTCCAGCACCCTGCACAGCGTGCGCAGAGAGGGGCCCAGCCGGGGGCAGCAGCAGCGAAGGGGATCTCCGACACCCGGGGGGAGCGGGCGAGGCGTGGGCAGCCGGGGGGCAGCAGCGGGCGGCTGAGGTCCTCTCCGCCGGCCCAGGGCATGCAGCGGGCGAGGCGGGGGGCAGCAAGCGAGTGCGGCCGGCCGAGGCAGCTCTTGGTACGCAGGGGCGCCGAGCGTGGCGGGACCGCCAGGATCGACGGGCGGTCGAGAAAATTCCCAGTCCCAAAGGCATCGGCGAGGCGGTGTTAGTGAGTGGCAGCAGTCGGCTACAGTGGAAACTTGCCTCGAGGGTGCCCTGGGTTTCTTGGATTTCGATGGTTCTGCTATGGAATGCGTGACGTTCCCACACCAAAATTGAATGGTCGTCCTGGGGTCTCAGGGTTGGGTTTCTTGTGGAAGGTTTCTTGTGGTCGAGCCCCTACTGTAATGAAGTTCCCAACGCGCAGGGGCAACTCCCTGCAGGGCACAATGCTCTACACTCAGTGCGTGCGCTGTTGGTGGAAAGTGGCGTTCTTTGGCACGAGCCTTTTTGGGAACCTCTTGGGGGAGTCCAGGAGAGGGCTGGGAGCTGGCCCAGCTGCCAGAGCGCCGCACGATTCAGGCGGTGGGGGCTTTGGCTTCAGAGGCGTCACGGGGAGTGTCGAAGAGGCATTCTTAAGCAAGATGCTGCTGTTTACGAAGCACTCGGCGACCGTGCAGGAGCATCTTAAGGTGTCCGATTCGCCGACGGCATGTGAAGTGTCGCGACTCCGTGAGCCCTGGCCACCCTCCAAGCACCCTAAGGGTATTGTGCTCCGTCCATTCTCATCTTCTTGCTGCTGCTCCTCCTCCTCTTTCTCTCCTGCTCCGACGCAGTTTCCTCCTCGCGCCCTATTCATCTCTCTCTTTCTCCTCGTCATCTGCCACCTCCTGTCGTTCCTGCCGCCGCTTTGTTCTTCCTCCCCAGTGCAAACCGTCACATGGCTTCCCCAGGGTAGACGTGCGGGGAGGAAGCGTCCATCCGCCACGCCCGGTGGCCTCGGAGGAGTTGCTGCGCAGTTCTTCGGATCAGATCCTGCGCGCGGCCGCACCTCTGGCCCAGTGGCGGGGGGGGATGGTGGCTGGGGGGACGAGCGGAACGGACTGCCGAGTGCGAGCCGTGCGCGCGCGCCCGGCGGCGTGCCCCGAGGGCTCCGCAGAAGCGGGTCTGCCCGTCGTGCCGGCGGGCGTCGGCGGGCACTGCGCCCGTCTGCCGTCCCGCCCTGCACCTCTCTGGCGCTCGGCGCTCGGCGCTCCACTGCCCACCCGTTTTTTTCCAACCGATCGCTCCGGCGTTGCAGCCCGCGGAGCCGCTCGCTCGAAGAAGAATGACGCCATAAACACAAACTTCAGGCGCTTCGCGCTGATTTCTTGGGTCCGCGCTGGGCCCCCCCCCTTCCCGGCGGCGCCTCCTGCGTCGCCCCTGGCGCGCTCCGCGCGCTGGGGGGGGGGGAGGGGGCAAGCGCAGATCCCAGAAATCCGTGCGGAGCGCCACCAGTTTATGTTTATGGCGTTTTTTATTCTTCCACTCTCGCGTTGCAACCTGGGGGGATGGTCCGTCGGCGGCAACGATTGCAAGCTTGACGCTGCCATCGACGCGGAGGCTCGACCTGTGCGGAAGGCTGCGACGGTCTCGCCGACGGGACCGCCATGACGACTGCGCGTGGATCTTCGCGCCTTCCTGGCCTCCAGGGGGGCCCTCCTCGCCGCAGCTACGGCGAGGGGCTTTTGCCGCTCAGCCGGTCCACGTCCGGACCGGTCCACTATTTAAGCCGACGAAGCCTTTTTTTCTTAGCCAGCACGTACACTTCCGCGTGCACGGCGCAGCCTGCGCGGGCTGACGCGCGCACCGCTCGTGGTCGCTAAACCTTTTTCTTGGCCGTCCGTCAGGAAGCCAGACACAAGCGCGGACGCCGTCGGACGTTCCTGGAGGTCTTCCTGCCCCCGGATGCGTTTCGGCAGCTGCGTCTCGCCGCGAGGCGCCCAGGGGGTGTCCAGATCCTCCCGGGCGGCCGTCGGAGAGTCGACTCATGGCCCAAAAACCAGACGACGAGGATCGTTGGGGTACGTGCAGCCAAGACGCTGAAATAAGGAGTGGTTGGGCTCCGAACGGGGCTCGATGTGCCTCGGGTCCTTCCCTGGCTGTCTCTCGAGCGCTCCTCGTCCTCGAAGCCGCGCAGGCGCTTTCTGGGGCCATCAGGCAGCTTCGTTCATTTTCAGTCGTTCAATCTTTCTGCAGCCCCACTGTAGGCTTAGTCGGGCAGGTCCCTCTACAGGAGGAATGTTCAAATCTAGTTAAAAATATTCAGGGGACTTTTTTTTAAGCATTATGTATTAGGATTTTTCGTCCAAAGATTCGCCTGTAGGGGGACATGCCCGACCTAACTGCAGGCTCCGCGGGGGAGGGGCGCCGCATGCCCTCATGCCTCAGGCGATCGCAAACATGGATCAAGGGGGCGTGGATTAGCGACGGGTCCCGTTCCCATGGGGAATCGCGGATTTCCGCCGCCGAGCGAGGCGGCACCTCCTCTGGTGGTGGTGAGCTGGATGCACATGTGGTTGCAGGTTTTGCCAGCGCTCGGCCCTCGTGTGGCCAGGCAGGCCGGCCCTCCGCACTTACAGTGGAGACCCATGCCAAAACACACCCTGCTTGCCTCCAGGGTGCCGTTGGGTTTCTCGGGTTTCGACGGTTTTGCTGTGGAGAGCGTGACGTTCCCACACCCAGAAAACCAGTGGACGCCCTGGGGTCTCAGGGTTGGATTTCTTGTGGACGGCTTCTTGTGGTCCAGCCCCTACTGTGCATGCAGCGTGACCTCCTGGGTGCTCCGCGCAGGGGCCCAGCCGCGTATGCGATCCAACTCTTGGCATCGCTGCCTTTTTGGCTCTGCCTTTTGGCCTCCTTGCCAGGTCACTGGCCTCGGGTGCCCTGCCCGCCGCTGCGGTGCAGGATACCCTGGCAGGAGGGTAGGCTTATCATTCCTTCATCTCGCGGTGCTTCGCTCACTCGCTCCGCTTGTCTTAAGTCAGTCATGTCCCTCTACAGGTGGACTACTCGAGAATAGTCAAACATAGTCTGGGGACGATGTCTTGATTTTTTTTTAGCATTTATTGACTTTTTCTATTGTTTTCCCAAATCCGCCTGTAGGAAGACATGCCTGACCTAACGCTTGTCGCGCTGAGCGTGCTCGTCCTCTTGTTTGGCCTTGTGTCCTCTGTCTCTGTGCGAGCTTTTTGAGCTTTCTGTGCCACCTCCGCTGCCGTGCCTCGCGCAGATGTCAGGTGCTTGATCAAGGGCCTCTTGTGGAACCCAACCGTCCAGCTTTCGCGCTGGAGGCCGCTGGAAATCGCCAGAGACTGCCGGGAGCTGCCGAAGAGACCGTCAGAGGACCGCAGAGGACCGCTGCAGGCCGCCAGACACCGTCCGAAAACCGCTGGAGACCTCCGAAGACACGGCCCAGGATACGCCCCCTTAGATCCTTCAGCTCAGCGATCTGGCCCCTGAGCGTCTCCATGGCGACTGTGGAGGTGAGGATTATTGAACTGATGGATTTCGGTATGCCAGGACGTCGAAATCCATCAGTTCCGTAATCCTCGCCTCCCCAGTCGCCATGGAGACGCTCAGAGGCCAGATCGCTGAACTGAAGGATCTCAGGGTGCGTACAGGAGCCCCTGGTAGCAAGGGGTCCATGGTCGAACACGTACAGTCAGCCCGCACAGCAAGGATGGGCATTTTTCCCAAGGGTGCCCCTTGCCTCCGTGCCTCCTCGGTCCACTCCTGTCCACTTTCGTTGGCCGCGCCCCGCTGGAGAAGCTTCGAATCGGCCTTCCGAGGGCTTTGCCTCCCAATCGTGCGTCCTTATTGTACGGGTCGGCTGTAACAAATTGTGAAGAGTGGGCTGTCGGTCGAGCTCTCTAGCGTTCGGACGGTCCTGCCTGTGCTCGAACTGCACCGCTCCGTCGGGCCTGGAGGCAGGTGGCCCTGGTAAGTCGAGCAGGTAAAAGAAGGAGCTGTGTGATCGTCGGCGTGTCGCTTCAGCCTCGACTCTCTTTCGGAGTTCTCCTTGACGCCTGATCGAGTTCCATCCATGATCGTGCGTCCGCGGATTTGCTAGGAGTGAAGCGGCAGGGGCCAGAGCAGCGGCGGCGCTGCGGTGGCCAAAATGAGGGAGGGAGACGGAGCAGAAGTTCCACGTTGAAATACGTTTTTCCCGACAGTCCTGAGTTGGGTCTTCGTCTGAATCAGCGGCTCCCCGCGTCCAAACGTGCCTCCCTCACTCCCTCCTCCTCCTCCTCCTCCTCCTCCTCCTCCTCCTCCTCCTCCTCCTCCTCCTCCCTCCGTAGCCATTTTGGCTCAAGCGAGAGGCCCAGATCCAGGCGCATCTCAGTGAAACGGACTTAGCGCCTAGCCCAGGGCAGCGGCCATTTTGGGCCCAATCATGTTGAACGAGCGTATCTGGCTTATCATACTTATCCCTTTCAACTGCCTGACGTTCGTTGTCATTGTCTGGCGGTTTCGCAGCTCTGGGCTGTTTGGTTTCTTCCCGCGGTGGGGCTCAGTCTATGATCATTTCAATGCTACGGCAAAGTGGCTGCTCTTCATGTCACCACCGCACCCGTTACATCGTCAATTGAAGGATATGGCAGACAAGCGACTCTCAGAGCAAGTGGTTTGGGGGTGCCCCAGGATACTCGTCTTTGCCTTCTGCTATAACATAGGTCAACTGGTGCAAATGATATGTCCTCAGCGGTGCGCCTCGGCAACGCGGCACTGACTACATTCCTGATGGCAGGGACTCTCAAGCCAAGGTTGTTCACCCCGAGTGTCGTGTTCTTGTTCCACGTTCTCCTGTATATTGTCGTCTTATACCTTGCGATTACTGCCGAAAACAGCGTCGCTTTCTTGAAAGCCAGCCCAGTGAGAATCTGCGAACGTCTCGCAGTGAGTATTGTTCATTGCAGACCTAGAGTGACTCTTATGTTAGGTCTTATGTACGTCGCAGGTGTTTCGCCAGTGTATGAACCCGCCGACACGCGTCAGGAGTTGATAGTGTCGCTCCTTGTGCTCGCCATAACAGCTTCGGTCAGAAAGTCCCGCGACGCGGAGTTTTTGGCAGTGTTGGAGGCAGAGACTTCGCGAAGTGTTGAGTCCATAGCGGGCGGTCTCTTGTCAAGTGTGTGCGACGCGGTGGTGCATATGTCGCGAGATTTTCGGTTTTCGAAGCCGGCCGCACATCTTGCCACACTGCTTCTCAGATCGCCCACAACGATGGGTGTTGGTGTCTCATTTGTTGATCTAGCGGTTGACGCGTCGGAGAAGGACCGTTTGACTGCATTCTTGGAGCGACCAATGTCTGATACTAGCACGGTTCACGTTTCGTTGAAAGATTCATGGGGCATGATTGTAAAGTTTCAGTTGTTCCACGCCCACGGTATTGACATAGACGACGAGCCGATTCACATAGTGGGTTTGAAGGAAGATTCCGAAGAGCTCCGGACGCCGCCTGAGGGCAAGCTTCGCGATAGCCAGGTGATACCGCCTTGTAGCCTTTTAGCAGGAATCTCGGAGGACTCGATCAGCGTTTCAGGGAGCTCCTCTTCTGGTGTACTGATCGGAACCGAGTGCGGGGGGATGACTGTCCATATCAACCCAGAAGTCCACGGTTTGCCTATCTTGCAGTGCTCCGCCGAGTTCTTGAGTCTGAGTGGACCTCTATGCGAAGGCGCAGGGTTGCTGCAGTGGGTCGTCAATCGCGACGCGTTTATGGAGTGGGCAGAGGGAGCTTACAACAGTAGCATGGATAATCACGAGTTTGGCGACGGTGCCCATGATGAAGAGCTCTGCGTGGCGCCATTCAATGTCCGTCTCGTGCTGCCTCACATGGGCTATAGAGTCCGCGAAATATCTGCGAACGTACTGTTGAAATTGGATGTCGCAGAGGATGGCGGCAGCGACGTGACCCCCTCTATACGAACCCTGCTGGTGCTGGAGGACGTTGTCTTCGTCCGCAGTGCATCCCGCAGAGCATCCTCCTCGACGAGGCGCACTGTGAGAGGCGGAAGCCGTCAACGGTCTTGACACTGTAACATTTGTCCAGGCGTCCACCTTCGATCAATTTCTCGTCGGTCAGCATGCCGCGTCGTCTCGCTTCTGCTCGCGCCTGTTTCACACCAGTTTTGCAGCGAGCACGCCCTCCAGGGGCCCAGGCGCAGGAGGCCCCTGCATCAATGCATCCCGGCCGCTTCCTCCATTCTACCCCGCGAACGGTTATCACGGGGTCCGCAGACACCCGTTTCCCTTCGTAAGGCGAGGGTGCAGGGTGTTTAGCGTAACATGCTTCATCATCTCCCAAACCAGCAATCGCGGGTGCGTAGCGGGGGGGAGGGGGCGCTTCGCGCCATCTGGCAGCACACCAGGTTCGCAGGGGGGCCCACCCTGTGTTCAATATGCGCCGTGCAGGGATATGTGAGGCCCGTGATTGTACATTATCCTGGTTGTATAGCGTCCAAGGAAGTGGGGGGGAGGGGAGGAGGGAGGCGTGATCAAAACGGAAACCCAGAGCAGGAGGGCGGGGAACAATACTGCCAGCCTTGGTGTTTCACCCTTTTGTTTCCTCTTGCTCTTCGAGCAAGCAGTGCACGCGGGCTCGGAAGAGCAACCATTTTCTGTCAGGTGTTGTGCTCGTTTGCCCACGAGGAGGCCGACCTTGCCTGGGTCAGGGCCCAAGGCGAGGCTTCGACGCGTCAGTCCGGCCCCCTCGAAGGGAACTCGGATTCAGACGCGTCCGATGTTTGTTCGGCCCCGTTCGATGGGTCGAGGCCGCCTCACTTGAAGCTCCTCCTCCTCCTCCCTCCACACTTGTTGCCGATTCTCCGTATCCGATGGAAATGGGGTGGCAAGCAGGAGCGCTAGGGACATGAGTGAGGCCCGCAGTGTGAGCTTCTCTTTTTGCGTGTCTGTATTTTTTTGTGCTCGTGAATCGTGTGCCGCTGCAACAGGAGTATTGTGAGTTTAAGTCTGCCCGTGGAAGAGAAACGTCGGAGATTTGTTGTTAGTATTTAGCTGACCATTGCACGGCTGGCCGCTGCATGAATTTTTTGGTGTGACCTCGTCCCAGTTTCGAGGAAGTCGCTGCTTCTCTTAGTTTTGGTGCAATAAACGGGGATCCCTCCTGCGGTCGCTTCGTCCCTCCTCCCTCCTCTCGCCCTTCCCGCTCCTCCTGGGCCGTGGGCCTCTCCTGCCCCCCTCGGGGGCCATCCCTGGCTGAGGGCTGTGTGAAATGCTCCCTCCTGGGCGTCCGCGTGCGGACGCCTAGGGGCGCGCCTTCGCCTCCTTTGGCCAGGTATGGCGCCTGCTCGCCCTTGGTCTCCCGCGTCGTTGCTGCTTGCTGGTGGATCCCGCGTGCACCTGTCGGCACGGGCCGCACACGGGCTACCGAAACTCGGGCCATGCCGTTCGTGTCCCACGTGTCGTGTGGTGCCGAGCTTACAGCAATGAGGGGGTAACCCCACCACACTCCGTAGTTCGAGCTGACTTTGGACTCATATGGAGCGCCGCCGCCGCCGCCTCCCTCCACCTCCCCATCCCCCCCCACCTCACCGTTCCGGCGCACCCCTCACACTAGGGAGCTCCACTTGAGGGCCCAGTGGTTGCGCCCGCATGCCACCACCACCCCACTTTGGCGCACACCCTTCGCGCCCCGCAGGGAGCTCCACCCAAGGCTCCAGTCGTTACGCTTGAGGAAAACCTCGCCTCGCATAGCCTGTACCAAGGCAACATCGCCGAAACTGAGTTCTAGAGTGCGCCAGGACTGCTTTCCCATTTTGGGCCACCGCGATCAAACAACCGCCACCTGGAGTCACGGCCGTGACAGAATACTATGACATGAACACATCGGGTTTTCATAACACTTCAATTGGGCAACATCTATTTTTTTGAGTAGGGTGACGTCAGCGCACAAGCGGGCGCGTAGACGCACAAGGCATCACTGCGGACGCGGGCCGCAATGTTAGTCCAGAGTTGGGGGGGTGGGGTGACCGCGAAGCGTACCCCCCGAGCCTTCCTCCTCCTCCTCCCTCCCTCCCCCATTCCCGCCTCCGTTCCTCCTCTCCATTACTGTTCCCGTTTCCTTCATCTTCCTCCTTTTCCTCCTCCTCCTCCTTGCCCTCCTCTTCGTCATCGCCCTCCCCCCTGTTTCTCCTAGTGATCCTCCTCCTCATCATCCTCCTCATCTTTGTCACGTTCGCGCTCCTCCTCGTCTTCATCACATCGGCCCCTCGTTTCGACGTGATCGATGGCATGCGGCCTTCCTGCAAGACGAGGCCGCTCGCGCGCCTTGAGACCCCATCGGGGCCCCCCTTTTACCCTCCCCCGTCCTCTTCCTGGCTCCTCCTCGTCGTCGTCGTCGCTCTCCTCCCCCACTTCACCTTTGCCCTCCGCTTGTCCCTCGCTCTCGCCCTCCCACTCCGCACACCTACCCATCCTTCCATTCCCCCCCTCTTCTACCTCTTCCTCGTTCTGCTAACCGCGGCACGGGCGACGGACGGCAGGCCTTCGCAGTGAAGATGCCGTCGGCGTACGGGGGGGGAGGGGGAGGAGGGGGGCCCTCCTCTTCTTCTTCCTCCTCCTCCTCCTCCTCCTCCTCCTCCTCCTCCTCATCCTCCTCCTCCTCCTCCTCCTCCTCCTCCTCCTCCTCCTCCTCCTCCTCCTCCTCCTCCTCCTCCTCCTCCTCCTCCTCCTCCTCCTCCTCCTCCTCCCCCCTCTCCTCCCCCGCTCCTCCGCCTCTTCTTCGCAGAGGGGACGGGGCGGGAGCACGGGGTGCGACGAGCGGAGGGAGGGGGGGGGGCATGGGGATGAGGACGAGGCGCAGTGGGAGGGGGAGCGGGGACACGGGGAAGGCAGTGATGGGGGATTCGGGCGAGGTGGATGGGCAGGAGAAGGAGGAGACGACGCGACGACGAGTTTCAGCACACGTCTAGCTCGCTAGGGTAAGTGGTCCTTGCGAGGGCCCCACAAGCAACCTGCACGGCGCTCCAGCCCCGAAGCGAAACAGGCAGGCGTGCTTACCTTTCTCAACCACATCTCGGACTAGCAGCTCCTGGCAAAAACGTAGACGAGGCACCACGCGATGCGACTCACATACCTGACCACACGGCGCCAGTGTTTTACACGACTGGCGCACTCGCGCAGAGAAAATGAAAGCATTTGGACACTGGATTCGATACACGTTAGATTCAGCAGCAGACAGCCAGCCAAACTCGAAATTGATGCACTTGCGTGCGGAGGCAATGCGCACACGGCCGCGCACGTGCCACATACATACCATACGTGATGCCCACGTACTTAGAACGCAATCTGAAACTGCAGCGCCATCTGTACGCGCTGCCTCAGGGTGGGGGGGAGCGACTCCTTGGCCTGCTTGAATTCGGGCCACACGCTTAGAGCTTTGACAAGCTTACTCCGAAGGTCAAGCTTGTCACTCGCACTTTTGAACGCCTGAAAAGCCAGGCCACTAATAAAGACTACCTTGGCACACTTCGAGACATCTGTCGCATCATTCTGGAACTCAGCAGTGTCGGCGACGCCGAACTTCGAGGCGATGTCGCGGAGCCCATCGAGCTCCTGAGCGTTTTTGCCCAATACGCACGCATCTCGTATCACTGAAACGACGGGCCAGTGGGGATTCGGCCCTGGACCAGCCAAACATAGGCAGGAATGCAAGACGAGGATTAGGGGTCGTGGACGGGGTGGGGGATGACGGGAGGACGGGGGGAGGAGAAATTAGGGCAAGATAACAGGAGGAAGGGGGTCAGCGAGGAGGAGAAGGAGGAGGAGGAATAAGAGGAGGAGGAGGAGAGGAGGAGGGTGATGAGGAGGAGGCGGAGGAGGAGAGGTCGTAGGGGTCTGCGAAGACAGACGTGGACGGGGGGTCATTGGGGCGGGGATGCGAGGGAAGGGTCGGGGACAGATAGTGCCCCCCGTGCCAGAAAGAGAAGTGATGGATGGGCGGACAGGAGGGCAGGGAAGGGGATGGATGGGTGAGGAGGGGAGGGGGGGAGACGAGGGAGGAGGTAGAGGAGGGGTGGATCAGGAGCGGGGGGATGACGGACTGAGGATAGGATGGGATACGAGGGAGGCGGCCGCCCGATCCTTGTCGAGGCTGTTGATTTTGCCTCGCAGCTGGACCACGCCCTTTTCTTTCATGATGGTGTTCTGGGCATTCTTGAAGAAACGGTCCCACTGGCCGTCCTTCTTCGGGTCGAGAGCGTCGAGGTACGATCCACCATCCGACAAGCCGTTCTTGAATTGCTTGACCTCCTCCAGCGCCGCCGTCGCAGTGACCACCTTGCCTCGATAGATCGCCCTCCCGACCTCGAGCCGAAGGCCAACCGATGACTGGAGGATGCGCGAGACCTCGTCGACGGCGCCGTCGGCGAACGTGGCCCACTGGGGATGCTGGACGTGCGCCTCGACCTTCACGATCAATACCAAGAGCGCGCCCAAGTCCACGTCCTGAAGGAAGGCATCCTGAATGGCGGTGGCATCTTGAAGGTCGACCTTCCCCCTCACAGACGCCTCGTAGGTCATGAGCGACCGCGCTTCCACGAGAGCTTGAAGCACGAACATCTTGTTGCTGCGAGCTTCCACTGGCAAGTGCTCCTGCATGTCGTTCGCAACCCTGTGGTGCGTGTCCACGATGGCGTTCGGGAACTCTGCCGCCGCCCCAGCAACGATGGACTCGACTGCCAAAACCATCTTGTCGACCATCTCCGCCGAGAGGTTGGCGAACGAAACTTCAGCGAGCAGCTCCAACATCGCGTCCAGCTCCTGCGTCGCGCCCTGCGCGGTGGCCATCCTGTCCAGCACAGCCGTGATCTTGTCCATGGAGCCTTGCAGTTGCTTCCTATGAAGCGCACGCTCCCCCTCGGCCTTCCACGTCGGCACCGTGGTGTTGAGGGGGAAGGCAACGATGGCATCATCCAACACGCCCAGCAACTTCGTGACATCTCCGACCGCAGTGTTGTCAAGCTCCGCGAACTGCGACTTCATGAACTCGTCCAAGCACTTCTCCAAACCAAAGCCCACGTTAGAGACGACCCCCTTGTCGAAAGAGCAGGTGACCTGGGGCCAGATCTTCAACGCACGCCTCAACATATCACGCTTCTCGTCAGTAGGTGTCGCTGGGGAGCTGACTGCGCTGACCGACGCAATCACGTCGGCGACCAGCCCTCTCTTCTCCAAGAAAGTCGACTCGTTCTTGGTCGCAGAGATGAGCAGGTCATACAAGTAGCTGTTGTCCGCGACCGCGATGCCAACAGTGTGGAACGATGGGCTATCTTCGTCAACATTGGCCTTCAGCTGCACCAGGGCCTTGAACAAGTTCTCGCCGTCTGCATCGGTAAACAGCTTCTCGATGTCGCACAGCGTCCCGAGGGATATGGCGATGCTGGAGATCTCGACCAAGGCCATGCCCTCCGTCTCGGAAAGATCTGCGGTTGAAGATGTCTTCATGTCCACCAGGGTCTTGAAACGATCGGCCACCCACCTCAATCGCTGGATGGTCTTGGGGGAGGTGTTGGTAAGGAGCTGGCACAAGAATGTGTTGACCATGTGCTGGTGGAAGAGCCTGTACTTATCACTGAATTCGTTGTCAATCATGTGCAGCACAGGGTACAGCGGATCCATCTTCTTCTCTGAGGCGTCGCCTTTCCACGGCCGCAACATGTCGACGTAGGATTGCACAGCCGCCCTGTTGTCGGAGGACGGCTTGCACTTCTCAGAGGCGCGCCGACAGAAGATGGCCTCGACCACAACGGTCGGCACATCGACCCTCGACTTCACCGCTGCCATAGCTTCGAGTAGCTCCTCCTCTGACAAAGTCTCGACCTTGGCAGGTGCCAGGGACTCAGCGTACGCGTAGAGCTTAAGGTGGTGCTTGAGCTTCTTGGTGTCGCCAGACTCCGAAGCCTTTCTCGACAGTTCCTGCAGGAGCTTCTGGGCGTGGTGGTACTGGACGCCGAGCTTCGTTGTCCCAGTCATCGTGAGAGCGAGGTCCAACTTCCTGATGTAGGTGTCGACCCTGTTCTCGGACTGCCCTCCAGCAGCAGCAGTCGGCGCATCGCCAGCTTGACTGGCGCTGGCGTGTCCGCGATGCTGCGAGAGCTGCGAGAGGCGACCGCCGACGCCTACGGCGCTCTTCGCACCCGCTGGCGCGGGCGGCGCAGCGGGCTGGCCACCGCAGACGCTTGCCGCGCGAGGGGGCGCAACCAAGCTGGCAGCCAGCGAGGGGCGGATGGCGGTAGGAGCCGTGCTCGCCGAGTCGTGCGGCGTGTCATCTCCAGATGAAGCGTCGCCGCCCGAGTCGCTCCCCACGTCGCCGTCCTCGGGCAAGCCCCCGCTGGTTCGGAGGAGGCACCGCGGAGCTGCAGGGCTGTCGGTTGACCCAGCGGCGGTAGTAAGCCGATGTAGAGGCTTGAGTTTCTTCAGTGCGTCAACGCCCCATTCGGCCTCCATTGTCCTGGTGGCGCCGGTGGCGGTGTCGTGCCCTTGGGATTCGTAGAGGTGGCCATTGGGCTTCATCAAATTCGTGTCTCGGTGAGTCGACCTCGTACGCTTGACCTTGACGACTCGGTAGGGCAGCATGGGGTTGTACTCGAAAAGGTACACCAAGTCGGTACCAGGGCCGAACAAGCAAGGCACCTCCATGGTGGGGATGTGCTTAGTGATCCTCTTAGTCGGCGCCTTGCCGTACTCCTTCTTATAGTCGGCGGCTGTCAGAGCCGTGGCCTTGATCGACACTGAGATGGACGAGGTATCGGATGTCCCTGCACTCTGGGGGGCGAAAGTGCGAAGCGCGGGCGATGCCATGTTCTTCTTCGCCTCGTCCCAAGACTGCGTGAACGTGGGGTCGCCGTCTTTCATCTTCTGCGCAGCTTCGTCCAAAGTCACGTGGGAGAAGCAGGCCGCGAACATGTCATTGCAGCCGACGCAGGCGAAGATCTGGCCATTGGTCGTCTGCAGGGGCACCAGCTGCTCCTGATGGGCATCCCAAAAACAAACAATGTGAGGCGGGGGGTAATGGGGGCGGCGGAGGAGGAGAAGGAGACTCAAGCTCAGGCTCAAAAGGTTGGGGACCGTTCGTAGTTGAGACAGTGAGGCTCACTAGTGAGTCGAATTGGCTGTGTACTAGAGATCGGGATAATACTAGATTTTTGGGAACTCATGCTGGTGCCCAACGTGCGGGCACCAGACATGATATTATGATTGACATTACTATTTCATATAGGCCCCACAGCCCACACACCCCAACCATCTCGCGATTGTTTCAAGGGCCCGTGCAATCCTCCTCGGTGACCCCCACGCCGCATGCCCAGCAAGAGCCCGCCTGCGAGGTCGTCTTGGATCTCCTCAAGCGCTTCGGCTCAGCACCAGCTGCAACGTCAGCCTTGCGAGAGGCACCCATATCTGAACAGCCCAAGCAAAATGCGTCAAGGGCTGAAAGGTGTCTGTGACACTTGTCGCACAAATGTGCTTTTGAACCAAACTGGCTACGTACGTGACGGAACTGCGACGGCTCATGGGCCTGGCGATTTTGACAACAAAGACCAGTTATTTGCATGGGAAACAGTGCCCGTGGTGCTGCACAGAGCGATATCTTTGGCCAGCCTTGCGAAATCCTCTCCTCGCCCACCCCCATCTCCCTCCCCCTCCTATCCCACCATCCCTCTCCCTTCCTCCTCGTTCATCCTGCTCCTCTCCGTCCTCATCCTCGTCCTCCTCCTCCTCGTCGTCCACTTCGTCCTACTTCCCCTTCACGAGTGCGAAGGCTCGCCTCATGATTTTTTGTGCCGTCATGCTTCCCACATCGGGCTATCTCATAGCCTCGTCACGCATGGCGCAGGGCGTTGACGTCATTTTCGCCAACGTAGAAAGACTTGCAGCACAGAAGAGGGCTCGAGAGGACCCGAAACAATACTATGTTCCCTGTTGGTTGGTGCACCACCCGCTCCTTGGCACCCTACACCCCCGCAGAGGGGCGGCACGAATGAAGAGCAGAAGGACGACGACGACGACGACGACGACGACGACGACGACGCCAAACGAGCCCATGCGCAGGAACGCGTGCCTTGCTGCGTCGGGGGCTGGCGGATCACGATGTCCTGATGTCTCGCTCGGTGTGTTTGGCACCCTGGCGGCTCCTGGTGCAAGGCGGTGGTCAGGGTGAGGGGGGCACTCCCAGAGCACTTTTCAAGCACTTTTTCGGCAGTCTGGGCCACACGGGCCCCCCCAGGCACTCTCCGAGCACTTTTTGAGCACTTTTTCTGCACTTTTTAGGCACTCCGAGGCGCGCCCCAGAGTGCCCAAAAAGTTGAAAAAAAAGTGCTCCTGGAGTGCCCCCGACCCCCCAGAGTCGCAAAATAGTGCCAAAATAGTGCTCCGCAGACCCCGCCCGAGACCTAGAGTGCCCGCCGAGCCCCAGAAAAGTGCCCCCCCGTGACTATTCCGAAGAGGGGGTTCCCGAAACAGTGCCCCCGCCCGACTCTTTCCAGCGCGTGGGCACTCCAAGAGTTACTTTCAAGTGACTCCAGAGATACTAAAAAGTTACTTTGGAGTTCAGGGGGGGGTGCATTCTGGGAAACCATTTTCCGACGAGTGCCCCCCCAGCACTCGTTCACGTCTGCGCTCGGTCGGGCCCCCCCCCTGCAAGACCCCCCGCCATCTGCTCACCCGCGGGAGGTGCGCTGCCTAGACCCGCCTCGTGGGCGTCCGTCGACCCAGGAACGCGCCCTGGGCGTTGCTCACGCAACGCCCACCCCCCAGAGATCTCAGGGCCTCCATGGGCTCAGCCTTGATCCCCGACTCTGGCAGGGACGGAGGTGCGCTCACTGGGCAGGCGCACCAACGGCGCTCGTCAGGCGGGGTCCGCCCAGGAGCGCAGTGGACCTAGCGGGTGGGAAAGGGGGCTGGGCAGGGCGGTCGGCGAAGAGGGCGGAGCAGTGACGGGCGGGAGGGGCACGCGGAACGGGCGGGGGGGGGGTTCAGGGCGCAGATGCGGGAGTGGGCAGGCAGGCAGGAGGAGGGAGGAGAGGGATTGGGGGCGATTGGAGCAGGAGTTGCGAGGGGAGGGGAAGAGGGAGGGGGGGGGGGGGAAAGAGAAGGAGAGAGAGGGGGGAAGAGAGTGAAGCGTTGGAAGAGGCGGAAGGGTGAGAGAAAAAGAGAAGAGAGGAGAGAGGGAGTGAGAGGAGGGAGGGAGGGAGGAGGGGGAAAGAAGGGGAGGAATAAGGGGAAGGAAGGGGGGGGAAGGGAAGGGGGGAGAAAGGAGGGGAAAGGAAGATGATTGGGAGAGAGAGGAAAGAGAGGGGAGGGAGAAGGAGGAAGGGTACAGGGGGGACAGGGGGCGGTGGGGGCTGGGCAGGGCGGTCGGCGAAGAGGGCGGAGCAGTGACGGGCGGGAGGGGCACGCGGAACGGGCGGGGGGGGGGTTCAGGGCGCAGATGCGGGAGTGGGCAGGCAGGCAGGAGGAGGGAGGAGAGGGATTGGGGGCGATTGGAGCAGGAGTTGCGAGGGGAGAGTGAGCGGGTGCCAGAGATATGGACTGTGTTGTAGTACGAGCGAGTAGCGTGAGTAGAATTTGTAAGAGTGCGGTGCAGTGTCGGGGCTGAGTCGTGGACCACAACCAGACCCTGTATTGGCCCGCTTGCAAGTTTTAAATCATACGTTATACGGATGTCTGGTAAGTAGGTGTAGCGTGGCAGTTGTTGGATTTAGGAGTTGTAGTTTGAATCGGATGTACCGTTGGACGTATATCTACATGCTTAGTGTGCGGTGAGCGCTTCAAGTTGCGTGTGCGTATGTGGTGTGTGTGTGTGTGTGTGTATGATGCGTGCGTGCTATGGGGTCCTCATGGCACCTCATCTGGCTCGGATGCATCGCCATCCAATATGGCCGCCTCGTGGCCCAAAACGTCCACGCCACCAGGCAAGCCCCTCACTAAATCCCTGGCTGCGTGTCGCTCCGCCCTCGAGATGAGCCTTAAATACAAACCGTCCTTGTGGGCATATTTGCTAGCGTGCAGGTGGGCGCCAGACAACCAAGCAGCCAGCAACCCTATTGGGCGGCCTTGCCCACGCCGCTTAGGATTTCTACGGCTCGTGCGAGTGAGATCGCATTTGATGTCACCATCGGCGTGGCATTTACAAATTGCTACAAAACGTTCGTGCTTGGCGTAGTATCGAATTGTGCCGTGCGCCAACTCAACGGTGGCATCGGCAGGGCCATGAGCAATGACAGAACCAGGGCCAGGCGGGGGGGGGGGGGGCTGGAGGTCCAGGGGCGGGCGCAGCTGGCGGGGGAAAAAACGGGATTGCCGCATGCCCAAGTGCGGGCTCAGACCCAGACGGAGATCGCCCCCCTTCTGCATCCCCGACCGCTGGAGGGGGAATTGGTGGAGGATGCTCCCCGCCGTCGTCTGAGGGGCACCCGCCAACGGATTCGTCACCTGGAGGGGCCTCGATTGGGCCGAACATGTCCCACGAGTCAAAGCTGTCCGCCTCGCTGGCGACGTCGACGTCAGCGTGGCCCTGGGAAGCCTCTACGGCTTAGAGCCCCTCCCCCTTGTCCCCAGGGCTCCCCAGACACTCAAAACTCCACCCTCCTGCCCGCCCTTGCCACCCCCCCCCCCCGCCCCTGGCTGCGCCACCCTTCTACCGTCGGGAAGGGCTGCGGCGGGGCTGGGGGGTGGTGTGAGGGGGGGTGGGTGGGAGGACAACGCTGGTCAGAGATCGGACGAGGACCATGAGCTTGAGGATGATGGGGAGGGGCATGGCGATGCAAGGATGAGGAGGGGGGGGAGCAGGAGGACAATGCAGCCGCTTCCACCTGCTTGACACCCCAAGTCCTGGCACCCGTCCTCGGAGGAGTCTGACCCCGCAGCGTTGCCGTCGCGGTCGTCGCACCCGTCGTCGTCGCCGTCCTCTAGGTCGCTCGTGACGTCGGGCTCCACATCGTCGGCGCCCCCCTTGCGACGACCCGAACCGCCTCTGTCCACCCCGCGCCTCCGAGTGCTCCAGAAGGTCTCTGCAACGCCGTAGTCATCGGTCGAGACAGCGACTGCAAGCCCAGCACGAAACTCAGGGACAGCCCTGACGCTGTCGGAAAGAACAAGCCACTCGACGGCCCAATCCTTGGAGAGGTCCAGGGACTTGAACGCAGCCCTGTCGAAATACGTCGTGCCATTCACCTGGAGATGATTTTTTATACAAGACGCAGCGCAACACATCACATCACAGTAGGTAGCTGTTACACTTGTACGTACAACGCATGGTGCATGTACTAACGCATGGTGTAGCGTGAGGTGGTTACATCTCGTACGCCCTTCTCAACCCCCAAAGCTGGCCTCGAACGTGTACTCGACCACGCCGTCAACCTGCTCCACCCGCTCCAAAAGGTTCAGCTCCCTGAAGTGCCCAACATACGGCGAGAATGACATAGTAGCCACGTGCCAGTAGGTAACGGTGGAGCGTGTGTCGATCGCCACGGGCGCCACCTCAGCCAGTGCAGCCGACCATGGGTCGTCGCACGACGATGCCCCAGGCGCATCAAGGTCGATCGGAGTCAGCTTCGCAACGATGATGCGGTCCTCAAGTGCCTTCCTCTTACCAGAAACCTTCTTGAAACATGCTTTCATGTGAGAGTAGAAACTCCGCCGTGCCTTCTCGCGGTGCGGGGGCGAGCAGCAGCACACGCCGACTGCTTGGCAAGGAACCTTATCTGGCTTCCCGATGGCGGCGTCGGGGATCGGATCGCACTCGTCATGGTAGATCGGCCTGTGCATGTGGACCCACTGATGGTCGAGGGCGCTACCAAGGTTGGTCTGGCGCGTCCGAGCGTTGATGGACCGAGCCAACTTCGCCGTGGACCCCGTCGGATGTAGCACGTCGGCAAGTGCTGATACTGGCCCTGCCCCTGGTACAAACTGCAACGCCCATGCAAAGTCTTTCAAGCACGGCATGGCGTCCACGACAGTTCGCCGCAGCTGCTCACCCTGGTCGGCGTGCCAAACAACCAGCTTCGCTTGATCACTGTCAGCCTTGCGCCCTTCTGCCTTTTGAATCGTCCTGAGGTTCTCCCTCGAGATCTTCATCATCTCGTTCACCGAGTTCTTCTGATCGTTGGTGGCCGTCCGCATCGCCTGCTCGATCGCCCAGTCGCACTTCTGATCGGTCGACTCGAGGCTCGGCATCTCCACGAGCGCCAACGTAGCTTGCTGGAGGGCGCCTTCCTTGCGACGCTTGTCAATTGCACGTTGAAGGTCCCTGGTCCGAAGTCCAAAACTGCTGCCGCTCCCGTCCTTGCCCGACCTGGTGGCCACGGCCCCGCGCTGGACCAGCCCCTCCTTCTCCTCTGGCGAAAGGGCCCGATACCTAGCGGAGAGCTCTTTTGAATCTTGGAGTCCATGCTTCCCCAAGGACTGCTCCCGCACCCAGCAACGCCACGCTCCACCTGGTCTACTGACAGACGCAACAGCAGGCTCGGGCTCGCTCACCCCGTCGGCCCCGACGTCTTCCTCTTGCGCTGACAGCCCTGGCCAATGCATGCCGCCGATGCGCACGTGGTCCAAGACGAAGTCGGCCGAGAGCTCGGTGAACGCGTAAGGGCTCGTCTGCACGCTTTTGCTTTCCAGCCGGCGCCGTATGCTAGCGTGCCTCGTCTCGATGGCAGCGATGTGCATTCTGGCTACGGCAGCGTGCGCCCGAAGCTCACTCATCGCACGTGGACTCAGTTGCGCACCGTCGGCGTCAAGCCCGTGCCGTCCCACGAACCCCTTGCTCCAATCATCCATGCAGCAGGGCGGCATCGATAACACGTCGCCCAAGCTGCTGCCATTGAGAAGCTTGAACATTCGGATGGGGAATGCGTTGTGGAGGATGTCCATCGCTTCGTATACCAAGCAGTCTGCAGCAGAGCACAACCGAAAGGCGAAGTTCCTGGTCTTGACGTTCATGTCCCCTGGCTGCAGTAAATGATCCCAGAGCCCAGACTCCTCGAACAGCTTTCGAAACTGGTAGTGGCTCGTCTTCTCCAACTCCCCCGAGGCCGCCACGACAATCGGGTACGATGCATCAATCGAGACATCCGCATCTGCTGAACGCGCTGCCTCTTGCTGATGGTCTCGCTGCCACTGCTTGCCACCAATAGCGAGGTGTTGCTGTCGGAGTTGCCGCAACGGTTCCATGGTCTGCCGTATCACGATCGACCGCGAGAGCGGCCTGCTCCTTAACCAATCAGTTGCTTTCCTCCTGCGCTGCTCGTTCTCCATCCGCGCCGCCTCGTATGCGTCCGCCATGCCGTCGGCACCTGGGGCATCGCCACCGCCAGTGGCTGTGTCGTCGCGCTGCATGTCCCCAGGGCGAGTGGACGGCGCGCGATCAACGGAGTGCCAAGGCCTGTCGGCTCCCAACGACGCATGCGCACCACGATGCGGGCCAAGAGATCCCGCCACCGAGCACCACGTTGCCCAGATTGCCGACACCATGCCGTGGATGGCCTCCATCATGACGAACTCATCGAATGCTTGGTCTGCCCCAGTCCATCGAGAGCGCGGGTACACTTTGAACCGCCTGCCTGCCACGCAGGATTGGATGCCCCTCCCAACCACGTCTGCGATCCGAGTACGGTCGTAATCAATGCCCTCTGGGACGTAGACCTCGATGACGCCGCGCCTCCTCCAGTCACCATTGGGGAGGCTTTGTATGCAAAGACGCTTCGCGAGCAGCCTGGACCCACGAGCCATGCACAACCTGATCAAGTGCTTGCGGTACAGGACTGCATCTGGTGGCGGCTCGCCCCTCTTGATCTGCAGCTTGTCCTTGACGTAGGCCACTACGCAGCGCCCGAATGTCTGCATCCCAGTTCCCAAGTTGACTGCGAGGCTGAAGTTGATCTGACCACTGATGTCGTCCTCGCACAACCCGAACGTGCGGCGATGTACACCAGCGAGGTTGTGAACCTCGCACCCCAAGTATATATGAAACCACTTTGACCCACAAGCCCTCTTGTACAAAATGCCTCGCTCAGCTCTGAAATTCGACGACGCCCTGTCCATAGTAGCGATGCGTGTGCGTGTTTGAAACCTGTTCGGGAACTCAGTAATTGCGCTCCGTTGGTTGTCTGCCTCTTGGAGGCATTCTCCTGTCGTTCGATCCAGTAGCTGAAGCCACGACTGCGTGGACCCTCGGAGCATCAGAATTGCACCAGACGGCGATTGAATCACCATCAAATACTCAGCAGCAGACTGCAATACTTTGGACGTGGTCGCCGAGGTCTTAGCCAAAGTCGGCAGCGGAGGCAGCGCGCCATGCTGAGCAATTGCAACGACCCCATCACCAGCCTCCAGTGCCAAGTGAGGTGCCTCTCCGATGCCGATCCTATCTCCAAGGTCTTGCAAGCCTACTTTAAGCGGTGTCTCGTCAGCGCTAACCCACTCAATATAAGCCAGAAGGGCATTGTCGGGGCACGTCGTGCCGACCAAGGCTTCCAATGTAAGACGATGGTTCCTATCCACGTGGATTGCTGCACACGCTAGTCGGCACATGTTCGCCCCAATGTGTTGTGCTGACGTCCCCGTAGCAGCAGCCAGCGCCCGTTTGGTTCCACTTCGGAATGGTGTCGAAGACGAGCTGCTCAAATACCAATCACCCAATCTAGACATGTCGTTATCATGCGAGCTGTCTGGGGGCTCCCTGTCCGCAACCCCCATGGCCTCCATGACCAGCGGCTGCAACGGCCAGCGCTTGTCGTAACCGACGTGGAACCTAGGAATACGAGCCATCACTGCCGAATGCACAACTGGCCACTTCTCAGAACGAGCTCCCACAACTATCAGGCCGCCGCCGTCGACAACTACCTCCTCGTCTGCCGCCTCGCGCCTCGCTCTCTTCACCTCTCTAGCGTCTGCCAGCTGCTCGGCTCTAGACTTTCTCTCCTCAGGTCGGCCTGAGTCGCGCGGCCGAGGACCTGGCCGTCGAGCAGCTCTGCGACGCTCCTCCTCGGCCGCACGCGCCACGATCATGGCGAGTGGACCTGCCCGTCGGGCACCGTGGTCGGCGGCTGGGCTGGACGGAGCTGGTCGCTGGTCACCGTCCAGTCGGTCGACGTCGGTCTTCTCATACTCGGCATCGCTATCGGAGCAAAATGCTGCCAACGCTGCCGCTTCCCAGGCGTCGTCTTCGGGCGACGCCATCGAGCCAAAATGGCTGCCACGGCTGATATAAGCACGATGTAGGGGGCATGATGACGAGGACGGTTATGGAGGGGGAGGTTGATTATATGAGAGGAGGGAGGAGGGAGATGAGTCCGAAGAGCAGGAGGACGAGGGTCAAGAGCACGATGGGCAGGGATATGATGACGGAGGAGGCGGCGGAGGGTCTTAGGGCTGAATGATCACGATGAGGCAAAGTTGGGGTGAGCTAGCCGTTGAACTGGACATTGCGTAGTTGACAAACATATTGCACGACATGGCATGATATAACGCTCGAAGCCCTTCTCACACAAAACATTGATAAACACCATTTTGACATGAATACATTGTGAATGATCGACTCCTGAAGCTAGTGCAATCGTCTCGAGGCTCCAGAGCACAGGCAGACCACGCTCCGATGAACAAGGCACGAGTAGCGCGTAGCACGACGTTACAATCGAAACCGCACCCTGGCGTCTCTACTCGCGCGCAAGGACCCAAACCTGGAGCTGACCACTCTAAAGGCTACTTTTTTTGTGATCTAACAAAACGGGCCCCTAGCACTACATAAGGTACTCTGATACCCACTTCCCCCGCTGTTGGCATGTAACAGGGTTAGCGAGGCCACGATACCCTCAACGTTACGCCCGCATGCGGCCACCACCCCATTTTGGCGCACCCCTCAAACGTTTCGTGGCCCGTAGGGAGCTCCACCTGAGGACTCAGTTGTTGCACCGCCCGCATGCCGCCACCACCCCACTTTGGCGCACCCCTCACACGTCTCGTGGCCCCATAGGGAGCTCCACCTAGGCCCCAGTGGTTGCACCGCCAGCATGCCGCCACCACCCCACTTTGGCGCACCCCTCACACGTTTCGTGGCCCTTAGGGAGCTCCACCTAAGGCCCCAGTGGTTGCGCCCGCACGCCTCCCCTGGATTTTGGCGCACCCCTCACACGTTTCGTGGCCCCATACGGAGTTCCGTGGTGGAGGGGGCAATCCTGGAGAACAACCGCCAAGTGCATTCGCAACAGGCAGGCAGCCATATCGACCAACTGGATCCCGCAAATCTGTGCGTACGTAAGCTGGGCACGAGCAGCAAATTCACCAGCATGCTCGTCAGCTTGCTTGTTGGCGACGTAATGTGCTAAGGACAAGGCTCTCTCAAGAGCTTCCTGCTGAGTTATGCCACCTCTTTGATTGACTTCTTCAGCTCAATGCAGAAGTCGCATGCGTGGCCGTGCCCATTTCGGCGCACCACTCGCACGTTTCGTGGCCCCATCGGGAGCTCCGCCGAAGGTCCCAGCGGCGGGACTCGCATGCGTGACAGCGTTTGTCTTGGCACACCGACTGCGTGCCCTGCTGTTCTCCCCAAGGCCGGGTCGACAGCCGCTCAGATCAGCTGTGGATGGTTACAGCTGTAGCCCGTTGCGGCTGACCCCTGCGACCCCAGCATTGTGGACGACGATCAACGAAGAGGAAACATGTTGCCAAACACTTTCCAGATGTCTGCAACATTTTACATCATTCTTTGAACATGCACAAACCATGCTTCAAACATTTTTCGGACATGCTTCGAGCATTTTAAATACATATTCAATTCAATGATCGGATTGTTAGTCTGTCCATTGTCATGGCATCCACAACCCCAGCAGCAATGTCGTTCCGTTCTTCACACGCGCGCCTCAGTCTTTGTACGAGCCCCATCCCATAGTTTCCACCTGCCCTGCGGCGCTCGCAGCTGCATATGGCTGGGTCGTTCGCCATGCTAATGCACTGATTACAGTTTAGCGTCGTCAGACCGTATGGGCCACCATACTGTGGAGGCCCCTGTCAAGAAACACTCTGCTTGCCTCCAGGGTGCCTCGGGTGTCTTTGGTTTCGATGGTTTTGCGATGGGGAGCGCGGCGCCAACAATCAATGGGAGTCCTGGGGCCTCAGGGTTGGGTTTCTTGTGCAAGGTTTCTTGCAGACGGGCCTCCGCTATACGAGAGTCCGTGCGGGAGACCGTGCGGGAGGCCACACGGGGAGAGCAGGCGGGAGGCCGTGCGGGATGGACGTTTTCCGGCAGACCACACGCGAGACCATGCGGGAGATTATGCGCGAGGCCACGCGTGATGGCATGCGGGAGATCACACGGGATACCATATGGGAGACCAGTCGGGAGGCCATGCCAGAGACCATACGGGAGACCACGCGGGAGACCATGCGGAAGAGTGTACCGATGCGACCACCCTGCGGGTGATGAGGAGGTTGGGGGGGGAGGGGGAGGCGGTCGATTTGCGATGGCCCTGGGTTCTTTGGTGGTTTCTTCAACTTTCCTGCTGTCGCGCGCATCCACCCATCTATCTATCCTCACATATCGAATTAACTACTCAGGACACCCATCTATCTATCTGTCTACCTGTGTATATATGTATACCTATTTGTCTAGCTATGTGTGTATATATATTTATATATACACTCATATCGTCTGTTAAGAAACTCACTTTTTGAGCTGGGTCTCAGAATTTCTTAAAATAAAATAGGAAATTCAAAAAAGTTGGGACCGATTTCTTAAGCTGGGACCGATTCCTTAAGTGCTGGAGAGGGGTTGTGCTGGGGGGCAGCACAACCCCTCAGCACAACCCCCCAGCACAACCCTCCAGCACAACCCCCCAGCACAACCCCTCAGCACCACCCCACTGCACAACCCCTCAGCACAACCCCTCAGCACAACCCCTCAGCACAACCCCCCAGCACTCTCCAACACCCCACCTCAACCCCTACACAACCCCATCAAGACAACCCCCTCAGCGACAACACCCACAGCACAACCCCTCCCAATACAACAACCCCCCCAGCACAACCCCCTCCATCACAACCCTCCATCACAACATACTCTCAGCACAACCCATCACACAACACCTTTAGCACCCAACCCCCCAGCACAACACCCCAGCACACCCCACAGCACACAACCCACCAGCACAAGCCCTTAAACAACCTGACAAGAAACTCAGCACACCCCCTCCAGCACAACTCCCCTCAGACACAACCCCTCAAACACACCCCCCGATACACAACAGGTCAGCACCACCCCATCGGGCTCGATCAACCCTCAGCACAGACCGCTGCTCAGCACAACCCCCTCAGCACAACCCCCCAGCACAAAAAACCCCGCCAGCACACAGCAACAACCCTCAGCTCAACCCCCCAGCACAACCGATCAGCACAACACCCCAGCACACCCCCTCAGCACAACCCCCCAGCACAACACCTCAGCACAACCCCTCAGCACAACCCCTCAGCACAACCCCCCAGCACAACCCCTCAGGACAAGCCCCCGGTACAACCCCTCAGCACAACCCCCCAGCACAACCCTCCGGCACAATCCCTCAGCACAACCCCCCCCCAGCACGCCCCCCCCCAGCACAACCGCCGCAGCACAACCCCTCAGCACAACCCCTCAGCACAACCCTCCAGCACAACCCCTCAGCACAAACCCTCAGCACAATCCCCCAGCACAACCCCTCAGCACAACCCCTCAGCACAACCGCCCAGCACAAACCTCCAGCACAACCCCAAGCCAACCCCAGCAGCACTCACACTCGAGCTGCACCCCCTCACACAACCCCTCAGCACAACCCCCTCACACGCACCCCTTGGGCAGCACACAACCTGCTCAGCATAACACCTCAGCACAACACCTTCAGCACAACCCCCCCAGCACCCACCCCCAGACCAACCCTCAGACAACCCCCTCAGCACAAACCCTCAGCAAAACGCCCCAGCACAACACCCCCAGCACAACCCCCAAGCACAACCGGGTCGGTTTTTTTAAATATCTATTTTTAATATTTCGGGTGGAAGTCCCTGCCCCCACCCTGCCCCCCCTGGCGCGACTGACTGGCGTATCTGGTATCTGCGTATCTCTGTATCTGCCACTGTGGTCGGCGCGCGAGCGGCCCGCCCCCCCCCCCCCATGGCGCCTGTCGGGAAATCTCGGGTATCTCGCTGGTGGTTGTGCTGGTGGCGGTTGTGCTGCTGGTGGTTGTGCTGGTGGTTGCGCTGGTGGTCGTGCTGGTGGTCGTGCTGGTGGCTGTGCTGGTGGTTGTGCTGGTGGTTGTGCGGGCGATTGTGCTGCTGGCGGGTGCGCTGGTGGTTGTGATGGTGGTTGTGCTGCTGCTGGTGGTTATGAGGGTGGTTGTGCTGGTCGTGTTCTGCTGGTGGTTGTGCTGGAGGTTGTGCTGGAGGTAGTGCTGGAGGTTGTGCGGGAGGTTGTGGTGGAGGTTGTGGTGGAGGTGGTGCTTGCGGGAGGTTGTGCAGGAGGTTGTGCTGGAGGTTGTGATGGAGGTTGTGCTCGCGGTCGTGCTGGTGGTTGTGTTGGAGGTTGTGCTGGCGGTTGTGCTGGAGTTGGTGCGTGGAGGTGAGTGTCTGGAAGTGTGCCTGGAGGTTTGCTGCGAGGTCGTGCTGGAGGTGTGGCTGGAGTTTTTGTGCTGGAGGTTCTGTTCTGGAGGTTGTGCTGGAGAGATTGGTTGGCTGAGGTTTTGGCTGGCGTGTTGTGCTTACTGGTTCGGCTGGGAAGGTCTGAGTTCATGTACGTTGCTGGAGAGGTTGTGCGGGAGGTTCTGCTGGGAGGTGGTTGTGCTGCGCAAGGTTTGTGCTGGCATAGAGTTGTGCTGGAGGCTATGTGCTGTGGTGTGGTCGTGCTGGAGGTTGTGCTGGAGGTATGTTCCTAGTGGAGGTTGTAGACTGGAGTTGTTGGCCCTGGAGGTTTTTGTTGCTGGAGGCGTTTGTGCTTGGTGGTTGCGATGGAGGTTGTGCTGGAGATTGCGCTGGAGGTTGCGCTGGAGGTTGCGAGGTTATGCTGGAGGTTGTGCTGGAGGTAGTGCTGGAGGTCGTGAGGGGGTCCGAACGGTCATTCACTGTCCCTGGGTGCGTGGCTGAAGTGGGCCCCTCGGCCGGAAGTAACTTCTATCACCGCAGCACCCTCCCGCCGTCATTGTATTCACTCAGCGAAAGGTGTCTCGACCGGATCCGACTTAAATCCCACCAGCCCTCTGGGCGTAGGTGGTTTAGAGAGTTTCCTCTTCCATCTTCCATTCTTCCCCTTCGGCCCCCTGGACCTGGACGGGGGGTTTCGTTGGTAGTTGGAGCGTCCAAGATGGCCCAAGACGGCCCCAAGAGGGCCTCGGAGAGCCCAAGATGAGTTCCAAGATGCCTCAAGATAGCCCAAGACGCCTCAAGATGGCTCCGAAGATGTTCCAAGAGGCCCCAAGACCGCCCCAAGACGACTCCAAGTGGCCACGGAACTTCCCAAGGAGGCCCCCAAGAGTTCCCAGCCCTTTGTGACTCTGTATTCTCCGTCGCTTTCCTGATCGCCTCAATTCGCCTGGGCATCGTTTCTGGATGGGCTGGTGGGGATACGCGAAGCGTCGAGAATCCACTGCGCATTGCACCACATTCCTAATCAAGGCAATGCGCCTGGGCATCGTTTCTGGCAGGGCTGCCGGGGCTACGCGAAACGTCAAAAATATCGATGCTGAGAAATGATCTTCCTCTGCCCCAAACCTGCAACGTTCAACTGTCGGAAGTAACAATACTCGCGCCGTCCGGCCAGTCGGCGCGCAACGGCCAACGCGCGAAGCAAGGAGGGTGAGGGAGAGCGATGACAGAGTCAAAGACGGTGCTGGGGACGCTCGCGGAGCGGAGGGGACACTAGTCTTGTCTGGCACGACCCCCCAGCACGACCAGAAGCTAGCAAGTTTTGCCCCCGACCCCCGAGAATCAAGGATTTTCGGGCAATTTTCGGCCCTTCGGCAATTTTCGGCAATTTGCGGGCCGTAAATCTTAACCCAGGGCCACACCGTTCGGGAAACGATCTGCTGCAAGATGGGTCTACGGTATGTTCGGGGCGGACGCGCGCGCCTCCAAGGAGGATGTAATCTAGCATTCGTGTGTCTCTGTGCGTCCCAGGATGCCCCCGACGCGCCGGACTTTCGCTCCTGGTCGAAGCCCGTCTCGACCCGCCCTCCCGCACGGCCGTGCGGCGTGGGCGCTGCACGTGGCGTGGATCGCGCGAGCACGGCCTGCCACGAGCACGAGGCAGCGCGCCACGCGGGGCGCCCACGTGGCTCCCGCCAGCGCTCTGCGCCCAGCGGGTGCTCGGAGGCCGGCCGCTTCCCCTCCTCAGCACGCAGTCGCCGGCCGCCCTCGGAGGCACCCTTGTAGCCGCCGCTCAGGGAGGTCCCGCCTGAGCACAACCTCCAGCACAACCTCCAGCACAATCTCCAGCACAACCTCCAGCACAACCTCCGGCACAACCTCCAGCACAACCTCCAGCACAACCTCCAGCACAACCTCCAGCACAACCTCCAGCACAACCTCCAGCACAACCGCCAGCACAACTTCCAGCACAACCTCCAGCACAACCTCCAGCACAACCTCCAGCACAACCACCAGCACAACCTCCAGCACAACCTCCAGCACAACCTCCAGCACAACCTCCAGCACAACCCTCAGGCACAACCTCCAGCACAACCTCCAGCTACAACCTCCAGCACAACCTCCACACATCTCCAGACAACGCTCCAGCACAACCTCCAGCACAACCTTCCAGCACACTCCAGCACAACCTCCAGCACAACCTCCAGCACAACCTCCAGCACGACCTCCAGCACAACCTCCAGCACAACCTCCAGCACAACCTCCAGCACACCTCCAGCACAACCTCCAACACAACCGCCAGCACAACCTCTATCACAACAATCTCCAGCACAACCTCCAGCACAACCTCCAGCACAACCTCCAGCACAACCTCCAGCACAACCTCCTGCACAACCTCCATCACAACCTCCAGCACAACCTCCAGCACAACCTCCAGCACAACCGCCAGCACAACCTCCAGCACAACCTCCAGCACAACCTACAACACAACCTCCAGCACAACCTCCAGCACACACTCCAGCACAACCTCCAGCACAACCTCCAGCACAACCTCCAGCACAACCTCCAGCACAACCTCCAGCACAACCACCAGCACAAACTCCAGCACAACCTCCAGCACAACCTCCAGCACAACCTCCAGCACAACCTCCAGCACAACCTCCAACACAACCTCC
>CAUYUJ010010322.1:25000-27500 GCA_963575745.1 Prorocentrum cordatum | reverse complement strand
CGACACAAGACCACGGGGTCGTCTGCGCCGACATTGGCGCGTCAGCTGCCCGCGTAAGCTCGTGCGTGAGCGCCCTCGTTCCACATGTCATGTGCCGCGCGGGGGGCCCGCCCGCGTAGGCCGCCGCGCAAGGTCGCCACGTCTTCTCGCGCAAGACCCGTGCTTGATCTCGCCCAATTGTCGGGTTGGGAGGATGGGGCTGGGAGGAGCGACGATGTTCTTGCCCGTAGGCGGCCGAAGGTATCGTTCATTGCATCTAGACGTTAGTTATTGCTCATGCCCCTCATCCTCCCATCCCCTCTCTCCCAACACTGTCATTGTTCTCCTCAGCGAAGTGCGAGTGGCCGCTTGAGTCCGCGCTTGAGTCCGTGACCGCTTTTCATCGTCGCGCACCCGCGTGACCATAGAATTTCGGCGCTCCGCGCGGGCCCCTTGCACTGGCGCTCAGGGGCCCGCCGTCGGCGCTGGCAGGGGACGCCGCCCGAGCCGCGCGCACACACACAGACACGCACGCACACAGCACACACTACACACAACACAAACGACACACACAGCCCTCACAACACACACACAGCACACGCAACACACAAAGCACACACAGCACACACAACACACAAAGCACAACACACAATACACACAGCACACACAACACACGCAACACAACACACACAACACACACAGCACGCACTCATGCACGCTGAAAGCGAGGCGTCAGCGGGCCCCCAAGCGTGGGCGAGGGCCGCAGACTGCCCCTCGAGCCACGACAGAAGCACAGGACGCGAGGCCGTTCGTCCGCTCTTCGGCCTCCAGGGGGCCTCTACCGTCGCGAGAAGGACACACACAGTCCAAGAGCCTCTCGCGTCGGGGAAAAGACACGCCGGGAGATGCTTCGCCATTGTCGAATCTGGCCCCGGGGAAGGGGTCGAGACTTCTGGGGGTCAACGTCATAAAAAATCATGACGTCGGGGATCTGAGTACAGCGGATGCCCATGCCAAGAAACACCCTGCTGGCCCCCAGGGTGCCCTCGGTTTCTTGGGCCTTTGTGCCGTCGCGAGCGGAAAACATGCAGTGGGTGGGAATCGAAGACAAACAAAAACGGCATTAACATAAGGCTTGCCGCTCCGCGCGGATATATCTTGGATGTGCGCTGGGCCCTCCTAGCGACGCCTCCGGCGCCGCCCCTGGCGCTCTGGCGCGCTCCGCGCGCCAGAGAGGGGGGGGTCCAGCGCGGATCCAAGAAATTCGCGCGGAGCGCCAAAAATTGATGTGTATGCAGATTGTTCTGTTCTAGTGCCAAGGAACACCCTGCTTGCCCCCAGGGTGCCCTGGGCATCTTGGGCGTCGATGGTTTTGTGAAGGAAAGTTTGACGTTCCCACACCACAGATCAATGGACGGCCCGGGGTTCTACGGTTGGGTTTCTTGTGGAAATGTCTTGCGGCCGCGCTCCTACTGTATCCGTATCCGCGGCCTCGCGGGCCGGTCCCCTGGGCCGCGACTCCGCGGATCCGCCGCGTGTTTTCGAGGATGCCCCGCGCGGAGCGTATCTGTGCCGGCGCGTAATTGCGAGATCGCGCTCCTGAGTCCAGACCGCGAGGGCGCGGATACGGGCATAATCGCCGCTCGCGATACCAGGCCTCGGGGATGTCAAAAACCGATTCAGGATGCGAAGCTGGTCATCGGAAATAGGTCTAGAGATGTGGGGAGCGACGTAAGTCATGGAGAATCATGACGTCGGAGGTCTTGGGCTGGGGCGGCCACCACCCATGCCGCCTCGCTCTCATCCTCCCGCCTCGCGATTCACCTCTTCCTGCTATGGCTCACGTCGTCTCCAAACGGCCGTGCTGCCTTCCTCCCCCTCTCTTCTTCCTACTCCTCCGTCTTCCTCCCCCTTCTTCTCCGCCTCCTCCTGCGGACTGTGGACGGACAGTGGACGGACGGCATCAGTACCTCACTCACGGGCCGCCTCCTCCTCCTCCTCGTCCTTCTCCTCCTCCTTCTCCTCCTCGTCCTCCTCCTCCTCCTCCTCCTCCTCCTCCTCCTCCTCCTCCTCCTTCTCCTCCTCGTCCTCCCACTGGCTTCCAGCGGCCTCCCCCAGAAGGTCGGCTCGGCGCCCTGGGCATTTTTCTTGGGACCCCACGGATCGCACCAGGTGCACCAGGACAGCCAAGTTGGGAGTGTCGACCGCGTGGCTGGAATCGATCCGAGGTGGAGGTGGAGGAGGAGAAGGAGGAAGAGTAGGAGGACGAGGAGGAGGAGGAGGTGGAGGAGCAGGTGGATGAGGAGGAGGAGGAGGAGGAGGAGGAGGAGGAGGAGGAGGGGGAGGAGGTGGAGGAGGAGCAGGAGGAGGAGGAGGCGGAGGAGGAGGCGGAGGAGGAGGACGAGGAGGAGGAGAAGCAGTACCAGCGCTTCTAAAGCACAGCTTGTCGTCTTGCGCTGAGCAAGGCTGCCGGGCGCCGCCAGCGGCGTGGGGGGAGGTTCTCCGGCGCCGACCCGGAAAG
>CAUYUJ010010322.1:0-22500 GCA_963575745.1 Prorocentrum cordatum | reverse complement strand
TCTTCCGTTTGGGGTCCATCTTCCGTGCGGCCTATGACGGGGCCCGAGCTGTCTACGAGACCGTCGAAGATGCGCAGCATGTCTACGACACCACAATTGAATTACTACGAGAGCGGAGATATGGAGTATATCCCCGTGGCCGTCGGAGGCACGCTGGTGGCAGAATACTTCTTCTGGGCGTGATCATACGGCGACCCCGATTCGGAGACGGGCTCCACGCTCAGCGACGACGACGATGACAGGGTCCTCGGCTTCCAGGTGGCGGACTCCGACGACGAGCCGACCCCTGGTCGGCTTTTCGCGGAGCTCGCCAATCAGCAGCGGGTGCTGCAGCGGGCGGTGATTGACTTGGCGGGGGCCATCCAGAATTCGAGTGCGTGGCAGTCTCCTGGTGCGATGACCCAATAGTCTCGGTCGAGTGGCTCGGACCGGGCGTCAGACCCACAGGTCTCCCCAGCCCCGAGGCTCCGGCCGTTGGCGAAGGAGAAGGTCAGCCTACCACCTCCCAGATCGACGACTTCATTTCCAAGCTGAACGAGTTCGTGGATGCGGTCAAGACGGGCTCCACGAAGGCGACGGTTGACACTGGGTCGCCTGCGAGGTCGATCGACAGCGCGGGCTCTTGGGAGCAGGTCGGGCGCACGGGCGACAAGCTACAGGGGCGCATCCAGCTGCTGAAGGACGAGAGTCGCAACCCTCGCGACGGTCTGCTCGCCGCCCGCGAGAAGTTCAAGCACGTGCGGATGACGCCCGTCGGCGGCGTGAAGACGAGGGTCGCTCCGACCGTCCTACACAAGCTGTGCCGCTCGGGGCGCGCGGCCAAGGTGGAGCTCAGCGAGTGGTTGAGGTCGAACGAGCTCCAGCGGGCGAGCATCAGTTCGGAGTTGACGATGCTGGCCATGGCCCTGGACCGCATGATGGCGGTGGGGGCCCGCGACCAGCTCATCGACAGTCCTGCGGCCGAGCTCACCTGCCTCCGTCTCTATGCGATCTGGATGGCCTACAAGAACGCGAAGTGCATCAACGACTGGCAGCGACCAAAGGGACGGCAGAGTGGAAGCAAGTGGCGCTCCAAGGTCGACTGGGCCATGGCGGGCGAGCACCTCGAGGTGGGCGGCGACTTAGAGCTCGCCGACCTCTTCAAGGTCGACGACGAGGTGACTGAGATGCCGAAGAGGAGGGCAACCATCGCGAAGCACCTGCAGGGCGTCAAGGACGGCAGCGCGGCGGGTGCGGATCGCCCATGGGTTGCTGCCGGGGCCCCGTGACAAGTCCTGGCCATGCGCGCGCTCAAGGCGTGAGGCCGCGCCCTTGTTGGGGAAGGCTACGGACGGGGTGCGCCGTCGCCTGTGAGTCGCCTGGGAGCTCGCGGGCCTTCGAGGTAGCGGGCTGGCGCCTGGTCGCGCCCCCATGGCTGCGCGGCCTCTCGGGCGCGGCCGACTTCTCCGGGTCGAACGAGGACGTGTCCGAGGTCGACCACTATCTCAACGACGCCGTTTTTCTCCCGTCGCGGCGCAGGGCGCCTCGTGGACCTTGCCCCTGGCGATGGTGAAGGAGAGGGAGCGGGGCCCTTTGCGAGCGCCCCCCATCCTGCCGCGCCCGCTTTCTGCCCGCCCTTCTTCTCAGGGCCTGGGCGAGAGACAGCTGCGGCTGGCCCTCGTCCGAGTCCAGAGGGCATCGGCGGCCTTTTCGAGGTCTGGCGGCGGGTCATCTGGGCCAGGAGATTCTGATCCTACGGCGGCGGAGGCATTTGCGAGAGTGGAGGACTGCGACCCCATTGCAGACGGCCGTCGTCAACGACCTTTGGACAGTCACACTCAATGGGGGCGCTTGGATACCATCGACGACGGCAGGGCGGCGTTCTGCCTCTTGGGGGGGAAGGGGCACTGGACCACCAGAGTGCACGTGCGAGGACGAGGACGAGGACGACTGGCAGGCGGCTCGCCATGGGGGACATGCGCCCGCTGGTGCCAAGGAGCTCTCGGCGCCAGCGCCGACTACGAAGGTCCTGAACATCGAGAGGCTCTCGGAGACGGCGGGGGCCGACCCCCGGGGACTTCGGCAACGAGATGATCGAGGAGGTGGGCCAGGCCGACTGGGGCAGCAACGAGAATACGCGCAGCTACACCGACCCGGGCTGGAAGCGGGCTGACAATCGACTCGGGCTCACCCTCAGATAGCTTCGCCCGGGTCTGATCGGCTACGTCAAGAACGTGCGCGAGCGGGCTGGCGTTTTCACCGTCGTCAAGAATTTGAGCGAGTCGGATTAAGGAGGTGGGAAAGAGCCGCCTGGTCTGGGACTGCACGCGGGCCAACCTAGTGTTCAATCCTACACGGCGGCGGCTCTGCCCCTGCCAGGCGATATTCCCGACTGGTTCCGCCGGCTACGATGGCCAGCTTCTTCGGCGGACTATTTTGCGCTGCCCGAGGGGGGCCCGCAGCAGATATGCGATGGCGCGCGCAAGCAGGGCGTCTCTATACCGAGGCCTGTTCCCGACGATATCGTACTTGGGGCCATGTCCCACGTTATGGGGTCCAGCTGGGCGGTATTCCTGGCCCGCAGTTCCCCCTCGGGCGCGCTGGAGAGCTTGCCCGAGATCAACCTGGGGCAGATCACCTACGGATGACCGACCCCGTCCTTAGAGAAGGTCCAGCTGATGCTCTTGCTTTACGTCGACGGCTACATCGGGCTGAATCTGCGCTTGGAGCTGGAATTCGACAGGGAAAAGGTGAAGGCGCACCTCGTGGCACAGGGACTTCCAGTACACGAGGAAGACTGGGGCGAGGGCTTGGCGATGGGGTCTTGGTCTGTCCACTGGGCCGATGCCGCGCAGGCTCCGCGTCGCCCAGGACAAGATGAGGGATATGGTGCTGGCAACAGAAGCGGTGGTCATCATAGGTCGCGTGCCCCCCGGTGCTCTCAGCAGCTTACTGGGGCTGCGGACGTGGGCCATCATGACCAACGAGGCGGCGTTCTGCATCTTGGATGCTGCCTACCGCTGGATGACAAGCTTCAGCGAGGAGGATGCGTGGAAGTGGTAATTTTTACATTCAGGTTCAGGGCGAGCTGCAGGCGCTTTCAGCGCTACGCGTGTTCATGTAGGCGGATTTGGAGGCACCCTGGCTGGAGAAGGTCTATCTTGCGGATGCGTCGGAGGAGGGTTTTGCAGCGGTCGTTGCGGAGTCGGACACGGTGCTAATGAGGGCGGAGCTCAGTCGTGGAGCGCTGCAGTCCTGGACAATTCAAGCGGCACGAGCGCGCGCCGACGTTGGGCAGGAGACGGGCGCCGAGGGCGACGAGGGCGACGCGCCCATGTCTCCAGAGATGGGAAGGCCAGGCTTTCTGGAGCTGTTCGCGGGAACCGAGAAGCTCCTCCAGGCGACCCTCGCTCCGTCTCTCTCGTGGGAAGAAGCATGGGACCTGACGCGTGGCCGCGATCGCGATCTCCTCAGGGCTCCGAACCTCGAGCGTCTCTTGCGACGCCTGCGATGGCGGCGGTGGCGGTGGATACACATGGCCCCATCCTTGCTCTACCTTCTCGCGGGCGAGGCGACAACCTTTGAAAGCGACCGACTCCCCCTGGGGCCGTCCCTGACTCAGTCCCAACGACGCGGGCCAGGGCCAGGAGGGATCTACGCTGTCCATGCTGGCGGTGCAGGTGGCACTCTTCTGCGTCAGAGGGGGTCTATTTCGTGACCGAGAACCCCGAGTCCAGCCTGATGCGGGTCTTCCCGCCCGCGCTCGAGCTTCTCTCGCAGGCCGAGGTCAGCAGGGTCAGCCTGGACTACTGCGGGTACGGCGAGGAGTGGAGGAAGCCGGCGACCCTGGTCACCAAGTGCATCGGGAGCCTTGAGTCGGGGGTCAATGCAAACGGGGGTCAGCCAGGGCGCCAGATCCTGCAGGGTCCTGCGAAGACCCCCTCTGGCTGACCCGGGTTAGCGAGCCGCTCGTGGCCGCGAGGCGGCCGCGCGTATTGGCTGACCCGGGTTTGCGAGGATCTGCGTTGCAGTTTCTTCCTGCATTGCAGTTTTTGGTTTCCTGCTGGCCCGGGTCTGGATTGACCCGGGTCAGAAGATCCCCGACTGCATGGCCCTGCAGGTGCTGGAGCGCCAGTCCTAGGGGGCGGGAGGGCGCCGTTCGAGGGCGGGCCTGGTGCGCCGCGAGCTGCGGGGCAGAGGCCCAGGTGGCGCCCCAAGTGGCCGAAGATCGCCTGCCCGTGCCCCGTCTGCTTCTGGGAGGCCTGCGTCCAGGTCGCGAAGAGCGGCGAGCCCTACTGGGAGAGGGTCACGGGCAGCGCGCAGGTGAGACCACGACATGGGCTGCCGCGGGTCGTGAGGGCCCGAGCTCGACATCTCCCACCGCAGGAGAGCTGGCTCGACGAACGGAGGTGCAGGGTCCCTTTTCCAGGGTCGTTGGCAGCGGGAGGAGCGCCACAACGTGCTCGAGCTGAGGACGATAGTGGCGCTGTTGCGGCACCTATCGCGGACTTCGAGGGCGTGGAGATCGCGAGTCCCCATCGTGACGGGCTCTCTGGCGAGCCTGGGGGTAGTGACGAAAGGGAGAAGTTCAGCACGGGCTCTACTGCACATGGCGAGGATGGCAGGAGAGGCGCAGCTGGCGCGCCGATTTCGCCCGCGCTACCGCTGGGCCCCTTTCCGAGGTCAACGTCGCCGACGGACCGTCTCGGCAGTTGGGGCTGGGGGCGGCGCTGGAAACGAAGGCGTGCCACAGTGCGAGGTTCGCGCCCAGGCGCCTGCTCCATTGGCTTCTGGGGCTGCGACGGCGAGAGGCCGCTGGACACCCACCCTGGCGACCCTTGTTGTCTCGACGCAGCGGGCGGCGGGGGCGCCGAGAGGGGCGAGCCACCCCCGCTCGAACAAGGAGGTGCGCTTGCCTGGGAGATGGCCTCTGAGAGGTAGCTGAAGTATAACAACAGACTCGTGGTCCACGTGGTCGATGACAATGCTGACGCCCAGTGCGAGCGGGCCGTCGCAGAGTTCCTGGTGGAGGTGGAGCGCGCCGAGCAGCCCTTCAGGACGGTGGCGGAGCGCGGCAAGGCACTGGCGGACTGCATCGCCGAAATGCGCTACGTGCAGCAGGCCGGCTTCACGAAGGCGAGCAATCATCGGGGGCCTCGAGACGGGGGTCAGTGCAGACGGGGGTCAGCCAGGGCGCCGGATCCTGCAGGATCCTGCGAAGACCCCCTCTGGCTGCCCCGGGTCAGCGAGCCGCTCGTGGCCGCGAGACGGCCGCGCGCATTGGCTGACCCGGGTTGGCGAGGCCTGCGCTGCAGTTTTTTTCATGCATTTCAGTTTTTGGTGTCCTGCTGGCCCGGGTCTGGATTGACCCGGGTCAGAAGATCCCCGAAATCATTTCAAAGGGTTCACGCGCGTCTTCGAGGTCCACGGGAAATGCCTACCCGTCTCGGCCCGCGCACTCAAAATGTGGGATCGCATGGGCTCCGGCGGCGGAGGCGAACCTATTCCGATGGAGGCGATGGGGGCCATCATCATGGGTTTCTTCGAGCGCGGGAAGATCATTGAAGGGGCTGCCCCGCTCGTGCAGCTGGACGGATGGGTGAGGGGGGCAGGATGGTGCCAGCTACGTAAGAATGACGTGGACATCGACGTGGACGGGCGGATCGCGCTGCCCATGGGGAGGCGGGGGTGCGGTGAGAAAATCCAGACCAGATCCGACCAGGACGTCGAGCTCAAGATGAAGGACACCAAGGCCATCATGGAGGTCCTCGTGTCAGTCATTTCAGACCAGGAGCTCGTGCTGCCCGTGAGCCAGGGCAGTTGCCGGCGCTCGTGGGGCAAGTTGCTGGGTGAGGTGGGCCTAGAGCACATGGGCCCACCTCATGGCATCCGCCACGCCGCGGCGGCTGACTTCGTCGCGTCGGGCGGGGGACTGGAGGAGGACCGCAGGCGCGTGCGCTGGAAGACGCCATCAGCCCTGAGCCGACGCACCAAAGTTCACGCACCCATCAGGTGTCGTTCGCAGCTGCCCGCGGGGATGATGGAGACAGGCCGCAGCTATTGGCGCCAGCCGGCCAAGCAGCTGAAGGATGCGCTCGAGGGCTCGGCGGCGTCCCACACCCCGCTGGCCAAGCGCCTGATCGAGAAGCTCTCGCAGCTCAAAGGCGACGAGGTGCAGGTCTTCGACGATGGCCAGTCGGCCAAGTCTGAGCCCGCAGGCAACCCGACGAGCGCGCACCGTGCACGTGCTCGACGCAGGACTTGAGCCGTGCCGCCGCTGGTCCCCTCCCTCTTCCTACCTTTCAGAGTCAGTAAAAGGCGGAACCTGTGGGCTAGCCAGAAGGGGGCTGGTCTGGGTTTTATCGATTTCCAAGTATCCTTCCAATCCTTCCTGTCTGGGAAGCAGGCTGAGGGCCCATGGGGCCAGAATTCTTGCGTGGCGGCGTGCACGGGTTATCGCGATAACTTTAGTATTGTTCGTGCCCCGTGACGGAGGTTGCGGTCCAGCTCGGGCACCGGCTCGTGGTTGGTGCACGCCTGTCTATCGAGATGGAATC
The DNA here is from genome assembly GCA_963575745.1 of Prorocentrum cordatum. Taxonomy (NCBI): domain Eukaryota; class Dinophyceae; order Prorocentrales; family Prorocentraceae; genus Prorocentrum; species Prorocentrum cordatum. The sequence goes on along the minus strand of CAUYUJ010010322.1, from coordinate 15,964 downwards.
GTGATTGCAAGAATTTCGGACGAGGTTGCCCACTGGCGTTGACAAATGGTTCGTCTCTCTTTCTCGGGATTCCTGTCGGAGTTCTCCGCCCGACCCCTTCTTGTGGCTGGCCCCTCCCCGTAGGTGTACAAACGTAACTAATTGTTTCCGAACGATCTTTTATGTCTCAGGGTGCGGTGTCGGGGGCCGTCTGCATTCTAGCTCTCATTGCATTGAGTTGCGTTGCTTTGTCCCTTCGCGCGCGTTGCACTGCGTTGAGTTGTCGCTTGCGTCCTTGTCAGTGCTCCTAGTTTTTTCGGTTCCGACCCCCCCTGCCCTTTCCATAGCGGTTATCACGATAATTTTAGTCTTTGGCGTGCCCCGTGACGGAGGTTGCGGTCCAGCTCGGGCTCGTATTGGTGCACGGCTGTCTCTCGAGACGGAATCGCGATTGCAAGACAGTCGGGCGAGGTCGCCCACTGGTGTTGACTAATGGTTCGTCTCTCTTTCTCGGGGCTCCTGTCGGAGTTCTCCGCCCGACCCCCTCTTGTGGCTGGCCCCTCCCCGTAGCTGTACAATCATGACGTTTTTTTTCTTTGGGCGCGCGCCTTCTAGGAGCATCCTCGACCCTCGTGCGAAAGAGACGCGCGCGGAGCCGAGACACGCACGGGGAACGGACGTGCGAGCGATGGCGAACTCCCCTACCGGAGGGGGATTCCCAGATCTCCGGTGATATATCTCGCTCTCTCTCTCTCTCTCTCTCTTTCTCTCTCTCTATGTATGTATATATATATATATATATACACATGTGTATATATATATATATGAATATATGAATATATGAATATATGAATATATATATATATATATATATATGTAACTGCTCCACGGGGCGTTTGATTTTTCGATTCTTCGACCTCGGCTCTCGGGGGCCGCTCTCGGGACCCAAGGCCGTCCACGAGGGGGTCGGGGCCGAACGGCTGCCCTCCGGGGGAGCGCTCTCGGGACCCCTCCTGGTGCCGTGGGCTGACCGGCTCACGCCGGCGGGTGCCGGGATCCGAAGAGAAACGACAAATCGCCATCCGCCTCAACTCTTGGAGCTCCGCGCGGATTTCGGGGGTTCTCGCGGTTCACGTGTGTGCCGTCGTTTGTTCTTCTGAGGGTCAGGGGCAACGACAGGCCCAGACCCCCCCCCTTGGGGGTCGACGTTTTGAACAACTCTTGACTTCGGGGGTCTGTGCAGGTTGCTCTGCATCTTCGAAGGGCCGGTCCTGTCCGCAGCTTTTCTTCGATGTTTTCCGACGTAGGTTCGACGTGGCTCCGGCGTGAGCTCGACGTGGATTCGGCACGGATTCGGCGCAGGTGCCACGCGCGTTCGGCGCGGATGGCGGGCGCCATGGGACAGACAAAATCCCCCGAAGATACAACATAATGGACGGTCCCCAGACCCCCGACGTCATGATATTTTCATGATGTCGACCCCAGAGTTCTCGACCCCTTCCCCGGGATCGGTTTCTCACCCCGAGTCGTTTTTTGACGGCCCCGAGGCCTGGCGAGGGCCCGAAGGGGCTGAGAATCGCAAAACACCTCCCGTCATGATTCTTTCATGACACGAGAGGGTCTGGGTCTGGGAGGGTCTAGGTCTGAGGAGGAGGAGGAGGAGGAGGAGGAGGAGGAAGAGGAGGAGGAGGAGGGGGAGGAGGAGGAGGAGGAGGAGGAGGAGGAGGAGGAGGAGGAGCGGAGGAGGGAGGACGGAGGAGGAGGGGGGGGACCTGGATCCCCGATAACGTCGACCCCTTCAGTTCTCGACCCGTTTCCGCGGTCCAGCTTTTAATCCTGAGTCGCTGTTTGACGGTCCCGAGGCCCTGGAAGGGCCACTGGGGGCGAAAGATTGCCGAACATTTTCCGCCGTGATTCGATCATGGCCGAGGGGGGCTGGGGACGGAGGCGAAGGAGGAAAAAAAGGAGGACGAGGGGGAGGAGGAGGAGGAGGAGGAGGAGAAGGAGCAGGAGGAGGTGGAGGTGGCGGATCAGGATCATGCTCAGGAGCAGGAGCACGAGTAGGAGGAGCAGGACGAGGAGGAGCAGTGTAGGCCGCCGTGCCGAGGAGGGGGAGGAGGAGGAGGAGGAGGAGGAGGAGGAGGAGGAGGAGGAGGAGGAGGAGGAGGAGGAGGCCCGGCTTCTGCCCGCGCGCACGCGAGCAGGACATCTGCGGCGCCGCGGAGACGGGGAGCGGCAAGACCCTGGCCTTTGGGCTCCCCGTGTGGCACCACACGCTGGCCGCCCTGGACGCGCTGCCCTCGGCCGGGTCGTGCTCCGCAGGCCGAGGGGCCCCGGTCGACCAGACGTCAGATCGGCGCTTCGCTGGAGGGACCTCCGGACCCAGACCCCCTGGAGGAATGAAGAAAAGATCACGTCGGCCTCCGGGGGCCCTCAGCGGGCCTCGGGAGCGTCAAAAGACGACTCGGGATGCAACGCCGGTCGTGGGGAAGGGGTCGGGACTTCTGGGGGTCGACGTAATGAAAAATCACGACGTCGGGGGTCTGGGGAGCTGGCCCAACGCGGGTCCCCCGATCGCCGCGCGCGAAGCGGTGGCAGCGGCTTGCGCGCCTGGGTTTGGCCATCCCGCGTCCCCCGTGAAGCCGCGCACCAGCGATTACTCTTGCCCCGGGCCACTCCTGCGCGTCGCCGGCCCTTCGGCGCCCGCGCCTCGGCCGTGCGCGCAGGAGTGGCCCTTCGCTCAGCCCGTTGAGCGGCCAAGAAGGGTGGCGATCACTAGGGGGGAGATCTTGGCAGGGGCCATGCGTTTGTCCCCCGATGTCATGGCGCCTCTTCTCCTTCCAGGCCCCCCCCCCCGATCGGAGGAGGAACAGGTGCCCATGCCGCTGTCCTTCACTCGCGTGACCCCCTCTTCTGGGGAAACCAAGAAATACCGATACCGCTGCACCCGGGACCTCTCCTGGGGTGCGTTCTGAGCGTGATCTCGAGGCGAGTCCGGCGGTGGCGACGAGGGCCCCCCAGGAGGCCCAGAGAGGGCAACATGAGGAACCTTGTCCTTATGGGTAGAGGTATGGGTAGAGGTATGGGTAGAGGTAGAGGTATAGAAGAGAGCAAAGGGTGGAGGTATGGGTGCCTTTTCCTCCTCCGATCTGCGCGGGCCCTCCCGGGGAGGCCCAGGCCGTAGCGAGACGGCGGGGAACGGCCCAGGGATCGCAGGCGGCGCTCCTCGGGGTTTTCGCCGCCTGGGCCGGCCTGGGCCTCCCGGGCCAATATTTGCCTCTCTCATCCTCCTCTTCCTCCTCCTCCTCCTCCTCCTCCTCCTCCACCTCCTCCTCCTCCTCCTCCTCCTCCTCCTCCTCCTCCTCCTCCTCCTTCCCCTCCTCCTCATCATTTTCCCTCCTCCATCCTCCCTACTCCCTCCTCCTCCATCCTCCTCCTCCTCCTCCTCCTCCTCCTCCTCCTCCTTTTCCTCCCTCCTCCTCCTCCTCCTCCTCCTCCTCCTCCTCCTCCTCCTCCTCCTCCTCCTCCTCCTCCTCCTCGGGTCAATAGAGGATGCCACGGGTCGGGGGGAAAGAAAAGGTACCCATACCGCTACCCTTCGCTCCTGTTTCCCCTTTTGGGGGGCGGGAGGCCGTCGTCGCCACCGCTGGATCCGCCCCGGAGTCCAGGTCAGAACGCACCCCAGGAGGGCAGCGACCTCCCCAGACCCCCCTGAGGAGGAGGAGCAGCAGCAGCAGCAGCAGCAGGAGGAGGAGGAGGAGGAGGAGGAGGAGGAGGAGGATGGGGACACGTCCACAGGTGCGGGGGGGACCCGCATCCTGCGCATCGATGGTGGACCCTCTGATAAACCCTGGGGCATGTGAAGAGCCTGTTTGGCCCCCCGAACAGCTTCTGGGGGGGGCCTCTGTAGAGCGTCTTGGGCCCCTCAAGAGCGTCTTGCCCTCCAGAAGAGCCCGTGGGCCCCCCTGAATGGCTTATTGGGTACCTCTGCAGAGCCTCTTGGGTCCCTCTGAAGAGCTTCCTGGGGCCTCTTGAAGAGCCTCGTGGGGCCCCCATTCTCCCTCTCACCTCCCCCCTCCTTCTTCCACTTTCCTCCTCCCTTTCCCTCTCCCTACTGCTGCTGCTGCTGCTGCTCCTCCTCCTCCTCCTCGTTTTCCTCCCCCTCCTCCTCCTCATCCTCCTCCTCCTCCTTCTCCTCCTCCTCCTCCTCCCCCTACTCCTCCTCGAGCGGCCACGCGATTTGCAAATCGGCCGCCCCATCCGCAGCAGCAGTACTTATGCAGACGGAGGCGGATGAGAAGGATGAGGAGCAGGATCCATCGGATAAGGACGAGCCTGATGTTGTTGCTAATGCCGATTCTGCTGCTGATAATGATGAAGTTGTTGCTGATGATACCGATGGTGCCGATGCTGGGGCTGAAACTGAACATGACGATTAGGAGGACGACGACGATGTCGATGACGATAACGACGATGACGATGACGATGACGAGGGCGATGACGATGATGATGGTGATGATGATGATGGAAATGCTGATGATGATGATGATGATGATGATGATGATGCTGATGCTGATGATGACGATGACGATGATGATGATGATGATGATGATGATGATGATGGTGATGTTGATGATAATGATGATGATGATGATGATGATGATGATGATGATGATGATGATGATGATGATGATGGTGATGCTCACGATGATGGTGCGGAGGGACAGGAGGAACAGTGAACACGGAGGAGGAGGAGGAGGAGCGGGAAAATGGTAGAAGTGAGGCGCAAGGACAAGAAACATGGGGACCAGGGTGATGATGACAAGGAAGAGGGATGAAGGGGGATTACACATATGATGTTGACAAGTGCAAGACGAGGGGAGGGTGATCATGACAGGGAGGATGAGGATGAAAATGATGATGATCGTGATGCTCAGGAGGACGATTGTTTCGAGCCCGTTGCTCGAACCATGTTTCTAGTGCTGCACACATCCTCGGATACGCACCTGGGTTTATTATGTTGCTTCAGAAGTTGCTTCTTTGAATGCCACAGTGAAGATTGGCACAACTATTACTAGATTGCTTCCACCGCGCCTCCAGATGGTCCTTTGTGCGGCCACTTTTTCCTGGGCGGGAGCGCACGCCTTGAAGGGTTGCCAGGATCCCCAGAGCTAAGAAAGGATACCCTTACATATTACTTTGAATTGAAGGGTCAGCGCGGGCCGCAGTAAGACCCACCCGGCCGCGCGCCGGGCCGCACAAGAGCCCAACGGGCAGCACAAAAGACCAATGAGCCGCACAGAAGGCCAGTCGCTTGCTGAGGTGCCCCTTGGGCTCTTGTGGGTCCCCGGGGCCACCGGGAGATGTAGAAACATCTCCGCGGGGCACCTGCCGTCGAGGAGGCGCACGCAGGGATCGAGGCGCGTGGATTGGCCACGGGTCCCGCTCCAGGCAACATAGGCGGGCTCGATGTTCCGGGGGATACCTTCTCCGCTCCGTGCATCTGGCACCCTCGCGCCAGGTCCAGGGTCCCCTGATCCGCGTCAGCGTGCGCCCGATGCTGGCAGGCCGCTTTCTGACTTGAGCGACGGACGAAAACGGGTTCAATTGCGAGGACATTGGCGCGTAAGCTGCCCACGTGAGGTCGCGCGTAAGCGATTTCGTCCCGCGCTGGCGGCCCGCGAAAGCAGCGGCGTAAGGTCGCTACGTCATCTCGCGTCAGACCCGTTTCTGATCGTTGCTCACTTGGTGTGCCCTTTGCAGCTGCGTCAAGCCTTTGGCCTACCAGAGGCGTCGGGATGCCTGCAGTAGTTGTATCATCCAGTCCACACGTCCGCTTCGTAACATATGGGTCCGCGTTCGCGCGGCGATGTTCTGACGTGCAGTGGGAACCCATGCCAAGAAACACCTTGCTTGCCTCCAGGGTGCCTTGGGTTTCCTGGATTTCGACGTTTTTACTTAACAGCGAAGACTGATAGGTTTCTAGTAGGGTCAGAAGAGAGCATCATGACGCCCCAGGGGGGTTTAGGCGCGATCCGGGAGGATGCCGGGGATTGTTGTTTTAGCCAACAGTTACACACATTTCGTGGTCTTCGAGGTCCCAGAACTCCATTCCCGGGCCACATTCTGAATGCCCAGAGCCAACTGTAGGCCACTTCGTGCTCTTCGAGTTCCCAGAACTCCATTCCCGGGCCAGATTTTGAACGCCCAGAGCCAACTGTAGTGAATGCCCGGAGCCAACTGTAGGCCACTTCGTGGTCTTCGAGTTCCCAGAACTCTATTCCTGGGCATGATTTTGAATGCCTGGAGCCAACTGTAGGCCACTTCGTGTTCTTCGAGTTCCCAGAACTCCATTCCCGGGCCACATTTTGAATGCTGAGGCAGGCTGATGCTGAGGCTGAGGCAGGCTGAGGCTGAGGCCGAGGCTGAAGGCAGACTGAGGCTGAGGCTGAAGCAGGCTGAGGCTGAGGCTGAGGCAGGCTGAGGCTGAGGCTGAGGCAGGCTGATGCTGAGGCAGGCTGAGCTGAGGCTGAGGCTGATGCAGGCTGAGGCTGAGGCAGGCTGAGGCTGAGGCCGAGGCTGAAGGCAGACTGAGGCTGAGGCTGAAGCAGGCTGAGGCTGAGGCTGAGGCAGGCTGAGGCTGAGGCTGAGGCTGAGGCTGAGGAGGCTGAGGCTGAGGCTGAGGCTGAGGCTGCAGGCTGAGGCTGAGGCAGGCTGAGGCTGAGGCAGGCTGAGGCTGAGGCTGAGGATGCAGGCTGAGGCTGAGGCTGAGGCCGAGAGGCTGAAGGCAGACTGAGGCTGAGGCTGAAGCAGGCTGAGGCTGAGGCTGAGGCAGGCTGAGGCTGAGGCTGAGGCAGGCTGATGCTGAGGCAGGCTGAGGCTGAGGCTGAGGCTGATGCAGGCTGAGGCTGAGGCAGCTGAGGCTGAGGCTGAGGCTGAGGCTGAGGCTGAAGCAGGCTGAGGCTGAGGCTGAGGCAGGCTGAGGCTGAGGCTGGGCCGAGGCGAGGCTGAGGCTGGCTGAGCAGGCTGAGGCTGAGGCTGAGGCTGAGCTGAGGCTGAGGCTGAGCGGCTGAGCTGAGGCAGAGGCAGGCTGAGGCTGAGGCTGAGGGAGGCTGATGCTGAGGCAGGCTGAGGCTGAGCTGAAGGCTGAGGCTGAGGCAGGCTGAGGCTGAGGCCGGCTGAAGGCAGAGGCTGAGGCTGATGCAGGCTGAGGCTGATGCTGAAGGCAGGCTGAGGCTGAGGCTGAGGCAGGCTGAGGCTGAGGCAGGCTGAGGCTGAGGCTGAGGCTGATGCAGGCTGAGGCTGAGGCAGGCTGAGGCTGAGGCCGAGGCTGAAGGCAGACTGAGGCTGAGGCTGAAGGAGGCTGAGGCTGAGGCAGAGGCAGGCTGAGGCAGGCTGAGGCAGGCTGAGGCAGGCTGATGCTGAGGCAGGCTGAGGCTGAGGCTGAGGCTGAGGCAGGCTGAGGCTGAGCAGGCTGAGGCTGAGCCGAGGCTGAAGGCAGACTGAGGCTGAGGCTGAAGCAGGCTGAGGCTGAGGCTGAGGCAGGCTGAGGCTGAGGCTGAGGCAGGCTGATGCTGAGGCAGGCTGAGGCTGAGGCTGAGGCTGATGCAGGGTGAGGCTGAGGCAGGCTGAGGCCGAGGCTTAAGGCAGATGCTGAGGCTGAGGCTGAGGCTGATGCAGGGTGAGGCTGAGGCAGGCTGAGGCCGAGGCTGAAGGCAGACTGATGCTGAGGCTGAAGCAGGCTGAGGCTGAGGCTGAGACTGAGGCTGAGGCAGGCTGAGGCTGAGGCTGAGGCAGTCTGAGGCTGAGGCTGTGACTGCTACTGCCGTTGCCACTGCGACTGTCGGCGCGAATGCGGCTACGACTGCGAGAACAGCAGAATTCTACAACCGGATTCTCATCTGACTCTTAAGGGGAATGCTTCCAGATATGCTCCTACACATCGCTGTTAGGTTGCTTTGCCGGGATAATTGTTATGGACAGCGCGATTTTCCCACACCAGGAAAAATGGACGTCCTGGGGCCTCCGGGTTTGGTTTCTTGCGGAAGGTTTCATGTGGCCGAGTTTTTACTGTAAGCCCGACGTGCATCCGACGTGCAGCGGCGTGAATCCGACGCAAGCCTGGCGAAAATCCGACGTGGCTCCGACGTGAATCGGATCTCGAGTTTCCGAGCGAGGTCCCCAGGGTTTCCTCAAAGATCGGTTGGGGCCTAGAGCATGTCCACTATACTATGTTATGGCTGTCCACCGAGTGGTTGCAAACGGAGGGCCCAAACATAGCGTGTGTGTATACATATATATATATACACATGGTTCGTTTGCAAGTCTTCGAAAGTAGTTTGATTTGTTTGTGGGGGGGGGCAAGGTTGTTTCATTTCTAATTGTTCTATCCTGGGCCTCTTCCCGGGCACTAGGGGGCCAGGAACACTTAGAAACGAGAACACTTAGAAATGAGCACGATGAGACATGAACGACGTGAGTATGTATATGATTCAACATCTGTCGCCCAGAAAACCGGCCAGGCGATAATCCACCATACGTTGTCCCGAAGCGCCTCAGCGAAGCCCTGTACTATATATATATATATAGTACGGGGCGATAATCCACCATACTATATATATATATATATATGCACACACATATGTGTACATCTATATATATATATACATACATACATACATACATACATGCGCACGGCTCCGTTTGGCAACGAGGAAGGGCGCCTCCCGAAGAGTTACATGGCATCCTCGGGAGACCTCTCCTGTCCCCCAAGTGTGTGTCTTTCCTGGTGCCCGACGCGGTCTCGCTCCGGACTCGACGCGGCCTGGCGTGCCTTCGACGCGGAGTCGACGCGGATTCGACACGCATCCGACGAGGCAGGCATGGGATTCGACGTGGACAGGGCCGCGAGGGGGCAGACAAGGTCCTTTGAGACCTGACGTTGCAGAAACATTGCCATTTCTCAAAAATCACGACCAGAGCCCCATGACCCAATCTCTCTGCGTCATTTTTCGAGACGCATCGATCAGCGAGGGTCCTGGGGCCCGACATGGAGGGAAAACGCCTGGTGGGACAAAAATAATGCAGCGCCAGGATTAGCGGAACAAAAGAAGACATAAACATAAAACATCGGAGGTCCGCGCGGATTTCTCGGATCGGCGCTGGACCCCCCTCCCTGGCGCGCGGAGCGCGCCGGGGGTGGCGCCGGAGGCGCCGCCGGGGCGCCCCAGCGCCGATCCGAGAAATCCGCGCGGACCTCCGAGTTTGTATGTTCATGCCACTTCTTGTTCCCCGAAGGATCTCAGGGCCCGCCGAGGATGCCACGAAAGAAGAGAGCGCCGCGGCCCACCCTGCCCGCGGCAGAGAGGCACCGCGGCGCCCGGCGCGCCCGCGGCGCCCGCGGGCACGGCGGCGCTCGGCCTGAGGGCGCTGGCGGTGCTGCCCACGCGCGAGCTGGCGGTGCAGGCGCCGCGCCTCGCCGCCGCCGGCGCCTTCGCCGCCGGCGCCTTCGCCGTCGTCGCCGCCGCTGCCGCCTGCGACGTTGGCGCTGGCGTCGCCGCCGCCGCCGAGGTCGGCGTCGCGGGCGTCGGCGACGTCGGCGTCGTCGCTGTCGGCGTCGTCGCCGTCGGCGTCGGCGCAGTCGCCGCCGTCGGCGTCGTCGTCGCCGCCGCACCCCCTTCGCTGGCGCGCCGGCGGGGCTGCGGGGCTCGAGGCTGGGGGCTCGAGGCTCGAGGCAGGGGCACGGTCAGGGGGGAGAGGAGGGGGGGACGCATCCGCCCCCAGTCGTCCCCTGATCGCCGACAGGGGCCCGATAGCCCACCCCGCTCAGCACCATTCGGATTCGCTGTCCGGGGCGTGTGATACAGATTTTTGTGTACACATTTCTATATATATGTATATATATATATGTTGATATGGATGTATGCCTGTACGTATGTATTGCTATATGAGTGCACGGACGTATGTACGTATGTATGTGTATGTATGTACATGTGTTTATGAGTATACACATATGTGTGTGCTTGCATGTATGTATGTATGTATGTATGTATGTATGCATGTACGTGTGTATGTATGTGTATGTAAGTAGGTATGTAGGTAGCTCGATAGATTGGCAAGTCTGTATGTGTGAGTATCTGCATATGTGTTTGTATCAGCGTATGCATGCAAGCATGTATGTATGTGTGTATGTATACATGTATGTTTGTATGTGTGCATGTATGTATGAATATGTCAATGTATGTATGTATGTATGTATGCCTGTGTGTATGTATGTATGTGTATGTATGTATGTATGTATGTATGTATGTATGTATGTGTGTATGTACATATGTATGTATGTGTGTATGTGTGCATGCATGCATGCATGTGTGTATGTATGTATGTATGTGTGTACGTATGCATGCGTGCATGCATGTGTATATGCATGTGCGCTTGTATGGAAGCATGCATGCACGCATGCGTGTATGTTTTCATGTATGTACGTATGTTTGGATGCGTGCATGTATGTATGCATACGGATGTATATATGTTGGTGATTGCGCGTACGTATTTGTATAGGTATGCATATACGTACGCATGTATGTATGTGTACATGTATGTGTGTAAGTATGTATGTATTCATGCATGTATGTATGCGTGTACGTATACAGGTAGATATGTAGGTAGGTAGCTAGGTAGGCAGGTATGGCTGTGCATGCATGCATTATGTATGTGTGCATGTATGTGAATAGGCATGTATGTATGTGCGCATGTGTATGCACATAAGTATGTGTGTATGTGTGATCAGTCTCGCGATTCATGCCTGAAACCCCCAACCCCCTGGCCGGATTTCTTTGCTTCTTTCCGCGGGGGGTCAACCTTCGCGGTGACCCGTTAATCCCGGGACCCCTGGCGTCGCATGGATTTGTTTTCTTCTTCCGCGCGCGAGTTGCCATTGGAACCCCTGCACCATTCCGGCTATCGTACAACTAGTACTTGAGTACGACTGGCACTGCCATGTACTAGCGCGTAGTTGCTCCCAGAGAGCACATTGTCCTGCCGTGCAAGTGTCAGAGTGCAACTGGTATCATATTACAATTGGTGGAACTGTGCGCCCTAGTACAACTCCCTAGTACAAATCCTGAGTACTAGTACAACTCCCTGCTACAACTCCCTAGTACAACTCCCTGGTATAATTCTCCAGCACAAATAGTGCCAGTACAACTTGTTGATGCAATTCTCGAGTGCTAGTACAGCTCGCTAGCACAAGTCCCTAGTACAACTCCCAGGTACAACTCCCCAGTAATAACACAATTTATAGTACAACTCCGTAGTGCAACTCCCTAGTGCAATTCCATTCGTGCAATTCCTTTTGCAATTCCCTAGTATTAGTCCAACTCCCTAGTACAACTCCCAGTAGGACTCCCTAGTCAAACTCCTTATTACTAGCACAACTCCCTAGTGCAACCACTATTAGAATGTTGCTGCATTGCACCTACAATCTGGGCTCTCACGCTTTTCCTCCTCTGGTTGCGCTGGGGGGGGGGGGTGGGACCCCTCGCGCGGGCCCCCCCGCGGCTGAGAAGTCATTCCTCTTCCGGAATTTGAGGCGGGGGTAGCCCCCGTGCTCGAACCCCTCGACAGGGATATTATTTCCTCCGCGGAAGCCGGACCCCCTGGGTTTCGGGGCGCGCCCCCCAGAAGTTCTTCCTTCCGGATGGGCCCCCAGAGTCGCGGGGCTGATTATGTGTGTACCTATGTATGTATGTATGTATGTATGTATGTATGTATGTATGTATGTATGTATGTATGTATTGCTGTATGTATGTATGTATGTATGTATGCATGCATGTATGTATGTATGTATGTATGTATGTATGTATGTATGTGTGTATGCATGTATGGTGTATGTATGTATGTGTGTATGTATGTATGTATGTATGTATGTATGTATGCATGCATGTATGTATGTATGTATGTATGTATGTATGCATTCATGTATGTATGTATGTATATATGTATGTATGTATGTGTGTATGTAGTTATGCATTCGTGTGTGTTTGGATTCATGTATGTATGTATGTATATGCATGTATGTCTGTATGGATGCATGCATGTGTTCATGTTTGCACGTATTCATGCTTGTATACATGTGTATATCTTTGTGTGTATATATACAGATGTTGTGTGTAGTTATGTATACACACTTATATATGTAAGAGTCCCTGTGTGTGTGTGGGTTCGCCCCCCCCAGGGAGCCCGAGTAGATCCCCCGACGCGCAAAGTCTCGAAACAATCAGGACGGCGGTTTTCCGTCGTCTTCGGCCTCACAGGGCCCCTACCAGGCCTCGGGGCCGTCAGGAAGCGACTCAGGCTGAACATCCTTTCCCGTGGAACGGGTCGGGGTTTCTGGGTATCCCGCTCAGAAAAAGTCATGATATCGCATGTCTAGGTTTGCCCCCGCGGGCGCGAACAGATACACATCCACCGCTTGCCGAGGCCCTAGAAGACCTTCCCCCATGCGGTGGTCATGGATAAATCCGCGCATCGGATTTGTCGCGGCCGTGGGTCGCACCATTCTTCACTCTCCGTCCTCTCGGGCCTGAACTTTTGGAGCCCTGGCTTGCAACGCCCCAGTTCCGAGAGGGCCCTGGGCGACCTGCGTCTGACCGACTCCGGCAGTCCTAGACCCAGACATGTTCGGAGCACGCGCAGGGGGGGGCGATCAACTGGGGGGGGGGCAGCGAGGGCTGCAGAAAGGTGCCCTTTGGGTCCCCTCAAAGGGGCCCTTTCGGGCTCAGGAGGGGGCCTTTAGGGCTCCATGTCTCGGAGCACGCGCAGGGGGGGGCGATCAACTGGGGGGGGGGCAGCGAGGGCTGCAGAAAGGTGCCCTTTGGGTCCCCTCAAAGGGGCCCTTTCGGGCTCAGGAGGGGGCCTTTAGGGCTCGAAAAGAAGGCACTGTTCTCCCCCCCCCCCCCCGGCGTTCAGTGCCCCCAACTACTTCTTGGTAGTCCCCAAACGTGGTGGTGACAACACCTGGCGGTGAGCCTCCGGCGATTTGGTGTCACCACCCGGTTTGGGGACTCGTGCGGTTTTCCGGGGATGCCCCGAACACTGGTGGGTCCAGGAGTCACAGAAACCCGGTGGTGACCCCGCGCCCCCAAACCCAGCGGTGACCTTTTTGGGGGATTCCAGTTCGCCACCCGGTATCTCACCACCCGGCTTGGGGGTTCCCCATGACTCCGCGCCCAGCATGTCGGCGACCCGATCTTGCCTCCGCCGCCTTCCGCCGACTCCCTCTGCCGCTGGGCCCGCCGCCGCGCTCTCTGTGTCTCTGGCCCTCTCTCTCTCTTTCTTTCTCTCTCTCTCTCTCTCTCCCTCTCGGAGGAGGAGGAGGAGGAGGAGGAGGAGGAGGAGGAAAGGGAGGAGGAGGAGGAGGAGGATAAGGAAATAAAGCGCAGACACACTTAACCGTCGACCCCCAGGAAAAGATGGGAACATATGGGGGACGTGGAGGCGGAAGCCGTGGGAAACTAGGAGGAATCCTGGGATTTGCGTGATTTCCCTGTGTGTCCTCGGGCCCTTTTTTTTTGTTCTCTCTCTCTCTCTCTCTCTCTCTTTGCCCCGCCGGCGTCGAGGGCCAGATCTTCGAGGCGAGGTCTCGCCGGAGGCGAGGCCCTGCTGTCGACTGCATGCGCGTAGTATACGGGGTGACCCTTCGCTGGAAGGGGCCCGTGGTGCGGGCGCGCCGAGGCCCCCGGAGGGCGGAAAAACGATGCGACAGCAGCGTCCCGTTTTCGACGGGAGGTTTTCGTTTTTGTTTCGAGCAGTTAATGAAGGTTTTCGTTCTCGACGGGAGGTTTCGACGGGAGGTTCTCGTCTTCGACGGGAGGTTTTCGAGCAGTGAAAAAATCACGGCGGGAGGTTTTCGTTATTTTCAGTTTCTCGGGGGCCTCACCGGCCCTCGGGATTGTGAAGGAACGATTCAGGATGACAAGCCGGTCCCGGGGAATGGGTCGAGATCTCTGGGGGTCGACGTCTTGAACGAATCATGACGCCGGGGGTCTGGGTCTGGTGCGCTTGGGTTTCGCCCCCTCCCCCCCCCCGCACTCCCCGAAACAGCCGCGCACTGAAGGTCACTTTTGGCGATCGTGTTCTGATGCATTGTTTTGTCGATCGATCGGCGCGGGTCCTTGTACCCCCCCCTCCCCCCACCCTGTCATGTAGTGGATCTTGGCTGCTTTTGGCGCCTGTGTCCAACAGGTGGAGTCTCCCCGATAGGACGCACTGTTGTAAGCAGTCGCGTTAAGCAGAGGTCCAGAGCCAGACCCCCTCCCCCTCCCCCGCCTTTCGTTCAAGGTCGAGCCGCCGAATAAGAAAACCTTCACTTGCCCAGGGTCACTCCTGCCCCGGGGTCGCTCTGCTCCGTGCCGTGTTGGCCGGGCGCTCCGCTGGTGGTGCTCCGAGCCCGTGCGACGCGGTCGTGCCCCCGGGGGCAGCGCGGGGGCCAACGCCTCAGAGGTGACCAGCGAAGCTTTGGCCCAGACCCCCGACGTCATGATTTTTTCATGACGTCGACCCCCAGAGATCTCGACCCATTCCCCGGGACCGGTTTTTCATCCTGAGTCGTTTTTTGACGGTCCCGAGGGCCGGTTAGGGCCTCCAAAGGCCTGAAATTAGGTAAAACCTCCCGTCATGATTTTTTCATTACCCGAGGGGGTCTTGGGGGAGAGGTGAGAGGGGGGGGCAAACGACAATTCGTGCGCGCAGCCGACGATGGCGAGGCCCCCCTCTCTGGAGCGCCCCCCCCTGAGCGGCCAGCGGTCAGGAGCCTCTGCTCTCCGCGTGCCGCAGCGCCGGCCCCATTCGGCGCGCTCGGCCCCCTGGCATCGCTCGGACGTGTGCATTGTTCCTTCGGCGAGGACCATCGAGGAGCATCCTTGATCATTTGGCGAAAAAAACCACGCACGAGACCGAACAAAAACACAGGGAATGGACGTCCGAGCGGCGCGCTCGGCCCTACCATGCGATCGGCCAGCATGCCGCTTGGCAGCCCCCTGCCCGGGCCCCCGACGCCATGGCTTTTCGTGGCGTCGACCCCCAGGAGTTCTCGACCCGTTCCCCAGGACGGGTTTCGCATCCCAAGTCGTTTTTTTGTTGATCTAGTTCTCTTAATTCGATGGGGTCGGAGTAGAGGGGGTTGGAGAATCGCGCCGCATCGCCGATGCATCGGCGATGCGGCTCGATGTGGGGCCTGATTTTCTCCACGTCGATGGCACCGATGCCCTGCCGACGTCGCCGATACATCGCCGATGCATCGGTGGTGTATCGCCGATGCATCGCCGATGCGGCGCGACCCTCCGACCCCATCTACTCGGACCCCATCTAGGAGGCCTCTATTTGGTGGTCCTGAGGCCAGGTAGCCGATTACACGTCAGAGTGGCCCTTCGCCGGAGTGGCATTTGGTGCGTGCTCGCGGGGGTCCCCCCGATCGCGGAGCGCGCTGCGATGGCGGCGCACTGCTCGCTTGGGTGTGGCCACCTTGCGCCCCCGTAGTCCGCACACCAAAAGTCACTCTCGGGCCGGACGAAAGGGGGGGATTGGGAAAGGGGGGGGTACGAAATTTGCTGCATGCAGCTGGTTTCGGCCCCACCGAGGGGCCCATTCCTCGATACATAGCCGCCTCCGGCGCCAGGAGGCGCCGGGAAAATCAGCCACGTGAGCTGCTTCTCAAACCCCCCCTTTTCGCCCGACCCGACGCTCTGGCCCCCCAGGAGCGCTCTTGCGCGTAGCGGAGGCTCGGGCCCGTGGAGGCCGAAGGCAAAACGGAGCACCTCCCGCGTCAGAGTTCTGTCGCGCCCCGAGGGGGCTCTCCGGGTGCCCCCCGCAGCGCCGCGCCGCCCTCAGAGGTGCAGGGCCACCTGAACGCCGTGGTGCAGGGCACGGGGCTCCACGCCGAGTGCGTGGTCGGAGGAGGAGGAGGAGGAGGAGGAGGAGGAGGAGG